>CM043018.1:139344547-139735835 GCA_023690525.1 Holotrichia oblita
GTCCTGAACGTTGTACCGAAGAGTTTACGCTCTATCTCTTATAATAGCCGAGATATAGCGAAAAAACCATGATTTTGTACCTCATTTTTCATAAAAATCCAAAATTTGCTAGCCGGGCATTTGTCGAATTTTTTATCTCCGAAGGGTGGAAAGATTGTACTCGACGTCCTGAACGTTGTACCGAAGAGTTTACGCTTCTATCTCTTTATAATAGCCGAGATATAGCGAAAAAAAACCATGATTTTGTACCTCATTTTTTCATAAAAATCCAAAATTTGCTAGCCGGGCATTTGTCGAATTTTTTATCTCCGAAGGGTGGAAAAGATTGTACTCGACGTCCTGAACGTTGTACCGAAGAGTTTACGCTTCTATCTCTTATAATAGCCGAGATATAGCGAAAAAACCATGATTTTGTACCTCATTTTTCATAAAAATCCAAAATTTGCTAGCCGGGCATTTGTCGAATTTTTTATCTCCGAAGGGTGGAAAAGATTGTACTCGACGTCCTGAACGTTGTACCGAAGAGTTTACGCTTCTATCTCTTATAATAGCCGAGATATAGCGAAAAAACCATGATTTTGTACCTCATTTTTTCATAAAAATCCAAAATTTGCTAGCCGGGCATTTGTCGAATTTTTTATCTCCGAAGGGTGGAACAGATTGTACTCGACGTCCTGAACGTTGTACCGAAGAGTTTACGCTTCTATCTCTTATAATAGCCGAGATATAGCGAAAAAACCATGATTTTGTACCTCATTTTTCATAAAAATCCAAAATTTGCTAGCCGGGCATTTGTCGAATTTTTTATCTCCGAGGGTGGAACAGATTGTACTCGACGTCCTGAACGTTGTACCGAAGAGTTTACGCTTCTATCTCTTTAATAGCCGAGATATAGCGAAAAAACCATGAAAAAACCATGATTTGTACCTCATTTTTTCATAAAAATCCAAAATTTGCTAGCCGGGCATTTGTCGAATTTTTTATCTCCGAAGGGTGGGAACATTGTACTCGACGTCCTGAACGTTGTACCGAAGAGTTTTTACGCTTCTATCTCTTATAATAGCCGAGATATAGCGAAAAAACCATGATTTTGTACCTCATTTTTCATAAAAATCCAAAATTTGCTAGCCGGGCATTTGTCGAATTTTTTATCTCCGAAGGGTGGAAAAGATTGTACTCGACGTCCTGAACGTTGTACCGAAGAGTTTACGCTCCTATCTCTTATAATAGCCGAGATATAGCGAAAAAACCATGATTTTGTACCTCATTTTTCATAAAATCCAAAATTTGCTAGCCGGGCATTTTTGTCGAATTTTTTATCTCCGAAGGGTGGAAAAGATTGTACTCGACGTCCTGAACGTTGTACCGAAGAGTTTACGCTTCTATCTCTTATAATAGCCGAGATATAGCGAAAAAACCATGATTTTGTACCTCATTTTTTCATAAAAATCCAAAATTTGCTAGCCGGGCATTTGTCGAATTTTTTATCTCCGAAGGGTGGAAAGATTGTACTCGACGTCCTGAACGTTGTACCGAAGAGTTTACGCTTCTATCTCTTATAATAGCCGAGAGATATAGCGAAAAAACCATGATTTTGTACCTCATTTTTTCATAAAAATCCAAAAATTTGCTAGCCGGGCATTTGTCGAATTTTTTATCTCCGAAGGGTGGAACAGATTGTACTCGACGTCCTGAACGTTGTACCGAAGAGTTTACGCTCTATCTCTTATAATAGCCGAGATATAGCGAAAAAACCATGATTTTGTACCTCATTTTTTCATAAAAATCCAAAATTTGCTAGCCGGGCATTTGTCGAATTTTTTATCTCCGAAGGGTGGAAAAGATTGTACTCGACGTCCTGAACGTTGTACCGAAGAGTTTACGCTTCTATCTCTTATAATAGCCGAGATATAGCGAAAAAACCCATGATTTTGTACCTCATTTTTCATAAAAATCCAAAATTTGCTAGCCGGGGCATTTGTCGAATTTTTATCTCCGAAGGGTGGAACAGATTGTACTCGACGTCCTGAACGTTGTACCGAAGAGTTTACGCTTCTATCTCTTATAATAGCCGAGATATAGCGAAAAAACCATGATTTTGTACCTCATTTTTTCATAAAAATCCAAAATTTTGCTAGCCGGGCATTTGTTTTGTCGAATTTTTTATCTCCGAAGGGTGGAAAAGATTGTACTCGACGTCCTGAACGTTGTACCGAAGAGTTTACGCTTCTATCTCTTATAATAGCCGAGATATAGCGAAAAAACCATGATTTTGTACCTCATTTTTTCATAAAAATCCAAAATTTGCTAGCCGGGCATTTGTCGAATTTTTTATCTCCGAAGGGTGGAAAAGATTGTACTCGACGTCCTGAACGTTGTACCGAAGAGTTTACGCTTCTATCTCTTATAATAGCCGAGATATAGCGAAAAAACCATGATTTTGTACCTCATTTTTCATAAAAAAATCCAAAATTTGCTAGCCCGGGCATTTGTCGAATTTTTTATCTCCGAAGGGTGGAAAAGATTGTACTCGACGTCCTGAACGTTGTACCGAAGAGTTTACGCTTCTATCTCTTATAATAGCCGAGATATAGCGAAAAAACCATGATTTTGTACCTCATTTTTCATAAAAATCAAAATTTGCTAGCCGGGCATTTGTCGAATTTTTTATCTCCGAAGGGTGGAAAAGATTGTACTCGACGTCCTGAACGTTGTACCGAAAGAGTTTACGCTTCTATCTCTTATAATAGCCGAGATATAGCGAAAAAACCATGATTTTGTACCTCATTTTTTCATAAAAAATCCAAAATTTTGCTAGCCGGGCCGGGCATTTGTCGAATTTTTTATCTCCGAAGGGTGGAAAAGATTGTACTCGACGTCCTGAACGTTGTACCGAAGAGTTTACGCTTCTATCTCTTATAATAGCCGAGATATAGCGAAAAAACCATGATTTTGTACCTCATTTTTTCATAAAAATCCAAAATTTGCTAGCCGGGCATTTGTCGAATTTTTTATCTCCGAAGGGTGGAAAAGATTGTACTCGACGTCCTGAACGTTGTACCGAAGAGTTTACGCTTCTATCTCTTATAATAGCCGAGATATAGCGAAAAAACCATGATTTTGTACCTCATTTTTCATAAAAATCCAAAATTTGCTAGCCGGGCATTTGTCGAATTTTTTATCTCCGAAGGGTGGAAAGATTGTACTCGACGTCCTGAACGTTGTACCGAAGAGTTTACGCTTCTATCTCTTATAATAGCCGAGATATAGCGAAAAAACCATGATTTTGTACCTCATTTTTCATAAAAATCCAAAATTTGCTAGCCGGGCATTTGTCGAATTTTTTATCTCCGAAGGGTGGAAAAGATTGTACTCGACGTCCTGAACGTTGTACCGAAGAGTTTACGCTTCTATCTCTTATAATAGCCGAGATATAGCGAAAAAACCATGATTTTGTACCTCATTTTTCATAAAAATCCAAAATTTGCTAGCCGGGCATTTGTCGAATTTTTTATCTCCGAAGGGTGGAAAAGATTGTACTCGACGTCCTGAACGTTGTACCGAAGAGTTTACGCTTCTATCTCTTATAATAGCCGAGATATAGCGAAAAAACCATGATTTTGTACCTCATTTTTTCATAAAAATCCAAAATTTGCTAGCCGGGCATTTGTCGAATTTTTTATCTCCGAAGGGTGGAACAATTGTTGTACTCGACGTCCTGAACGTTGTACCGAAGAGTTTACGCTTCTATCTCTTATAATAGCCGAGATATAGCGAAAAAACCATGATTTTGTACCTCATTTTTCATAAAAATCCAAAATTTGCTAGCCGGGCATTTGTCGAATTTTTTATCTCCGAAGGGTGGAAAAGATTGTACTCGACGTCCTGAACGTTGTACCGAAGAGTTTACGCTTCTATCTCTTCTAATAGCCGAGATATAGCGAAAAAACCATGATTTTGTACCTCATTTTTCATAAAAATCCAAAATTTGCTAGCCGGGCATTTGTCGAATTTTTTATCTCCGAAGGGTGGAAAAGATTGTACTCGACGTCCTGAACGTTGTACCGAAGAGTTTACGCTTCTATCTCTTATAATAGCCGAGATATAGCGAAAAAACCATGATTTTGTACCTCATTTTTCATAAAAATCCAAAATTTGCTAGCCGGGCATTTGTCGAATTTTTTATCTCCGAAGGGTGGAACAGATTGTACTCGACGTCCTGAACGTTGTACCGAAGAGTTTACGCTTCTATCTCTTATAATAGCCGAGATATAGCGAAAAAACCATGATTTTGTACCTCATTTTTTCATAAAAATCCAAAATTTGCTAGCCGGGCATTTGTCGAATTTTTTATCTCCGAAGGGTGGAAAACAGATTGTACTCGACGTCCTGAACGTTGTACCGAAGAGTTTACGCTTCTATCTCTTATAATAGCCGAGATATAGCGAAAAAACCATGATTTTGTACCTCATTTTTCATAAAAATCCAAAATTTGCTAGCCGGGCATTTGTCGAATTTTTTATCTCCGAAGGGTGGAAAAGATTGTACTCGACGTCCTGAACGTTGTACCGAAGAGTTTACGCTTCTATCTCTTATAATAGCCGAGATATAGCGAAAAAACCATGATTTTGTACCTCATTTTTCATAAAAATCCAAATTTGCTATTTGCTAGCCGGGCATTTGTCGAATTTTTTATCTCCGAAGGGTGGAAAAGATTGTACTCGACGTCCTGAACGTTGTACCGAAGAGTTTACGCTTCTATCTCTTATAATAGCCGAGATATAGCGAAAAAACCATGATTTTGTACCTCATTTTTCATAAAAATCCAAAATTTGCTAGCCGGGCATTTGTCGAATTTTTTATCTCCGAAGGGTGGAAAAGATTGTACTCGACGTCCTGAACGTTGTACCGAAGAGTTTACGCTTCTATCTCTTCTAATAGCCGAGATATAGCGAAAAAACCATGATTTTGTACCTCATTTTTCATAAAAATCCAAAATTTGCTAGCCGGGCATTTGTCGAATTTTTTATCTCCGAAGGGTGGAAAAGATTGTACTCGACGTCCTGAACGTTGTACCGAAGAGTTTACGCTTCTATCTCTTATAATAGCCGAGATATAGCGAAAAAACCATGATTTTGTACCTCATTTTTCATAAAAATCAAAATTTGCTAGCCGGGCATTTGTCGAATTTTTTATCTCCGAAGGGTGGAAAAGATTGTACTCGACGTCCTGAACGTTGTACCGAAGAGTTTACGCTTCTATCTCTTATAATAGCCGAGATATAGCGAAAAAACCATGATTTTGTACCTCATTTTTCATAAAAATCCAAAATTTGCTAGCCGGGCATTTGTCGAATTTTTTATCTCCGAAGGGTGGAACAGATTGTACTCGACGTCCTGAACGTTGTACCGAAGAGTTTACGCTTCTATCTCTTATAATAGCCGAGATATAGCGAAAAAACCATGATTTTGTACCTCATTTTTCATAAAAATCCAAAATTTGCTAGCCGGGCATTTGTCGAATTTTTTATCTCCGAAGGGTGGAACAGATTGTACTCGACGTCCTGAACGTTGTACCGAAGAGTTTACGCTTCTATCTCTTATAATAGCCGAGATATAGCGAAAAAACCATGATTTTGTACCTCATTTTTCATAAAAATCCAAAATTTGCTAGCCGGGCATTTGTCGAATTTTTTATCTCCGAAGGGTGGAACAGATTGTACTCGACGTCCTGAACGTTGTACCGAAGAGTTTACGCTTCTATCTCTTATAATAGCCGAGATATAGCGAAAAAACCATGATTTTGTACCTCATTTTTTCATAAAAATCCAAAATTTGCTAGCCGGGCATTTGTCGAATTTTTTATCTCCGAAGGGTGGAAAAGATTGTACTCGACGTCCTGAACGTTGTACCGAAGAGTTTACGCTTCTATCTCTTATAATAGCCGAGATATAGCGAAAAAACCATGATTTTGTACCTCATTTTTTCATAAAAATCCAAAATTTGCTAGCCGGGCATTTGTCGAATTTTTTATCTCCGAAGGGTGGAAAAGATTGTACTCGACGTCCTGAACGTTGTACCGAAGAGTTTACGCTTCTATCTCTTATAATAGCCGAGATATAGCGAAAAAACCATGATTTTGTACCTCATTTTTCATAAAAATCCAAAATTTGCTAGCCGGGCATTTGTCGAATTTTTTATCTCCGAAGGGTGGAAAAGATTGTACTCGACGTCCTGAACGTTGTACCGAAGAGTTTACGCTCCTATCTCTTCTAATAGCCGAGATATAGCGAAAAAACCATGATTTTGTACCTCATTTTTCATAAAAATCCAAAATTTGCTAGCCGGGCATTTGTCGAATTTTTTATCTCCGAAGGGTGGAACAGATTGTACTCGACGTCCTGAACGTTGTACCGAAGAGTTTACGCTTCTATCTCTTATAATAGCCGAGATATAGCGAAAAAACCATGATTTTGTACCTCATTTTTCATAAAAATCCAAAATTTGCTAGCCGGGCATTTGTCGAATTTTTTATCTCCGAAGGGTGGAAAAGATTGTACTCGACGTCCTGAACGTTGTACCGAAGAGTTTACGCTCCTATCTCTTATAATAGCCGAGATATAGCGAAAAAACCATGATTTTGTACCTCATTTTTCATAAAAATCAAAATTTGCTAGCCGGGCATTTGTCGAATTTTTTATCTCCGAAGGGTGGAAAAGATTGTACTCGACGTCCTGAACGTTGTACCGAAGAGTTTACGCTTCTATCTCTTATAATAGCCGAGATATAGCGAAAAAACCATGATTTTGTACCTCATTTTTCATAAAAATCCAAAATTTGCTAGCCGGGCATTTGTCGATTTTTTATTTTTTATCTCCGAAGGGTGGAAAAGATTGTACTCGACGTCCTGAACGTTGTACCGAAGAGTTTACGCTTCTATCTCTTATAATAGCCGAGATATAGCGAAAAAACCATGATTTTGTACCTCATTTTTCATAAAAATCAAAATTTGCTAGCCGGGCATTTGTCGAATTTTTTATCTCCGAAGGGTGGAAAAGATTGTACTCGACGTCCTGAACGTTGTACCGAAGAGTTTACGCTTCTATCTCTTATAATAGCCGAGATATAGCGAAAAAACCATGATTTTGTACCTCATTTTTTCATAAAAATCCAAAATTTGCTAGCCGGGCATTTGTCGAATTTTTTATCTCCGAAGGGTGGAAAAGATTGTACTCGACGTCCTGAACGTTGTACCGAAGAGTTTACGCTTCTATCTCTTATAATAGCCGAGATATAGCGAAAAAACCATGATTTTGTACCTCATTTTTCATAAAAATCCAAAATTTGCTAGCCGGGCATTTGTCGAATTTTTTATCTCCGAAGGGTGGAAAAGATTGTACTCGACGTCCTGAACGTTGTACCGAAGAGTTTACGCTTCTATCTCTTATAATAGCCGAGATATAGCGAAAAAACCATGATTTTGTACCTCATTTTTCATAAAAATCCAAAATTTGCTAGCCGGGCATTTGTCGAATTTTTTATCTCCGAAGGGTGGAAAAGATTGTACTCGACGTCCTGAACGTTGTACCGAAGAGTTTACGCTTCTATCTCTTATAATAGCCGAGATATAGCGAAAAAACCATGATTTTGTACCTCATTTTTCATAAAAATCCAAAATTTGCTAGCCGGGCATTTGTCGAATTTTTTATCTCCGAAGGGTGGAAAAGATTGTACTCGACGTCCTGAACGTTGTACCGAAGAGTTTACGCTTCTATCTCTTATAATAGCCGAGATATAGCGAAAAAACCATGATTTTGTACCTCATTTTTCATAAAAATCCAAAATTTGCTAGCCGGGCATTTGTCGAATTTTTTTATCTCCGAAGGGTGGAAAAGATTGTACTCGACGTCCTGAACGTTGTACCGAAGAGTTTACGCTTCTATCTCTTATAATAGCCGAGATATAGCGAAAAAACCATGATTTTGTACCTCATTTTTCATAAAAATCCAAAATTTGCTAGCCGGGCATTTGTCGAATTTTTTATCTCCGAAGGGTGGAAAAGATTGTACTCGACGTCCTGAACGTTGTACCGAAGAGTTTACGCTTCTATCTCTTATAATAGCCGAGATATAGCGAAAAAACCATGATTTTGTACCTCATTTTTCATAAAAATCAAAATTTGCTAGCCGGGCATTTGTCGAATTTTTTATCTCCGAAGGGTGGAAAGATTGTACTCGACGTCCTGAACGTTGTACCGAAGAGTTTACGCTTCTATCTCTTATAATAGCCGAGATATAGCGAAAAAACCATGATTTTGTACCTCATTTTTCATAAAAATCCAAAATTTGCTAGCCGGGCATTTGTCGAATTTTTTATCTCCGAAGGGTGGAACAGATTGTACTCGACGTCCTGAACGTTGTACCGAAGAGTTTACGCTTCTATCTCTTATAATAGCCGAGATATAGCGAAAAAACCATGATTTTGTACCTCATTTTTTCATAAAAATCCAAAATTTGCTAGCCGGGCATTTGTCGAATTTTTTATCTCCGAAGGGTGGAAAGATTGTACTCGACGTCCTGAACGTTGTACCGAAGAGTTTACGCTTCTATCTCTTATAATAGCCGAGATATAGCGAAAAAACCATGATTTTGTACCTCATTTTTCATAAAAATCCAAAATTTGCTAGCCGGGCATTTGTCGAATTTTTTATCTCCGAAGGGTGGAAAAGATTGTACTCGACGTCCTGAACGTTGTACCGAAGAGTTTACGCTTCTATCTCTTATAATAGCCGAGATATAGCGAAAAAACCATGATTTTGTACCTCATTTTTCATAAAAATCCAAAATTTGCTAGCCGGGCATTTGTCGAATTTTTTATCTCCGAAGGGTGGAACAGATTGTACTCGACGTCCTGAACGTTGTACCGAAGAGTTTACGCTTCTATCTCTTAATAGCCGAGATATAGCGAAAAAACCATGATTTTGTACCTCATTTTTCATAAAAATCCAAAATTTGCTAGCCGGGCATTTGTCGAATTTTTTATCTCCGAAGGGTGGAACAGATTGTACTCGACGTCCTGAACGTTGTACCGAAGAGTTTACGCTTCTATCTCTTATAATAGCCGAGATATAGCGAAAAAACCATGATTTTGTACCTCATTTTTTCATAAAAATCCAAAATTTGCTAGCCGGGCATTTGTCGAATTTTTTATCTCCGAAGGGTGGAAAAGATTGTACTCGACGTCCTGAACGTTGTACCGAAGAGTTTACGCTTCTATCTCTTATAATAGCCGAGATATAGCGAAAAAACCATGATTTTGTACCTCATTTTTCATAAAAATCCAAAATTTGCTAGCCGGGCATTTGTCGAATTTTTTATCTCCGAAGGGTGGAACAGATTGTACTCGACGTCCTGACGTTGTACCGAAGAGTTTACGCTTCTATCTCTTCTAATAGCCGAGATATAGCGCGAAAAAACCATGATTTTGTACCTCATTTTTCATAAAAATCCAAAATTTGCTAGCCGGGCATTTGTCGAATTTTTTATCTCCGAAGGGTGGAAAAGATTGTACTCGACGTCCTGAACGTTGTACCGAAGAGTTTACGCTTCTATCTCTTCTAATAGCCGAGATATAGCGAAAAAACCATGATTTTGTACCTCATTTTTTCATAAAAATCCAAAATTTGCTAGCCGGGCATTTGTCGAATTTTTTATCTCCGAAGGGTGGAAACATTGTACTCGACGTCCTGAACGAACGTTGTACCGAAGAGTTTACGCTTCTATCTCTTATAATAGCCGAGATATAGCGAAAAAACCATGATTTTGTACCTCATTTTTCATAAAAATCCAAAATTTGCTAGCCGGGCATTTGTCGAATTTTTATATCTCCGAAGGGTGGAAAAGATTGTACTCGACGTCCTGAACGTTGTACCGAAGAGTTTACGCTTCTATCTCTTATAATAGCCGAGATATAGCGAAAAAACCATGATTTTGTACCTCATTTTTCATAAAAATCCAAAATTTGCTAGCCGGGCATTTGTCGAATTTTTTATCTCCGAAGGGTGGAACAGATTGTACTCGACGTCCTGAACGTTGTACCGAAGAGTTTACGCTTCTATCTCTTCTAATAGCCGAGATATAGCGAAAAAACCATGATTTTGTACCTCATTTTTCATAAAAATCCAAAATTTGCTAGCCGGGCATTTGTCGAATTTTTTATCTCCGAAGGGTGGAAAAGATTGTACTCGACGTCCTGAACGTTGTACCGAAGAGTTTACGCTTCTATCTCTTATAATAGCCGAGATATAGCGAAAAAACCATGATTTTGTACCTCATTTTTCATAAAAATCCAAAATTTGCTAGCCGGGCATTTGTCGAATTTTTTATCTCCGAAGGGTGGAACAGATTGTACTCGACGTCCTGAACGTTGTACCGAAGAGTTTACGCTTCTATCTCTTCTAATAGCCGAGATATAGCGAAAAACCATGATTTTGTACCTCATTTTTCATAAAAATCCAAAATTTGCTAGCCGGGCATTTGTCGAATTTTTATCTCCGAAGGGTGGAATCAGATTGTACTCGACGTCCTGAACGTTGTACCGAAAGAGTTTACGCTTCTATCTCTTCTAATAGCCGAGATATAGCGAAAAAACCATGATTTTGTACCTAAAATTTTCATAAAAATCCAAAATTTGCTAGCCGGGCATTTGTTGAATTTTTTATCTCCGAAGGGTGGAACAGATTGTACTCGACGTCCTGAACGTTGTACCGAAGAGTTTACGCGTCTATCTCTTCGGTAATACGCCGAGATATAGCGAAAAAACCATGATTTTGTACCTCATTTTTCATAAAAATTCGAAAATTTGCTAGGCGGGCAAATTTTTGAATTTTATCTCCGAAGGGTGGAAAAGATTGTACTCGACGTCCTCGGCGTTGTACCGAAGAGTAGCGCTTAAACTCTTCGGTACAACGTATCAGCGAAAAAACCATGATTTTTCCACCTCATTTTTCATAAAAATTCGACAAATGCCCGGCTAGCAAATTTTGGATTTTTATGAAAAATTAGGTACAAAATCATGGTTTTTTCGCTATATCTCGGCTATTAGAAGAGATAGGAGCGTAAACTCTTCGGTACAACGTTCAGGACGTCGAGTACAATCTTTTCCACCCTTCGGAGATAAAAAATTCGACAAATGCCCGGCTAGCAAATTTTGGATTTTTATGAAAAATGAGGTACAAAATCATGGTTTTTTCGCTATATCTCGGCTATTATAAGAGATAGAGCGTAAACTCTTCGGTACAACGTTCAGGACGTCGAGTACAATCTTTTCCACCCTTCGGAGATAAAAAATTCGACAAATGCCCGGCTAGCAAATTTTGGATTTTTATGAAAAATGAGGTACAAAATCATGGTTTTTTCGCTATATCTCGGCTATTATAAGAGATAGGAGCGTAAACTCTTCGGTACAACGTTCAGGACGTCGAGTACAATCTGTTCCACCCTTCGGAGATAAAAAATTCGACAAATGCCCGGCTAGCAAATTTTGGATTTTTATGAAAAATGAGGTACAAAATCATGGTTTTTTCGCTATATCTCGGCTATTATAAGAGATAGGAGCGTAAACTCTTCGGTACAACGTTCAGGACGTTGAGTACAATCTGTTCCACCCTTCGGAGATAAAAAATTCGACAAATGCCCGGCTAGCAAATTTTGGATTTTTATGAAAAATGAGGTACAAAATCATGGTTTTTTCGCTATATCTCGGCTATTATAAGAGATAGAGCGTAAACTCTTCGGTACAACGTTCAGGACGTCGAGTACAATCTGTTCCACCCTTCGGAGATAAAAAATTCGACAAATGCCCGGCTAGCAAATTTTGGATTTTTATGAAAAATGAGGTACAAAATCATGGTTTTTTCGCTATATCTCGGCTATTATAAGAGATAGAAGCGTAAACTCTTCGGTACAACGTTCAGGACGTCGAGTACAATCTGTTCCACCCTTCGGAGATAAAAAATTCGACAAATGCCCGGCTAGCAAATTTTGGATTTTTATGAAAAATGAGGTACAAAATCATGGTTTTTTCGCTATATCTCGGCTATTAGAAGAGATAGAGCGTAAACTCTTCGGTACAACGTTCAGGACGTTGAGTACAATCTGTTCCACCCTTCGGAGATAAAAAATTCGACAAATGCCCGGCTAGCAAATTTTGGATTTTTATGAAAAAATGAGGTACAAAATCATGGTTTTTTCGCTATATCTCGGCTATTATAAGAGATAGGAGCGTAAACTCTTCGGTACAACGTTCAGGACGTCGAGTACAATCTGTTCCACCCTTCGGAGATAAAAAATTCGACAAATGCCCGGCTAGCAAATTTTGGATTTTTATGAAAAATGAGGTACAAAATCATGGTTTTTTCGCTATATCTCGGCTATTAGAAGAGATAGAAGCGTAAACTCTTCGGTACAACGTTCAGGACGTTGAGTACAATCTTTTCCACCCTTCGGAGATAAAAAATTCGACAAATGCCCGGCTAGCAAATTTTGGATTTTTATGAAAAATGAGGTACAAAATCATGGTTTTTTCGCTATATCTCGGCTATTATAAGAGATAGGAGCGTAAACTCTTCGGTACAACGTTCAGGACGTTGAGTACAATCTGTTCCACCCTTCGGAGATAAAAAATTCGACAAATGCCCGGCTAGCAAATTTTGGATTTTTATGAAAAATGAGGTACAAAATCATGGTTTTTTCGCTATATCTCGGCTATTAGAAGAGATAGGAGCGTAAACTCTTCGGTACAACGTTCAGGACGTCGAGTACAATCTGTTCCACCCTTCGGAGATAAAAAATTCGACAAATGCCCGGCTAGCAAATTTTGGATTTTTATGAAAAATGAGGTACAAAATCATGGTTTTTTCGCTATATCTCGGCTATTAGAAGAGATAGAGCGTAAACTCTTCGGTACAACGTTCAGGACGTCGAGTACAATCTGTTCCACCCTTCGGAGATAAAAAATTCGACAAATGCCCGGCTAGCAAATTTTGGATTTTTATGAAAAATGAGGTACAAAATCATGGTTTTTTCGCGATATCTCGGCTATTATAAGAGATAGGAGCGTAAACTCTTCGGTACAACGTTCAGGACGTCGAGTACAATCTGTTCCACCTTCGGAGATAAAAAATTCGACAAATGCCCGGCTAGCAAATTTTGGATTTTTATGAAAAATGAGGTACAAAATCATGGTTTTTTCGCTATATCTCGGCTATTAGAAGAGATAGAAGCGTAAACTCTTCGGTACAACGTTCAGGACGTCGAGTACAATCTGTTCCACCCTTCGGAGATAAAAAATTCGACAAATGCCCGGCTAGCAAATTTTGGATTTTTATGAAAAATGAGGTACAAAATCATGGTTTTTTCGCTATATCTCGGCTATTATAAGAGATAGAAGCGTAAACTCTTCGGTACAACGTTCAGGACGTCGAGTACAATCTGTTCCACCCTTCGGAGATAAAAAATTCGACAAATGCCCGGCTAGCAAATTTTGGATTTTTATGAAAAATGAGGTACAAAATCATGGTTTTTTCGCTATATCTCGGCTATTATAAGAGATAGAAGCGTAAACTCTTCGGTACAACGTTCAGGACGTTGAGTACAATCTTTTCCACCCTTCGGAGATAAAAAATTCGACAAATGCCCGGCTAGCAAATTTTGGATTTTTATGAAAAATGAGGTACAAAATCATGGTTTTTTCGCTATATCTCGGCTATTATAAGAGATAGAAGCGTAAACTCTTCGGTACAACGTTCAGGACGTCGAGTACAATCTGTTCCACCCTTCGGAGATAAAAAATTCGACAAATGCCCGGCTAGCAAATTTTGGATTTTTATGAAAAATGAGGTACAAAATCATGGTTTTTTCGCTATATCTCGGCTATTATAAGAGATAGAGCGTAAACTCTTCGGTACAACGTTCAGGACGTCGAGTACAATCTTTCCACCCTTCGGAGATAAAAAATTCGACAAATGCCCGGCTAGCAAATTTTGGATTTTTATGAAAAATGAGGTACAAAATCATGGTTTTTTCGCTATATCTCGGCTATTATAAGAGATAGAAGCGTAAACTCTTCGGTACAACGTTCAGGACGTCGAGTACAATCTGTTCCACCCTTCGGAGATAAAAAATTCGACAAATGCCCGGCTAGCAAATTTTGGATTTTTATGAAAAATGAGGTACAAAATCATGGTTTTTTCGCTATATCTCGGCTATTATAAGAGATAGAAGCGTAAACTCTTCGGTACAACGTTCAGGACGTCGAGTACAATCTTTTCCACCCTTCGGAGATAAAAAATTCGACAAATGCCCGGCTAGCAAATTTTGGATTTTTATGAAAAATGAGGTACAAAATCATGGTTTTTTCGCTATATCTCGGCTATTATAAGAGATAGAAGCGTAAACTCTTCGGTACAACGTTCAGGACGTCGAGTACAATCTTTTCCACCCTTCGGAGATAAAAAATTCGACAAATGCCCGGCTAGCAAATTTTGGATTTTTATGAAAAATGAGGTACAAAATCATGGTTTTTTCGCTATATCTCGGCTATTATAAGAGATAGAAGCGTAAACTCTTCGGTACAACGTTCAGGACGTCGAGTACAATCTGTTCCACCCTTCGGAGATAAAAAATTCGACAAATGCCCGGCTAGCAAATTTTGGATTTTTATGAAAAATGAGGTACAAAATCATGGTTTTTCGCTATATCTCGGCTATTATAAGAGATAGAAGCGTAAACTCTTCGGTACAACGTTCAGGACGTCGAGTACAATCTTTTCCACCCTTCGGAGATAAAAAATTCGACAAATGCCCGGCTAGCAAATTTTGGATTTTTATGAAAAATGAGGTACAAAATCATGGTTTTTTCGCTATATCTCGGCTATTAGAAGAGATAGAAGCGTAAACTCTTCGGTACAACGTTCAGGACGTCGAGTACAATCTTTTCCACCCTTCGGAGATAAAAAATTCGACAAATGCCCGGCTAGCAAATTTTGGATTTTTATGAAAAATGAGGTACAAAATCATGGTTTTTTCGCTATATCTCGGCTATTATAAGAGATAGAAGCGTAAACTCTTCGGTACAACGTTCAGGACGTCGAGTACAATCTGTTCCACCCTTCGGAGATAAAAAATTCGACAAATGCCCGGCTAGCAAATTTTGGATTTTTATGAAAAATGAGGTACAAAATCATGGTTTTTTCGCTATATCTCGGCTATTATAAGAGATAGAAGCGTAAACTCTTCGGTACAACGTTCAGGACGTCGAGTACAATCTTTTCCACCCTTCGGAGATAAAAAATTCGACAAATGCCCGGCTAGCAAATTTTGGATTTTTATGAAAAATGAGGTACAAAATCATGGTTTTTTCGCTATATCTCGGCTATTAGAAGAGATAGAAGCGTAAACTCTTCGGTACAACGTTCAGGACGTCGAGTACAATCTTTTCCACCCTTCGGAGATAAAAAATTCGACAAATGCCCGGCTAGCAAATTTTGATTTTTATGAAAAATGAGGTACAAAATCATGGTTTTTTCGCTATATCTCGGCTATTATAAGAGATAGAAGCGTAAACTCTTCGGTACAACGTTCAGGACGTCGAGTACAATCTTTTCCACCCTTCGGAGATAAAAAATTCGACAAATGCCCGGCTAGCAAATTTTGGATTTTTATGAAAAATGAGGTACAAAATCATGGTTTTTTCGCTATATCTCGGCTATTATAAGAGATAGAAGCGTAAACTCTTCGGTACAACGTTCAGGACGTCGAGTACAATCTTTTCCACCCTTCGGAGATAAAAAATTCGACAAATGCCCGGCTAGCAAATTTTGGATTTTTATGAAAAATGAGGTACAAAATCATGGTTTTTTCGCTATATCTCGGCTATTATAAGAGATAGAAGCGTAAACTCTTCGGTACAACGTTCAGGACGTCGAGTACAATCTTTTCCACCCTTCGGAGATAAAAAATTCGACAAATGCCCGGCTAGCAAATTTTGGATTTTTATGAAAAATGAGGTACAAAATCATGGTTTTTTCGCTATATCTCGGCTATTATAAGAGATAGAAGCGTAAACTCTTCGGTACAACGTTCAGGACGTCGAGTACAATCTTTTCCACCCTTCGGAGATAAAAAATTCGACAAATGCCCGGCTAGCAAATTTTGGATTTTTATGAAAAATGAGGTACAAAATCATGGTTTTTTCGCTATATCTCGGCTATTATAAGAGATAGAAGCGTAAACTCTTCGGTACAACGTTCAGGACGTCGAGTACAATCTTTTCCACCCTTCGGAGATAAAAAATTCGACAAATGCCCGGCTAGCAAATTTTGGATTTTTATGAAAAATGAGGTACAAAATCATGGTTTTTTCGCTATATCTCGGCTATTATAAGAGATAGAAGCGTAAACTCTTCGGTACAACGTTCAGGACGTCGAGTACAATCTTTTCCACCCTTCGGAGATAAAAAATTCGACAAATGCCCGGCTAGCAAATTTTGGATTTTTATGAAAAATGAGGTACAAAATCATGGTTTTTTCGCTATATCTCGGCTATTATAAGAGATAGAGCGTAAACTCTTCGGTACAACGTTCAGGACGTCGAGTACAATCTTTTCCACCCTTCGGAGATAAAAAATTCGACAAATGCCCGGCTAGCAAATTTTGGATTTTTATGAAAAATGAGGTACAAAATCATGGTTTTTTCGCTATATCTCGGCTATTATAAGAGATAGAAGCGTAAACTCTTCGGTACAACGTTCAGGACGTCGAGTACAATCTTTTCCACCCTTCGGAGATAAAAAATTCGACAAATGCCCGGCTAGCAAATTTTGGATTTTTATGAAAAATGAGGTACAAAATCATGGTTTTTTCGCTATATCTCGGCTATTATAAGAGATAGAGCGTAAACTCTTCGGTACAACGTTCAGGACGTCGAGTACAATCTTTTCCACCCTTCGGAGATAAAAAATTCGACAAATGCCCGGCTAGCAAATTTTGGATTTTTATGAAAAATGAGGTACAAAATCATGGTTTTTTCGCTATATCTCGGCTATTATAAGAGATAGAAGCGTAAACTCTTCGGTACAACGTTCAGGACGTCGAGTACAATCTGTTCCACCCTTCGGAGATAAAAAATTCGACAAATGCCCGGCTAGCAAATTTTGGATTTTTATGAAAAATGAGGTACAAAATCATGGTTTTTTCGCTATATCTCGGCTATTATAAGAGATAGAAGCGTAAACTCTTCGGTACAACGTTCAGGACGTCGAGTACAATCTTTTCCACCCTTCGGAGATAAAAAATTCGACAAATGCCCGGCTAGCAAATTTTGGATTTTTATGAAAAATGAGGTACAAAATCATGGTTTTTTCGCTATATCTCGGCTATTATAAGAGATAGAAGCGTAAACTCTTCGGTACAACGTTCAGGACGTCGAGTACAATCTTTTCCACCCTTCGGAGATAAAAAATTCGACAAATGCCCGGCTAGCAAATTTTGGATTTTTATGAAAAATGAGGTACAAAATCATGGTTTTTTCGCTATATCTCGGCTATTATAAGAGATAGAAGCGTAAACTCTTCGGTACAACGTTCAGGACGTCGAGTACAATCTTTTCCACCCTTCGGAGATAAAAAATTCGACAAATGCCCGGCTAGCAAATTTTGGATTTTTATGAAAAATGAGGTACAAAATCATGGTTTTTTCGCTATATCTCGGCTATTATAAGAGATAGAAGCGTAAACTCTTCGGTACAACGTTCAGGACGTCGAGTACAATCTTTTCCACCCTTCGGAGATAAAAAATTCGACAAATGCCCGGCTAGCAAATTTTGGATTTTTATGAAAAATGAGGTACAAAATCATGGTTTTTTCGCTATATCTCGGCTATTATAAGAGATAGAAGCGTAAACTCTTCGGTACAACGTTCAGGACGTCGAGTACAATCTTTTCCACCCTTCGGAGATAAAAAATTCGACAAATGCCCGGCTAGCAAATTTTGATTTTTATGAAAAATGAGGTACAAAATCATGGTTTTTTCGCTATATCTCGGCTATTATAAGAGATAGAAGCGTAAACTCTTCGGTACAACGTTCAGGACGTCGAGTACAATCTTTTCCACCCTTCGGAGATAAAAAATTCGACAAATGCCCGGCTAGCAAATTTTGGATTTTTATGAAAAATGAGGTACAAAATCATGGTTTTTTCGCTATATCTCGGCTATTATAAGAGATAGAAGCGTAAACTCTTCGGTACAACGTTCAGGACGTCGAGTACAATCTTTTCCACCCTTCGGAGATAAAAAATTCGACAAATGCCCGGCTAGCAAATTTTGGATTTTTATGAAAAATGAGGTACAAAATCATGGTTTTTTCGCTATATCTCGGCTATTATAAGAGATAGAAGCGTAAACTCTTCGGTACAACGTTCAGGACGTCGAGTACAATCTTTTCCACCCTTCGGAGATAAAAAATTCGACAAATGCCCGGCTAGCAAATTTTGGATTTTTATGAAAAATGAGGTACAAAATCATGGTTTTTTCGCTATATCTCGGCTATTATAAGAGATAGAAGCGTAAACTCTTCGGTACAACGTTCAGGACGTCGAGTACAATCTTTTCCACCCTTCGGAGATAAAAAATTCGACAAATGCCCGGCTAGCAAATTTTGGATTTTTATGAAAAATGAGGTACAAAATCATGGTTTTTTCGCTATATCTCGGCTATTATAAGAGATAGAAGCGTAAACTCTTCGGTACAACGTTCAGGACGTCGAGTACAATCTTTTCCACCCTTCGGAGATAAAAAATTCGACAAATGCCCGGCTAGCAAATTTTGGATTTTTATGAAAAATGAGGTACAAAATCATGGTTTTTTCGCTATATCTCGGCTATTATAAGAGATAGAAGCGTAAACTCTTCGGTACAACGTTCAGGACGTCGAGTACAATCTTTTCCACCCTTCGGAGATAAAAAATTCGACAAATGCCCGGCTAGCAAATTTTGGATTTTTATGAAAAATGAGGTACAAAATCATGGTTTTTTCGCTATATCTCGGCTATTATAAGAGATAGAAGCGTAAACTCTTCGGTACAACGTTCAGGACGTCGAGTACAATCTTTTCCACCCTTCGGAGATAAAAAATTCGACAAATGCCCGGCTAGCAAATTTTGGATTTTTATGAAAAATGAGGTACAAAATCATGGTTTTTTCGCTATATCTCGGCTATTATAAGAGATAGAAGCGTAAACTCTTCGGTACAACGTTCAGGACGTCGAGTACAATCTTTTCCACCCTTCGGAGATAAAAAATTCGACAAATGCCCGGCTAGCAAATTTTGAATTTTTATGAAAAATGAGGTACAAAATCATGGTTTTTTCGCTATATCTCGGCTATTATAAGAGATAGAAGCGTAAACTCTTCGGTACAACGTTCAGGACGTCGAGTACAATCTTTTCCACCCTTCGGAGATAAAAAATTCGACAAATGCCCGGCTAGCAAATTTTGGATTTTTATGAAAAATGAGGTACAAAATCATGGTTTTTTCGCTATATCTCGGCTATTATAAGAGATAGAAGCGTAAACTCTTCGGTACAACGTTCAGGACGTCGAGTACAATCTTTTCCACCCTTCGGAGATAAAAAATTCGACAAATGCCCGGCTAGCAAATTTTGGATTTTTATGAAAAATGAGGTACAAAATCATGGTTTTTTCGCTATATCTCGGCTATTATAAGAGATAGAAGCGTAAACTCTTCGGTACAACGTTCAGGACGTCGAGTACAATCTTTTCCACCCTTCGGAGATAAAAATTCGACAAATGCCCGGCTAGCAAATTTTGGATTTTTATGAAAAATGAGGTACAAAATCATGGTTTTTTCGCTATATCTCGGCTATTATAAGAGATAGAAGCGTAAACTCTTCGGTACAACGTTCAGGACGTCGAGTACAATGTTTTCCACCCTTCGGAGATAAAAAATTCGACAAATGCCCGGCTAGCAAATTTTGGATTTTTATGAAAAATGAGGTACAAAATCATGGTTTTTTCGCTATATCTCGGCTATTATAAGAGATAGAAGCGTAAACTCTTCGGTACAACGTTCAGGACGTCGAGTACAATCTTTTCCACCCTTCGGAGATAAAAAATTCGACAAATGCCCGGCTAGCAAATTTTGGATTTTTATGAAAAATGAGGTACAAAATCATGGTTTTTTCGCTATATCTCGGCTATTATAAGAGATAGAAGCGTAAACTCTTCGGTACAACGTTCAGGACGTCGAGTACAATCTTTTCCACCCTTCGGAGATAAAAAATTCGACAAATGCCCGGCTAGCAAATTTTGATTTTTATGAAAAATGAGGTACAAAATCATGGTTTTTTCGCTATATCTCGGCTATTATAAGAGATAGAAGCGTAAACTCTTCGGTACAACGTTCAGGACGTCGAGTACAATCTTTTCCACCCTTCGGAGATAAAAAATTCGACAAATGCCCGGCTAGCAAATTTTGGATTTTTATGAAAAATGAGGTACAAAATCATGGTTTTTTCGCTATATCTCGGCTATTATAAGAGATAGAAGCGTAAACTCTTCGGTACAACGTTCAGGACGTCGAGTACAATCTTTTCCACCCTTCGGAGATAAAAAATTCGACAAATGCCCGGCTAGCAAATTTTGGATTTTTATGAAAAATGAGGTACAAAATCATGGTTTTTTCGCTATATCTCGGCTATTATAAGAGATAGAAGCGTAAACTCTTCGGTACAACGTTCAGGACGTCGAGTACAATCTTTTCCACCCTTCGGAGATAAAAAATTCGACAAATGCCCGGCTAGCAAATTTTGATTTTTATGAAAAATGAGGTACAAAATCATGGTTTTTTCGCTATATCTCGGCTATTATAAGAGATAGAAGCGTAAACTCTTCGGTACAACGTTCAGGACGTCGAGTACAATCTTTTCCACCCTTCGGAGATAAAAAATTCGACAAATGCCCGGCTAGCAAATTTTGGATTTTTATGAAAAATGAGGTACAAAATCATGGTTTTTTCGCTATATCTCGGCTATTATAAGAGATAGAAGCGTAAACTCTTCGGTACAACGTTCAGGACGTCGAGTACAATCTTTTCCACCCTTCGGAGATAAAAAATTCGACAAATGCCCGGCTAGCAAATTTTGATTTTTATGAAAAATGAGGTACAAAATCATGGTTTTTTCGCTATATCTCGGCTATTATAAGAGATAGAAGCGTAAACTCTTCGGTACAACGTTCAGGACGTCGAGTACAATCTTTTCCACCCTTCGGAGATAAAAAATTCGACAAATGCCCGGCTAGCAAATTTTGGATTTTTATGAAAAATGAGGTACAAAATCATGGTTTTTTCGCTATATCTCGGCTATTATAAGAGATAGAAGCGTAAACTCTTCGGTACAACGTTCAGGACGTCGAGTACAATCTTTTCCACCCTTCGGAGATAAAAAATTCGACAAATGCCCGGCTAGCAAATTTTGGATTTTTATGAAAAATGAGGTACAAAATCATGGTTTTTTCGCTATATCTCGGCTATTATAAGAGATAGAAGCGTAAACTCTTCGGTACAACGTTCAGGACGTCGAGTACAATCTTTTCCACCCTTCGGAGATAAAAAATTCGACAAATGCCCGGCTAGCAAATTTTGGATTTTTATGAAAAATGAGGTACAAAATCATGGTTTTTTCGCTATATCTCGGCTATTATAAGAGATAGAAGCGTAAACTCTTCGGTACAACGTTCAGGACGTCGAGTACAATCTTTTCCACCCTTCGGAGATAAAAAATTCGACAAATGCCCGGCTAGCAAATTTTGGATTTTTATGAAAAATGAGGTACAAAATCATGGTTTTTTCGCTATATCTCGGCTATTATAAGAGATAGAAGCGTAAACTCTTCGGTACAACGTTCAGGACGTCGAGTACAATCTTTTCCACCCTTCGGAGATAAAAAATTCGACAAATGCCCGGCTAGCAAATTTTGGATTTTTATGAAAAATGAGGTACAAAATCATGGTTTTTTCGCTATATCTCGGCTATTATAAGAGATAGAAGCGTAAACTCTTCGGTACAACGTTCAGGACGTCGAGTACAATCTTTTCCACCTTCGGAGATAAAAAATTCGACAAATGCCCGGCTAGCAAATTTTGGATTTTTATGAAAAATGAGGTACAAAATCATGGTTTTTTCGCTATATCTCGGCTATTATAAGAGATAGAAGCGTAAACTCTTCGGTACAACGTTCAGGACGTCGAGTACAATCTTTTCCACCCTTCGGAGATAAAAAATTCGACAAATGCCCGGCTAGCAAATTTTTGATTTTTATGAAAAATGAGGTACAAAATCATGGTTTTTTCGCTATATCTCGGCTATTATAAGAGATAGAAGCGTAAACTCTTCGGTACAACGTTCAGGACGTCGAGTACAATCTTTTCCACCCTTCGGAGATAAAAAATTCGACAAATGCCCGGCTAGCAAATTTTGGATTTTTATGAAAAATGAGGTACAAAATCATGGTTTTTTCGCTATATCTCGGCTATTATAAGAGATAGAGCGTAAACTCTTCGGTACAACGTTCAGGACGTCGAGTACAATCTTTTCCACCCTTCGGAGATAAAAAATTCGACAAATGCCCGGCTAGCAAATTTTGAATTTTTATGAAAAATGAGGTACAAAATCATGGTTTTTTCGCTATATCTCGGCTATTATAAGAGATAGAAGCGTAAACTCTTCGGTACAACGTTCAGGACGTCGAGTACAATCTTTTCCACCCTTCGGAGATAAAAAATTCGACAAATGCCCGGCTAGCAAATTTTGGATTTTTATGAAAAATGAGGTACAAAATCATGGTTTTTTCGCTATATCTCGGCTATTATAAGAGATAGAGCGTAAACTCTTCGGTACAACGTTCAGGACGTCGAGTACAATCTTTTCCACCCTTCGGAGATAAAAAATTCGACAAATGCCCGGCTAGCAAATTTTGGATTTTTATGAAAAATGAGGTACAAAATCATGGTTTTTTCGCTATATCTCGGCTATTATAAGAGATAGAAGCGTAAACTCTTCGGTACAACGTTCAGGACGTCGAGTACAATCTTTTCCACCCTTCGGAGATAAAAAATTCGACAAATGCCCGGCTAGCAAATTTTGGATTTTTATGAAAAATGAGGTACAAAATCATGGTTTTTTCGCTATATCTCGGCTATTATAAGAGATAGAAGCGTAAACTCTTCGGTACAACGTTCAGGACGTCGAGTACAATCTTTTCCACCCTTCGGAGATAAAAAATTCGACAAATGCCCGGCTAGCAAATTTTGGATTTTTATGAAAAATGAGGTACAAAATCATGGTTTTTTCGCTATATCTCGGCTATTATAAGAGATAGAAGCGTAAACTCTTCGGTACAACGTTCAGGACGTCGAGTACAATCTTTTCCACCCTTCGGAGATAAAAAATTCGACAAATGCCCGGCTAGCAAATTTTTGATTTTTATGAAAAATGAGGTACAAAATCATGGTTTTTTCGCTATATCTCGGCTATTATAAGAGATAGAGCGTAAACTCTTCGGTACAACGTTCAGGACGTCGAGTACAATCTTTTCCACCCTTCGGAGATAAAAAATTCGACAAATGCCCGGCTAGCAAATTTTGATTTTTATGAAAAATGAGGTACAAAATCATGGTTTTTTCGCTATATCTCGGCTATTATAAGAGATAGAAGCGTAAACTCTTCGGTACAACGTTCAGGACGTCGAGTACAATCTTTTCCACCCTTCGGAGATAAAAAATTCGACAAATGCCCGGCTAGCAAATTTTGGATTTTTATGAAAAATGAGGTACAAAATCATGGTTTTTTCGCTATATCTCGGCTATTATAAGAGATAGAAGCGTAAACTCTTCGGTACAACGTTCAGGACGTCGAGTACAATCTTTTCCACCCTTCGGAGATAAAAAATTCGACAAATGCCCGGCTAGCAAATTTTGGATTTTTATGAAAAATGAGGTACAAAATCATGGTTTTTTCGCTATATCTCGGCTATTATAAGAGATAGAAGCGTAAACTCTTCGGTACAACGTTCAGGACGTCGAGTACAATCTTTTCCACCCTTCGGAGATAAAAAATTCGACAAATGCCCGGCTAGCAAATTTTGGATTTTTATGAAAAATGAGGTACAAAATCATGGTTTTTTCGCTATATCTCGGCTATTATAAGAGATAGAAGCGTAAACTCTTCGGTACAACGTTCAGGACGTCGAGTACAATCTTTTCCACCCTTCGGAGATAAAAAATTCGACAAATGCCCGGCTAGCAAATTTTTGATTTTTATGAAAAATGAGGTACAAAATCATGGTTTTTTCGCTATATCTCGGCTATTATAAGAGATAGAAGCGTAAACTCTTCGGTACAACGTTCAGGACGTCGAGTACAATCTTTTCCACCCTTCGGAGATAAAAAATTCGACAAATGCCCGGCTAGCAAATTTTGATTTTTATGAAAAATGAGGTACAAAATCATGGTTTTTTCGCTATATCTCGGCTATTATAAGAGATAGAAGCGTAAACTCTTCGGTACAACGTTCAGGACGTCGAGTACAATCTTTTCCACCCTTCGGAGATAAAAAATTCGACAAATGCCCGGCTAGCAAATTTTGGATTTTTATGAAAAATGAGGTACAAAATCATGGTTTTTTCGCTATATCTCGGCTATTATAAGAGATAGAAGCGTAAACTCTTCGGTACAACGTTCAGGACGTCGAGTACAATCTTTTCCACCCTTCGGAGATAAAAAATTCGACAAATGCCCGGCTAGCAAATTTTGGATTTTTATGAAAAATGAGGTACAAAATCATGGTTTTTTCGCTATATCTCGGCTATTATAAGAGATAGAGCGTAAACTCTTCGGTACAACGTTCAGGACGTCGAGTACAATCTTTTCCACCCTTCGGAGATAAAAAATTCGACAAATGCCCGGCTAGCAAATTTTGGATTTTTATGAAAAATGAGGTACAAAATCATGGTTTTTTCGCTATATCTCGGCTATTATAAGAGATAGAAGCGTAAACTCTTCGGTACAACGTTCAGGACGTCGAGTACAATCTTTTCCACCCTTCGGAGATAAAAAATTCGACAAATGCCCGGCTAGCAAATTTTGGATTTTTATGAAAAATGAGGTACAAAATCATGGTTTTTTCGCTATATCTCGGCTATTATAAGAGATAGAAGCGTAAACTCTTCGGTACAACGTTCAGGACGTCGAGTACAATCTTTTCCACCCTTCGGAGATAAAAAATTCGACAAATGCCCGGCTAGCAAATTTTGGATTTTTATGAAAAATGAGGTACAAAATCATGGTTTTTTCGCTATATCTCGGCTATTATAAGAGATAGAAGCGTAAACTCTTCGGTACAACGTTCAGGACGTCGAGTACAATCTTTTCCACCCTTCGGAGATAAAAAATTCGACAAATGCCCGGCTAGCAAATTTTGATTTTTATGAAAAATGAGGTACAAAATCATGGTTTTTTCGCTATATCTCGGCTATTATAAGAGATAGAAGCGTAAACTCTTCGGTACAACGTTCAGGACGTCGAGTACAATCTGTTCCACCCTTCGGAGATAAAAAATTCGACAAATGCCCGGCTAGCAAATTTTGGATTTTTATGAAAAATGAGGTACAAAATCATGGTTTTTTCGCTATATCTCGGCTATTATAAGAGATAGAAGCGTAAACTCTTCGGTACAACGTTCAGGACGTCGAGTACAATCTTTTCCACCCTTCGGAGATAAAAAATTCGACAAATGCCCGGCTAGCAAATTTTGATTTTTATGAAAAATGAGGTACAAAATCATGGTTTTTTCGCTATATCTCGGCTATTATAAGAGATAGAAGCGTAAACTCTTCGGTACAACGTTCAGGACGTCGAGTACAATCTTTTCCACCCTTCGGAGATAAAAAATTCGACAAATGCCCGGCTAGCAAATTTTGATTTTTATGAAAAATGAGGTACAAATCATGGTTTTTTCGCTATATCTCGGCTATTATAAGAGATAGAAGCGTAAACTCTTCGGTACAACGTTCAGGACGTCGAGTACAATCTTTTCCACCCTTCGGAGATAAAAAATTCGACAAATGCCCGGCTAGCAAATTTTGATTTTTATGAAAAATGAGGTACAAAATCATGGTTTTTTCGCTATATCTCGGCTATTATAAGAGATAGAGCGTAAACTCTTCGGTACAACGTTCAGGACGTCGAGTACAATCTTTTCCACCCTTCGGGAGATAAAAAATTCGACAAATGCCCGGCTAGCAAATTTTGGATTTTTATGAAAAATGAGGTACAAAATCATGGTTTTTTCGCTATATCTCGGCTATTATAAGAGATAGAAGCGTAAACTCTTCGGTACAACGTTCAGGACGTCGAGTACAATCTTTTCCACCCTTCGGAGATAAAAAATTCGACAAATGCCCGGCTAGCAAATTTTGATTTTTATGAAAAATGAGGTACAAAATCATGGTTTTTTCGCTATATCTCGGCTATTATAAGAGATAGAGCGTAAACTCTTCGGTACAACGTTCAGGACGTCGAGTACAATCTTTTCCACCCTTCGGAGATAAAAAATTCGACAAATGCCCGGCTAGCAAATTTTGGATTTTTATGAAAAAATGAGGTACAAAATCATGGTTTTTTCGCTATATCTCGGCTATTATAAGAGATAGAGCGTAAACTCTTCGGTACAACGTTCAGGACGTCGAGTACAATCTTTTCCACCCTTCGGAGATAAAAATTCGACAAATGCCCGGCTAGCAAATTTTGGATTTTTATGAAAAATGAGGTACAAAATCATGGTTTTTTCGCTATATCTCGGCTATTATAAGAGATAGAAGCGTAAACTCTTCGGTACAACGTTCAGGACGTCGAGTACAATCTTTTCCACCCTTCGGGAGATAAAAAATTCGACAAATGCCCGGCTAGCAAATTTTGGATTTTTATGAAAAATGAGGTACAAAATCATGGTTTTTTCGCTATATCTCGGCTATTATAAGAGATAGAAGCGTAAACTCTTCGGTACAACGTTCAGGACGTCGAGTACAATCTGTTTCCACCCTTCGGAGATAAAAAATTCAACAAATGCCCGGCTAGCAAATTTTGGATTTTTATAAAAATTACGTACAAAAACAAGATTTTTTCGTTATATCTCGGCTATTAGAAGAGATAGGAGCGTAAACTCTTCTCGGTACAACGTTCAGGATGTTGAGTACAATCTGTTCCACCCTTCGGAGATAAAAATTCAACAAATGCCCGGCTAGCAAATTTTGGATTTTTATAAAAAAATTACGTACAAACAAGATTTTTTCGCTATATCTCGGCTATTAGAAGAGATAGGAGCAACCTTTCGGTACAACGTTCAGGACGTTGAGTACAATCTGTTCCACCTTCGGAGATAAAAAATTCAACAATTGCCCGCTAGCAAATTCTTGATTTTTATAAAAAAATTACGTACAAAAACAAGATTTTTCGCTATATCTCGGCTATTAGAAGAGATAGGAGCGTAAACTCTTCGGTACAACGTTCAGGACGTTGAGTACAATCTGTTCCACCCTTCGGAGATAAAAAATTCAACAAATGCCCGGTTAGCAAATTTTGGATTTTTATAAAAACATACGTACAAAAACAAGATTTTTTCGCTATATCTCGGCTATTAGAAGAGATAGGAGCGTAAACTCTTCGGTACAACGTTCAGGATGTTGAGTACAATCTGTTCCACCTTCGGAGATAAAAAATTCAACAAATGCCCGGCTAGCAAATTTTGGATTTTTATAAAAAAATTACGTACAAAAACAAGGTTTTTTCGCTATATCTCGGCTATTAGAAGAGACAGGAGCGTAAACTCTTCGGTACAACGTTCAGGATGTTGAGTACAATCTGTTCCTACCCTTCGGAGATAAAAAATTCAACAATTGCCCGGCTAGCAAATTTTTGATTTTTATAAAAAAATTACGTACAAACAAGGTTTTTTTCGCTATATCTCGGCTATTAGAAGAGATAGGAGCGTAAACTTTTCGGTACAACGTTCAGGACGTTGAGTACAATCTGTTCCACCCTTCGAGATAAAAAATTCAACAAATGCCCGGCTAGCAAATTTTGGATTTTTTATAAAAAATTACGTACAAAACAAGGTTTTTTCGCTATATCTCGGCTATTAGAAGAGATAGGAGCGTAAACTCTTTCGGTACAACGTTCAGGACGTTGAGTACAATCTGTTCCACCTTCGGAGATAAAAAATTCAACAAATGCCCGGCTAGCAAATTTGGATTTTTATAAAAAAATTACGTACAAAAACAAGATTTTTTTCGCTATATCTCGGCTATTAGAAGAGATAGAGCGTAAACTCTTCGGTACAACGTTCAGGACGTTGAGTACAATCTGTTCCACCTTCGGAGATAAAAAATTCAACAATTGCCCGGCTAGCAAATTTTGGATTTTTATAAAAAAATTACGTACAAAAACAAGATTTTTTTCGCTATATCTCGGCTATTAGAAGAGATAGGAGCGTAAACTCTTTCGGTACAACGTTCAGGGACGTTAAGAGTACAATCTGTTCCACTCCTTCGGAGATAAAAAATTCAACAATTGCCCGGCTAGCAAATTTTTGATTTTTATAAAAATTACGTACAAAATCATGATTTTTTCGCTATATCTCGGCTATTAGAAGAGATAGGAGCGTAAACTCTTCGGTACAACGTTCAGGATGTTGAGTACAATCTGTTCCACCCTTCGGAGATAAAAATTCAACAATTGCCCGGCTAGCAAATTTTTGGATTTTATAAAAAAATTACGTACAAAAACAAGATTTTTCGCTATATCTCGGCTATTAGAAGAGATAGGAGCGTAAACTTCTTCGGTACAACGTTCAGGACGTTGAGTACAATCTGTTCCACCTTCGGAGATAAAAATTCAACAAATGCCCGGCTAGCAAATTTTTGATTTTTATAAAAAATTACGTACAAAAACAAGGTTTTTTCGCTATATCTCGGCTATTAGAAGAGATAGGAGCGTAAACTTTTCGGTACAACGTTCAGGACGTTGAGTACAATCTGTTCCACCCTTCGAGATAAAAAATTCAACAAATGCCCGGCTAGCAAATTTTGGATTTTTATAAAAAAAT
Organism: Holotrichia oblita; assembly: GCA_023690525.1. Classification (NCBI taxonomy): domain Eukaryota; kingdom Metazoa; phylum Arthropoda; class Insecta; order Coleoptera; family Scarabaeidae; genus Holotrichia; species Holotrichia oblita. Next base: position 139,373,779 of record CM043018.1, read on the forward strand.
ACGTACAAAAAACAAGGTTTTTTCGCTATATCTCGGCTATTAGAAGAGATAGGAGCGTAAACTTTTCGGTACAACGTTCAGGACGTTGAGTACAATCTGTTCCACCCTTCGGAGATAAAAAATTCAACAAATGCCCGGCTAGCAAATTTTGGATTTTTATAAAAAAATTACGTACAAAAAAACAAGGTTTTTTCGCTATATCTCGGCTATTAGAAGAGATAGGAGCGTAAACTCTTCGGTACAACGTTCAGGATGTTGAGTACAATGTGTTCCACCTTCGAGATAAAAAATTCAACAAATGCCCGGCTAGCAAATTTTGGATTTTTATAAAAAAATTACGTACAAAAACAAGGGTTTTTTCGCTATATCTCGCTATTAGAAGAGATAGGAGCGGTAAACTTTCGGTACAACGTTCAGGACGTTGAGTACAATCTTGTTCCACCCTTCGAGATAAAAAATTCAACAATTGCCCGGCTAGCAAATTTTTGATTTTTATAAAAAAATTACGTACAAAATCATGGGTTTTTCGCTATATCTCGGCTATTAGAAGAGATAGGAGCGTAAACTCTTCGGTACAACGTTCAGGACGTTGAGTACAATCTGTTCCATTCTTCGGAGATAAAATTCAACAAATGCCCGGCTAGCAAATTTTGGATTTTTATAAAAATTACGTACAAAAACAAGGTTTTTTCGCTATATCTCGGCTATTAGAAGAGATAGGATCGTAACCGGTACAACGTTCAGGACGTTGAGTACAATCTGTTCCACCTTCGGAGATAAAAAAATTCAACAAATGCCCGGCTAGCAAATTTTGGATTTTTATAAAAATTACGTACAAAAACAAGGTTTTTTCGCTATATCTCGCTATTAGAAGAGATAGGAGCGTAAATCTTCGGTACAACGTTCAGGACGTTGAGTACAATCTGTTCCACTCCTTCGGAGATAAAAATTCAACAAATGCCCGGCTAGCAAATTTTGATTTTTATAAAAATTACGTACAAACAAGGTTTTTTCGCTATATCTCGGCTATTAGAAGAGATAGAGCGTAAACTTTCGGTACAACGTTCAGACGTTGAGTACAATCTGTTCCACCTTCGGAGATAAAAATTCAACAAATGCCCGGCTAGCAAATTTTGGATTTTTATGAAAAAATTACGCATACAAAAACAAGGTTTTTTCGCTATATCTCGGCTATTAGAAGAGATAGAGCGTAAACTTCTTCGGTACAACGTCCAGAACGTTGAGTACAATCTGTTCCACCCTTCGGAGATAAAAAAATCAACAAATGCCCGGCTAGCAAATTTTGGATTTTTATAAAAATTACGTACAAAAACAAGGTTTTTTCGCTATATCTCGGCTATTAGAAGAGATAGGAGCGTAAACTCTTCGGTACAACGTTCAGGACGTTGAGTACAATCTGTTCCACCTTCGGAGATAAAAAATTCAACAATTGCCCGGCTAGCAAATTTTGGATTTTTATAAAAAAATTACGTACAAAAACAATGGTTTTTTCGCTATATCTCGGCTATTAGAAGAGATAGGAGCGTAAACTCTTCGGTACAACGTTCAGGACGTTGAGTACAATCTGTTCCACCCTTCGGAGATAAAAAATTCAACAAATGCCCGGCTAGCAAATTTTGGATTTTTATAAAAAATTACGTACAAAATCAAGGTTTTTTCGCTATATCTCGGCTATTAGAAGAGATAGGAGCGTAAACTCTTCGGTACAACGTTCAGGACGTTGAGTACAATCTGTTCCACCTTCGGAGATAAAAAATTCAACAATTGCCCGGCTAGCAAATTTTGATTTTTATAAAAAATTACGTACAAAAACAAGGTTTTTTCGCTATATCTCGGCTATTAGAAGAGATAGGAGCGTAAACTCTTCGGTACAACGTTCAGGACGTTGAGTACAATCTGTTCCACTCTTCGGAGATAAAAAATTCAACAAATGCCCGGCTAGCAAATTTTTGATTTTTATAAAAAAATTACGTACAAAAACAAGGTTTTTTCGCTATATCTCGGCTATTAGAAGAGATAGGAGCGTAAACTCTTCGGTACAACGTTCAGGACGTTGAGTACAATCTGTTCCACCTTTCGGAGATAAAAAATTCAACAATTGCCCGGCTAGCAAATTTTTGATTTTTATGAAAAATTACGTACAAAAACAAGGTTTTTTCGCTATATCTCGGCTATTAGAAGAGATAGGAGCGTAAACTCTTTCGGTACAACGTTCAGGACGTTGAGTACAATCTGTTCCACTCCTTCGGAGATAAAAAATTCAACAAATGCCCGGCTAGCAAATTTTGGATTTTTATAAAAAAATTACGTACAAAAACAAGGTTTTTTCGCTATATCTCGGCTATTAGAAGAGATAGGAGCGTAAACTTTCGGTACAACGTTCAGGACGTTGAGTACAATCTGTTCCACCTTCGGAGATAAAAAATTCAACAAATGCCCGGCTAGCAAATTTTTGATTTTTATAAAAAATTACGTACAAAAACAAGGTTTTTTCGCTATATCTCGGCTATTAGAAGAGATAGGAGCGTAAACTCCTTCGGTACAACGTTCAGGACGTTGAGTACAATCTGTTCCACCCTTCGGAGATAAAAATTCAACAATTGCCCGGCTAGCAAATTTTGGATTTTTATAAAAAAATTACGTACAAAAACAAGGTTTTTTCGCTATATCTCGGCTATTAGAAGAGATAGAGCGTAAACTTCTTCGGTACAACGTTCAGGACGTTGAGTACAATCTGTTCCACCCTTCGGAGATAAAAAATTCAACAAATGCCCGGCTAGCAAATTTTGGATTTTTATAAAAAAATTACGTACAAAAACAAGGTTTTTTCGCTATATCTCGGCTATTAGAAGAGATAGGAGCGTAAACTCTTCGGTACAACGTTCAGGACGTTGAGTACAATCTGTTCCACCTTCGGAGATAAAAAATTCAACAAATGCCCGGCTAGCAAATTTTGGATTTTTATAAAAAATTACGTACAAAAACAAGGTTTTTTCGCTATATCTCGGCTATTAGAAGAGATAGGAGCGTAAACTTCTTCGGTACAACGTTCAGGACGTTGAGTACAATCTGTTCCACCCTTCGGAGATAAAAAATTCAACAAATGCCCGGCTAGCAAATTTTGATTTTTATAAAAAAATTACGTACAAAAACAAGGTTTTTTTTCGCTATATCTCGGCTATTAGAAGAGATAGGAGCGTAAACTCTTCGGTACAACGTTCAGGACGTTGAGTACAATCTGTTCCACCCTTCGGAGATAAAAAATTCAACAAATGCCCGGCTAGCAAATTTTTGATTTTTATAAAAAATTACGTACAAAAACAAGGTTTTTTCGCTATATCTCGGCTATTAGAAGAGATAGGAGCGTAAACTTTTCGGTACAACGTTCAGGACGTTGAGTACAATCTGTTCCACCCTTCGGAGATAAAAAATTCAACAAATGCCCGGCTAGCAAATTTTGGATTTTTATAAAAATTACGTACAAAAACAAGGTTTTTTCGCTATATCTCGGCTATTAGAAGAGATAGGAGCGTAAACTCTTCGGTACAACGTTCAGGACGTTGAGTACAATCTGTTCCACCCTTCGGAGATAAAAATTCAACAAATGCCCGGCTAGCAAATTTTGGATTTTTATAAAAATTACGTACAAAAACAAGGTTTTTTCGCTATATCTCGGCTATTAGAAGAGATAGGAGCGTAAACTTCTTCGGTACAACGTTCAGGACGTTGAGTACAATCTGTTCCACCGGAGATAAAAAATTCAACAAATGCCCGGCTAGCAAATTTTGGATTTTTATAAAAAAATTACGTACAAAAACAAGGTTTTTTCGCTATATCTCGGCTATTAGAAGAGATAGGAGCGTAAACTCTTCGGTACAACGTTCAGGACGTTGAGTACAATCTGTTCCACTCCTTCGGAGATAAAAAATTCAACAATTGCCCGGCTAGCAAATTTTGATTTTTATAAAAAAAATTACGTACAAAAACAAGGTTTTTTCGCTATATCTCGGCTATTAGAAGAGATAGGAGCGTAAACTTCTTCGGTACAACGTTCAGGACGTTGAGTACAATCTGTTCCACCCTTCGGAGATAAAAATTCAACAAATGCCCGGCTAGCAAATTTTGGATTTTTATAAAAATTACGTATAAGGTTTTTTCGCTATATCTCGGCTATTAGAAGAGATAGGAGCGTAAACTCTTCGGTACAACGTTCAGGACGTTGAGTACAATCTGTTCCACTCCTTCGGAGATAAAAAATTCAACAATTGCCCGGCTAGCAAATTTTGGATTTTTATAAAAAAATTACGTACAAAAACAAGGTTTTTTCGCTATATCTCGGCTATTAGAAGAGATAGGAGCGTAAACTCTTCGGTACAACGTTCAGGACGTTGAGTACAATCTGTTCCACTCTTCGGAGATAAAAAATTCAACAAATGCCCGGCTAGCAAATTTTGGATTTTTATAAAAATTACGTACAAAAACAAGGTTTTTTCGCTATATCTCGGCTATTAGAAGAGATAGGAGCGTAAACTCTTCGGTACAACGTTCAGGACGTTGAGTACAATCTGTTCCACCCTTCGGAGATAAAAAATTCAACAATTGCCCGGCTAGCAAATTTTGATTTTTATAAAAATTACGTACAAAAACAAGGTTTTTTCGCTATATCTCGGCTATTAGAAGAGATAGGAGCGTAAACTCTTCGGTACAACGTTCAGGACGTTGAGTACAATCTGTTCCACCCTTCGAGATAAAAAATTCAACAAATGCCCGGCTAGCAAATTTTGATTTTTATAAAAATTACGTACAAAAACAAGGTTTTTTCGCTATATCTCGGCTATTAGAAGAGATAGGAGCGTAAACTTTCGGTACAACGTTCAGGACGTTGAGTACAATCTGTTCCACTCTTTCGGAGATAAAAAATTCAACAAATTGCCCGGCTAGCAAATTTTGGATTTTTATAAAAATTACGTACAAAAACAAGGTTTTTTCGCTATATCTCGGCTATTAGAAGAGATAGGAGCGTAAACTCTTCGGTACAACGTTCAGGACGTTGAGTACAATCTGTTCCACCTTCGGAGATAAAAAATTCAACAAATGCCCGGCTAGCAAATTTTGATTTTTATAAAAATTACGTACAAAAACAAGGTTTTTTCGCTATATCTCGGCTATTAGAAGAGATAGGAGCGTAAACTCTTCGGTACAACGTTCAGGACGTTGAGTACAATCTGTTCCACTCCTTCGGAGATAAAAAATTCAACAATTGCCCGGCTAGCAAATTTTTGATTTTTATAAAAATTACGTACAAAAACAAGGTTTTTTCGCTATATCTCGGCTATTAGAAGAGATAGGAGCGTAAACTTCTTCGGTACAACGTTCAGGACGTTGAGTACAATCTGTTCCACCCTTCGGAGATAAAAAATTCAACAAATGCCCGGCTAGCAAATTTTGGATTTTTATAAAAAAATTACGTACAAAAACAAGGTTTTTTCGCTATATCTCGGCTATTAGAAGAGATAGGAGCGTAAACTTCTTCGGTACAACGTTCAGGACGTTGAGTACAATCTGTTCCACCTTCGGAGATAAAAAATTCAACAAATGCCCGGCTAGCAAATTTTGGATTTTTATAAAAAAATTACGTACAAAAACAAGGTTTTTTCGCTATATCTCGGCTATTAGAAGAGATAGGAGCGTAAACTTCTTCGGTACAACGTTCAGGACGTTGAGTACAATCTGTTCCACCTTCGGAGATAAAAAATTCAACAATTGCCCGGCTAGCAAATTTTGGATTTTTATGAAAAAATTACGTACAAAAACAAGGTTTTTTCGCTATATCTCGGCTATTAGAAGAGATAGAGCGTAAACTCTTTCGGTACAACGTTCAGGACGTTGAGTACAATCTGTTCCACCCTTCGGAGATAAAAAATTCAACAAATGCCCGGCTAGCAAATTTTGGATTTTTATAAAAAAATTACGTACAAAAACAAGGTTTTTTCGCTATATCTCGGCTATTAGAAGAGATAGGAGCGTAAACTCCTTCGGTACAACGTTCAGGACGTTGAGTACAATCTGTTCCACCTTCGGAGATAAAAAATTCAACAAATGCCCGGCTAGCAAATTTTGATTTTTATAAAAAAATTACGTACAAAAACAAGGTTTTTTCGCTATATCTCGGCTATTAGAAGAGATAGGAGCGTAAACTCTTTCGGTACAACGTTCAGGACGTTGAGTACAATCTGTTCCACCCTTCGGAGATAAAAAATTCAACAAATGCCCGGCTAGCAAATTTTTGATTTTTATAAAAAAATTACGTACAAAAACAAGGTTTTTTCGCTATATCTCGGCTATTAGAAGAGATAGGAGCGTAAACTCTTCGGTACAACGTTCAGGACGTTGAGTACAATCTGTTCCACCTTTCGGAGATAAAAAATTCAACAATTGCCCGGCTAGCAAATTTTGATTTTTATAAAAAATTACGTACAAAAACAAGGTTTTTTTCGCTATATCTCGGCTATTAGAAGAGATAGGAGCGTAAACTTCTTCGGTACAACGTTCAGGACGTTGAGTACAATCTGTTCCACCTTCGGAGATAAAAATTCAACAAATGCCCGGCTAGCAAATTTTTGATTTTTATAAAAAAATTACGTACAAAAACAAGGTTTTTTCGCTATATCTCGGCTATTAGAAGAGATAGGAGCGTAAACTTCTTCGGTACAACGTTCAGGACGTTGAGTACAATCTGTTCCACCTTCGGAGATAAAAAATTCAACAATTGCCCGGCTAGCAAATTTTTGATTTTTATAAAAAAATTACGTACAAAAACAAGGTTTTTTCGCTATATCTCGGCTATTAGAAGAGATAGGAGCGTAAAGTCTTCGGTACAACGTTCAGGACGTTGAGTACAATCTGTTCCACCCTTCGGAGATAAAAAATTCAACAAATGCCCGGCTAGCAAATTTTGGATTTTTATAAAAAAATTACGTACAAAAACAAGGTTTTTTCGCTATATCTCGGCTATTAGAAGAGATAGGAGCGTAAACTTCTTCGGTACAACGTTCAGGACGTTGAGTACAATCTGTTCCACTCTTCGGAGATAAAAAATTCAACAATTGCCCGGCTAGCAAATTTTGATTTTTATAAAAAAATTACGTACAAAAACAAGGTTTTTTTCGCTATATCTCGGCTATTAGAAGAGATAGGAGCGTAAACTCTTCGGTACAACGTTCAGGACGTTGAGTACAATCTGTTCCACCTTCGGAGATAAAAATTCAACAAATGCCCGGCTAGCAAATTTTGGATTTTTATAAAAATTACGTACAAAAACAAGGTTTTTTCGCTATATCTCGGCTATTAGAAGAGATAGGAGCGTAAACTTCCTTCGGTACAACGTTCAGGACGTTGAGTACAATCTGTTCCACCTTCGGAGATAAAAAATTCAACAAATGCCCGGCTAGCAAATTTTGGATTTTTATAAAAAATTACGTACAAAAACAAGGTTTTTTCGCTATATCTCGGCTATTAGAAGAGATAGGAGCGTAAACTTTTCGGTACAACGTTCAGGACGTTGAGTACAATCTGTTCCACCCTTCGGAGATATTTTTAAAAAATTCAACAATTGCCCGGCTAGCAAATTTTTGGATTTTTATAAAAAATTACGTACAAAAACAAGGTTTTTTCGCTATATCTCGGCTATTAGAAGAGATAGGAGCGTAAACTCTTCGGTACAACGTTCAGGACGTTGAGTACAATCTGTTCCACCCTTCGGAGATAAAAAATTCAACAAATGCCCGGCTAGCAAATTTTGGATTTTTATAAAAAAATTACGTACAAAAACAAGGTTTTTTCGCTATATCTCGGCTATTAGAAGAGATAGGAGCGTAAACTCTTCGGTACAACGTTCAGGACGTTGAGTACAATCTGTTCCACCCTTCGGAGATAAAAAATTCAACAATTGCCCGGCTAGCAAATTTTGGATTTTTATAAAAAATTACGTACAAAAACAAGGTTTTTTCGCTATATCTCGGCTATTAGAAGAGATAGGAGCGTAAACTCTTCGGTACAACGTTCAGGACGTTGAGTACAATCTGTTCCACCCTTCGGAGATAAAAAATTCAACAAATGCCCGGCTAGCAAATTTTGGATTTTTATAAAAATTACGTACAAAAACAAGGTTTTTTCGCTATATCTCGGCTATTAGAAGAGATAGGAGCGTAAACTTCTTCGGTACAACGTTCAGGACGTTGAGTACAATCTGTTCCACCCTTCGGAGATAAAAAATTCAACAAAATGCCCGGCTAGCAAATTTTGGATTTTTATAAAAAATTACGTACAAAAACAAGGTTTTTTCGCTATATCTCGGCTATTAGAAGAGATAGGAGCGTAAACTCTTCGGTACAACGTTCAGGACGTTGAGTACAATCTGTTCCACCCTTCGAGATAAAAAATTCAACAATTGCCCGGCTAGCAAATTTTGGATTTTTATAAAAAATTACGTACAAAAACAAGGTTTTTTCGCTATATCTCGGCTATTAGAAGAGATAGGAGCGTAAACTCTTCGGTACAACGTTCAGGACGTTGAGTACAATCTGTTCCACCCTTCGGAGATAAAAAATTCAACAAATGCCCGGCTAGCAAATTTTGGATTTTTATAAAAAATTACGTACAAAAACAAGGTTTTTTCGCTATATCTCGGCTATTAGAAGAGATAGGAGCGTAAACTCTTCGGTACAACGTTCAGGACGTTGAGTACAATCTGTTCCACCCTTCGGAGATAAAAAATTCAACAAATGCCCGGCTAGCAAATTTTGGATTTTTATAAAAAAATTACGTACAAAAACAAGGTTTTTTCGCTATATCTCGGCTATTAGAAGAGATAGGAGCGTAAACTCTTCGGTACAACGTTCAGGACGTTGAGTACAATCTGTTCCACCCTTCGGAGATAAAAAATTCAACAATTGCCCGGCTAGCAAATTTTGGATTTTTATAAAAAAATTACGTACAAAAACAAGGTTTTTTCGCTATATCTCGGCTATTAGAAGAGATAGGAGCGTAAACTCTTCGGTACAACGTTCAGGACGTTGAGTACAATCTGTTCCACCCTTCGGAGATAAAAAATTCAACAAATGCCCGGCTAGCAAATTTTGGATTTTTATAAAAAAATTACGTACAAAAACAAGGTTTTTTCGCTATATCTCGGCTATTAGAAGAGATAGGAGCGTAAACTCTTCGGTACAACGTTCAGGACGTTGAGTACAATCTGTTCCACCCTTCGGAGATAAAAAATTCAACAAATGCCCGGCTAGCAAATTTTGGATTTTTATAAAAATTACGTACAAAAACAAGGTTTTTCGCTATATCTCGGCTATTAGAAGAGATAGGAGCGTAAACTCTTCGGTACAACGTTCAGGACGTTGAGTACAATCTGTTCCACCTTCGGAGATAAAAAATTCAACAAATGCCCGGCTAGCAAATTTTGGATTTTTATAAAAAATTACGTACAAAAACAAGGTTTTTTCGCTATATCTCGGCTATTAGAAGAGATAGGAGCGTAAACTCTTCGGTACAACGTTCAGGACGTTGAGTACAATCTGTTCCACCCTTCGGAGATAAAAATTCAACAAATGCCCGGCTAGCAAATTTTGGATTTTTATAAAAAAATTACGTACAAAAAAACAAGGTTTTTTCGCTATATCTCGGCTATTAGAAGAGATAGGAGCGTAAACTCTTCGGTACAACGTTCAGGACGTTGAGTACAATCTGTTCCACCCTTCGGAGATAAAAAATTCAACAATTGCCCGGCTAGCAAATTTTGGATTTTTATAAAAAAATTACGTACAAAAACAAGGTTTTTTCGCTATATCTCGGCTATTAGAAGAGATAGGAGCGTAAACTCTTCGGTACAACGTTCAGGACGTTGAGTACAATCTGTTCCACCCTTCGGAGATAAAAAATTCAACAATTGCCCGGCTAGCAAATTTTGATTTTTATAAAAAAATTACGTACAAAAACAAGGTTTTTTCGCTATATCTCGGCTATTAGAAGAGATAGGAGCGTAAACTCTTCGGTACAACGTTCAGGACGTTGAGTACAATCTGTTCCACCCTTCGGAGATAAAAAATTCAACAAATGCCCGGCTAGCAAATTTTGGATTTTTATAAAAAATTACGTACAAAAACAAGGTTTTTTCGCTATATCTCGGCTATTAGAAGAGATAGGAGCGTAAACTCTTCGGTACAACGTTCAGGACGTTGAGTACAATCTGTTCCACCTTCGGAGATAAAAAATTCAACAATTGCCCGGCTAGCAAATTTTGGATTTTTATAAAAAAATTACGTACAAAAACAAGGTTTTTTCGCTATATCTCGGCTATTAGAAGAGATAGGAGCGTAAACTCTTCGGTACAACGTTCAGGACGTTGAGTACAATCTGTTCCACCCTTCGGAGATAAAAAATTCAACAATTGCCCGGCTAGCAAATTTTGGATTTTTATAAAAATTACGTACAAAATCAAGGTTTTTTCGCTATATCTCGGCTATTAGAAGAGATAGGAGCGTAAACTCTTCGGTACAACGTTCAGACGTTGAGTACAATCTGTTCCACCTTCGGAGATAAAAAATTCAACAATTGCCCGGCTAGCAAATTTTGGATTTTTATAAAAATTACGTACAAAAACAAGGTTTTTTTTCGCTATATCTCGGCTATTAGAAGAGATAGGAGCGTAAACTCTTCGGTACAACGTTCAGGACGTTGAGTACAATCTGTTCCACCCTTTCGGAGATAAAAAATTCAACAAATGCCCGGCTAGCAAATTTTGGATTTTTATAAAAAAATTACGTACAAAAACAAGGTTTTTTCGCTATATCTCGGCTATTAGAAGAGATAGGAGCGTAAACTCTTCGGTACAACGTTCAGGACGTTGAGTACAATCTGTTCCACCCTTCGGAGATAAAAAATTCAACAAATGCCCGGCTAGCAAATTTGGATTTTTATAAAAAATTACGTACAAAAACAAGGTTTTTTCGCTATATCTCGGCTATTAGAAGAGATAGAGCGTAAACTCTTCGGTACAACGTTCAGGACGTTGAGTACAATCTGTTCCACCCTTCGGAGATAAAAAATTCAACAATTGCCCGGCTAGCAAATTTTGATTTTTATAAAAAAATTACGTACAAAAACAAGGTTTTTTCGCTATATCTCGGCTATTAGAAGAGATAGGAGCGTAAACTCTTCGGTACAACGTTCAGGACGTTGAGTACAATCTGTTCCACCCTTCGGAGATAAAAAATTCAACAATTGCCCGGCTAGCAAATTTTGGATTTTTATAAAAAAATTACGTACAAAAACAAGGTTTTTTCGCTATATCTCGGCTATTAGAAGAGATAGGAGCGTAAACTCTTCGGTACAACGTTCAGGACGTTGAGTACAATCTGTTCCACCTTCGGAGATAAAAAATTCAACAAATGCCCGGCTAGCAAATTTTGGATTTTTATAAAAAAATTACGTACAAAAACAAGGTTTTTTTCGCTATATCTCGGCTATTAGAAGAGATAGGAGCGTAAACTCTTCGGTACAACGTTCAGGACGTTGAGTACAATCTGTTCCACCCTTCGGAGATAAAAAATTCAACAAATGCCCGGCTAGCAAATTTTGGATTTTTATAAAAAAATTACGTACAAAAACAAGGTTTTTTCGCTATATCTCGGCTATTAGAAGAGATAGGAGCGTAAACTCTTCGGTACAACGTTCAGGACGTTGAGTACAATCTGTTCCACCCTTCGGAGATAAAAAATTCAACAAATGCCCGGCTAGCAAATTTTGGATTTTTATAAAAAATTACGTACAAAAACAAGGTTTTTTCGCTATATCTCGGCTATTAGAAGAGATAGGAGCGTAAACTCTTCGGTACAACGTTCAGGACGTTGAGTACAATCTGTTCCACCCTTCGGAGATAAAAAATTCAACAATTGCCCGGCTAGCAAATTTTGGATTTTTATAAAAAATTACGTACAAAAACAAGGTTTTTTCGCTATATCTCGGCTATTAGAAGAGATAGGAGCGTAAACTCTTCGGTACAACGTTCAGGACGTTGAGTACAATCTGTTCCACCTTCGGAGATAAAAAATTCAACAAATGCCCGGCTAGCAAATTTTGGATTTTTATAAAAAATTACGTACAAAAACAGGTTTTTTCGCTATATCTCGGCTATTAGAAGAGATAGGAGCGTAAACTCTTCGGTACAACGTTCAGGACGTTGAGTACAATCTGTTCCACCCTTCGGAGATAAAAAATTCAACAATTGCCCGGCTAGCAAATTTTGGATTTTTATAAAAAAAATTACGTACAAAAACAAGGTTTTTTCGCTATATCTCGGCTATTAGAAGAGATAGGAGCGTAAACTCTTCGGTACAACGTTCAGGACGTTGAGTACAATCTGTTCCACCCTTCGGAGATAAAAAATTCAACAAATGCCCGGCTAGCAAATTTTGGATTTTTATAAAAATTACGTACAAAAACAAGGTTTTTTCGCTATATCTCGGCTATTAGAAGAGATAGGAGCGTAAACTCTTCGGTACAACGTTCAGGACGTTGAGTACAATCTGTTCCACCCTTCGGAGATAAAAAATTCAACAATTGCCCGGCTAGCAAATTTTTGATTTTTATAAAAAAATTACGTACAAAAACAAGGTTTTTTCGCTATATCTCGGCTATTAGAAGAGATAGGAGCGTAAACTCTTCGGTACAACGTTCAGGACGTTGAGTACAATCTGTTCCACCCTTCGGAGATAAAAAATTCAACAAATGCCCGGCTAGCAAATTTTGGATTTTTATAAAAATTACGTACAAAAACAAGGTTTTTTCGCTATATCTCGGCTATTAGAAGAGATAGGAGCGTAAACTCTTCGGTACAACGTTCAGGACGTTGAGTACAATCTGTTCCACCCTTCGGAGATAAAAAATTCAACAAATGCCCGGCTAGCAAATTTTGGATTTTTATAAAAAAATTACGTACAAAAACAAGGTTTTTTCGCTATATCTCGGCTATTAGAAGAGATAGGAGCGTAAACTCTTCGGTACAACGTTCAGGACGTTGAGTACAATCTGTTCCACCCTTCGGAGATAAAAAATTCAACAATTGCCCGGCTAGCAAATTTTGGATTTTTATAAAAAAATTACGTACAAAAACAAGGTTTTTTCGCTATATCTCGGCTATTAGAAGAGATAGGAGCGTAAACTCTTCGGTACAACGTTCAGGACGTTGAGTACAATCTGTTCCACCCTTCGGAGATAAAAAATTCAACAAATGCCCGGCTAGCAAATTTTGGATTTTTATAAAAAAATTACGTACAAAAACAAGGTTTTTTCGCTATATCTCGGCTATTAGAAGAGATAGGAGCGTAAACTCTTCGGTACAACGTTCAGGACGTTGAGTACAATCTGTTCCACCCTTCGGAGATAAAAAATTCAACAAATGCCCGGCTAGCAAATTTTGGATTTTTATAAAAAAATTACGTACAAAAACAAGGTTTTTTCGCTATATCTCGGCTATTAGAAGAGATAGGAGCGTAAACTCTTCGGTACAACGTTCAGGACGTTGAGTACAATCTGTTCCACCCTTCGGAGATAAAAAATTCAACAATTGCCCGGCTAGCAAATTTTTGATTTTTATAAAAAATTACGTACAAAAACAAGGTTTTTTCGCTATATCTCGGCTATTAGAAGAGATAGGAGCGTAAACTCTTCGGTACAACGTTCAGGACGTTGAGTACAATCTGTTCCACCCTTCGGAGATAAAAAATTCAACAAATGCCCGGCTAGCAAATTTTGGATTTTTATAAAAAATTACGTACAAAAACAAGGTTTTTTCGCTATATCTCGGCTATTAGAAGAGATAGGAGCGTAAACTCTTCGGTACAACGTTCAGGACGTTGAGTACAATCTGTTCCACCCTTCGGAGATAAAAAATTCAACAAATGCCCGGCTAGCAAATTTTGGATTTTTATAAAAATTACGTACAAAAACAAGGTTTTTTCGCTATATCTCGGCTATTAGAAGAGATAGGAGCGTAAACTCTTCGGTACAACGTTCAGGACGTTGAGTACAATCTGTTCCACCCTTCGGAGATAAAAAATTCAACAAATGCCCGGCTAGCAAATTTTGGATTTTTATAAAAATTACGTACAAAATCAAGGTTTTTTCGCTATATCTCGGCTATTAGAAGAGATAGGAGCGTAAACTCTTCGGTACAACGTTCAGGACGTTGAGTACAATCTGTTCCACCCTTCGGAGATAAAAAATTCAACAAATGCCCGGCTAGCAAATTTTGGATTTTTATAAAAAATTACGTACAAAAACAAGGTTTTTTCGCTATATCTCGGCTATTAGAAGAGATAGGAGCGTAAACTCTTCGGTACAACGTTCAGGACGTTGAGTACAATCTGTTCCACCCTTCGGAGATAAAAAATTCAACAAATGCCCGGCTAGCAAATTTTGGATTTTTATAAAAAAATTACGTACAAAAACAAGGTTTTTTCGCTATATCTCGGCTATTAGAAGAGATAGGAGCGTAAACTCTTCGGTACAACGTTCAGGACGTTGAGTACAATCTGTTCCACCCTTCGGAGATAAAAAATTCAACAATTGCCCGGCTAGCAAATTTTGATTTTTATAAAAAAATTACGTACAAAATCATGGTTTTTTCGCTATATCTCGGCTATTAGAAGAGATAGGAGCGTAAACTCTTCGGTACAACGTTCAGGACGTTGAGTACAATCTGTTCCACCCTTCGGAGATAAAAAATTCAACAATTGCCCGGCTAGCAAATTTTTGATTTTTATAAAAAAATTACGTACAAAATCATGGTTTTTTCGCTATATCTCGGCTATTAGAAGAGATAGGAGCGTAAACTCTTCGGTACAACGTTCAGGACGTTGAGTACAATCTGTTCCACCCTTCGGAGATAAAAAATTCAACAAATGCCCGGCTAGCAAATTTTGGATTTTTATAAAAAAATTACGTACAAAATCATGGTTTTTTCGCTATATCTCGGCTATTAGAAGAGATAGGAGCGTAAACTCTTCGGTACAACGTTCAGGACGTTGAGTACAATCTGTTCCACCCTTCGGAGATAAAAAATTCAACAATGCCCGGCTAGCAAATTTTTGATTTTTATAAAAAATTACGTACAAAATCATGGTTTTTTCGCTATATCTCGGCTATTAGAAGAGATAGGAGCGTAAACTCTTCGGTACAACGTTCAGGACGTTGAGTACAATCTGTTCCACCCTTCGGAGATAAAAAATTCAACAATTGCCCGGCTAGCAAATTTTGGATTTTTATAAAAAAAATTACGTACAAAAACAAGGTTTTTTCGCTATATCTCGGCTATTAGAAGAGATAGGAGCGTAAACTCTTCGGTACAACGTTCAGGACGTTGAGTACAATCTGTTCCACCCTTCGGAGATAAAAAATTCAACAAATGCCCGGCTAGCAAATTTTGATTTTTATAAAAAATTACGTACAAAAACAAGGTTTTTTCGCTATATCTCGGCTATTAGAAGAGATAGGAGCGTAAACTCTTCGGTACAACGTTCAGGACGTTGAGTACAATCTGTTCCACCCTTCGGAGATAAAAAATTCAACAAATGCCCGGCTAGCAAATTTTGGATTTTTATAAAAAAATTACGTACAAAAACAAGGTTTTTTCGCTATATCTCGGCTATTAGAAGAGATAGGAGCGTAAACTCTTCGGTACAACGTTCAGGACGTTGAGTACAATCTGTTCCACCCTTCGGAGATAAAAAATTCAACAAATGCCCGGCTAGCAAATTTTGGATTTTTATAAAAAAATTACGTACAAAATCAAGGTTTTTTCGCTATATCTCGGCTATTAGAAGAGATAGGAGCGTAAACTCTTCGGTACAACGTTCAGGACGTTGAGTACAATCTGTTCCACCCTTCGGAGATAAAAAATTCAACAAATGCCCGGCTAGCAAATTTTGGATTTTTATAAAAAAATTACGTACAAAAACAAGGTTTTTTCGCTATATCTCGGCTATTAGAAGAGATAGGAGCGTAAACTCTTCGGTACAACGTTCAGGACGTTGAGTACAATCTGTTCCACCCTTCGGAGATAAAAAATTCAACAAATGCCCGGCTAGCAAATTTTGGATTTTTATAAAAAAATTACGTACAAAAACAAGGTTTTTTCGCTATATCTCGGCTATTAGAAGAGATAGGAGCGTAAACTCTTCGGTACAACGTTCAGGACGTTGAGTACAATCTGTTCCACCCTTCGGAGATAAAAAATTCAACAAATGCCCGGCTAGCAAATTTTGGATTTTTATAAAAAAATTACGTACAAAAACAAGGTTTTTTCGCTATATCTCGGCTATTAGAAGAGATAGGAGCGTAAACTCTTCGGTACAACGTTCAGGACGTTGAGTACAATCTGTTCCACCCTTCGGAGATAAAAAATTCAACAAATGCCCGGCTAGCAAATTTTTGATTTTTATAAAAAAATTACGTACAAAAACAAGGTTTTTTCGCTATATCTCGGCTATTAGAAGAGATAGGAGCGTAAACTCTTCGGTACAACGTTCAGGACGTTGAGTACAATCTGTTCCACCCTTCGGAGATAAAAAATTCAACAAATGCCCGGCTAGCAAATTTTGGATTTTTATAAAAAATTACGTACAAAAACAAGGTTTTTTCGCTATATCTCGGCTATTAGAAGAGATAGGAGCGTAAACTCTTCGGTACAACGTTCAGGACGTTGAGTACAATCTGTTCCACCCTTCGGAGATAAAAAATTCAACAAATGCCCGGCTAGCAAATTTTTGATTTTTATAAAAAAATTACGTACAAAAACAAGGTTTTTTCGCTATATCTCGGCTATTAGAAGAGATAGGAGCGTAAACTCTTCGGTACAACGTTCAGGACGTTGAGTACAATCTGTTCCACCCTTCGGAGATAAAAAATTCAACAAATGCCCGGCTAGCAAATTTTGGATTTTTATAAAAAAATTACGTACAAAAACAAGGTTTTTTCGCTATATCTCGGCTATTAGAAGAGATAGGAGCGTAAACTCTTCGGTACAACGTTCAGGACGTTGAGTACAATCTGTTCCACCCTTCGGAGATAAAAAATTCAACAAATGCCCGGCTAGCAAATTTTTGATTTTTATAAAAAAATTACGTACAAAAACAAGGTTTTTTCGCTATATCTCGGCTATTAGAAGAGATAGGAGCGTAAACTCTTCGGTACAACGTTCAGGACGTTGAGTACAATCTGTTCCACCCTTCGGAGATAAAAAATTCAACAAATGCCCGGCTAGCAAATTTTGGATTTTTATAAAAAAATTACGTACAAAAACAAGGTTTTTTCGCTATATCTCGGCTATTAGAAGAGATAGGAGCGTAAACTCTTCGGTACAACGTTCAGGACGTTGAGTACAATCTGTTCCACCCTTCGGAGATAAAAAATTCAACAATTGCCCGGCTAGCAAATTTTTGATTTTTATAAAAAAATTACGTACAAAATCATGGTTTTTTCGCTATATCTCGGCTATTAGAAGAGATAGGAGCGTAAACTCTTCGGTACAACGTTCAGGACGTTGAGTACAATCTGTTCCACCCTTCGGAGATAAAAAATTCAACAATTGCCCGGCTAGCAAATTTTTGATTTTTATAAAAAAATTACGTACAAAAACAAGGTTTTTTCGCTATATCTCGGCTATTAGAAGAGATAGGAGCGTAAACTCTTCGGTACAACGTTCAGGACGTTGAGTACAATCTGTTCCACCCTTCGGAGATAAAAAATTCAACAATTGCCCGGCTAGCAAATTTTTGATTTTTATAAAAAAATTACGTACAAAATCATGGTTTTTTCGCTATATCTCGGCTATTAGAAGAGATAGGAGCGTAAACTCTTCGGTACAACGTTCAGGACGTTGAGTACAATCTGTTCCACCCTTCGGAGATAAAAAATTCAACAAATGCCCGGCTAGCAAATTTTGGATTTTTATAAAAAAATTACGTACAAAAACAAGGTTTTTTCGCTATATCTCGGCTATTAGAAGAGATAGGAGCGTAAACTCTTCGGTACAACGTTCAGGACGTTGAGTACAATCTGTTCCACCCTTCGGAGATAAAAAATTCAACAATTGCCCGGCTAGCAAATTTTTGATTTTTATAAAAAAATTACGTACAAAATCATGGTTTTTTCGCTATATCTCGGCTATTAGAAGAGATAGGAGCGTAAACTCTTCGGTACAACGTTCAGGACGTTGAGTACAATCTGTTCCACCCTTCGGAGATAAAAAATTCAACAAATGCCCGGCTAGCAAATTTTGGATTTTTATAAAAAAATTACGTACAAAAACAAGGTTTTTTCGCTATATCTCGGCTATTAGAAGAGATAGGAGCGTAAACTCTTCGGTACAACGTTCAGGACGTTGAGTACAATCTGTTCCACCCTTCGGAGATAAAAAATTCAACAATTGCCCGGCTAGCAAATTTTTGATTTTTATAAAAAAATTACGTACAAAATCATGGTTTTTTCGCTATATCTCGGCTATTAGAAGAGATAGGAGCGTAAACTCTTCGGTACAACGTTCAGGACGTTGAGTACAATCTGTTCCACCCTTCGGAGATAAAAAATTCAACAAATGCCCGGCTAGCAAATTTTGGATTTTTATAAAAAAATTACGTACAAAAACAAGGTTTTTTCGCTATATCTCGGCTATTAGAAGAGATAGGAGCGTAAACTCTTCGGTACAACGTTCAGGACGTTGAGTACAATCTGTTCCACCCTTCGGAGATAAAAAATTCAACAAATGCCCGGCTAGCAAATTTTGGATTTTTATAAAAAAATTACGTACAAAAACAAGGTTTTTTCGCTATATCTCGGCTATTAGAAGAGATAGGAGCGTAAACTCTTCGGTACAACGTTCAGGACGTTGAGTACAATCTGTTCCACCCTTCGGAGATAAAAAATTCAACAATTGCCCGGCTAGCAAATTTTTGATTTTTATAAAAAAATTACGTACAAAAACAAGGTTTTTTCGCTATATCTCGGCTATTAGAAGAGATAGGAGCGTAAACTCTTCGGTACAACGTTCAGGACGTTGAGTACAATCTGTTCCACCCTTCGGAGATAAAAAATTCAACAAATGCCCGGCTAGCAAATTTTTGATTTTTATAAAAAAATTACGTACAAAATCATGGTTTTTTCGCTATATCTCGGCTATTAGAAGAGATAGGAGCGTAAACTCTTCGGTACAACGTTCAGGACGTTGAGTACAATCTGTTCCACCCTTCGGAGATAAAAAATTCAACAATTGCCCGGCTAGCAAATTTTTGATTTTTATAAAAAAATTACGTACAAAATCATGGTTTTTTCGCTATATCTCGGCTATTAGAAGAGATAGGAGCGTAAACTCTTCGGTACAACGTTCAGGACGTTGAGTACAATCTGTTCCACCCTTCGGAGATAAAAAATTCAACAAATGCCCGGCTAGCAAATTTTGATTTTTATAAAAAAATTACGTACAAAAACAAGGTTTTTTCGCTATATCTCGGCTATTAGAAGAGATAGGAGCGTAAACTCTTCGGTACAACGTTCAGGACGTTGAGTACAATCTGTTCCACCCTTCGGAGATAAAAAATTCAACAAATGCCCGGCTAGCAAATTTTGGATTTTTATAAAAAAATTACGTACAAAAACAAGGTTTTTTCGCTATATCTCGGCTATTAGAAGAGATAGGAGCGTAAACTCTTCGGTACAACGTTCAGGACGTTGAGTACAATCTGTTCCACCCTTCGGAGATAAAAAATTCAACAAATGCCCGGCTAGCAAATTTTGGATTTTTATAAAAAAATTACGTACAAAAACAAGGTTTTTTCGCTATATCTCGGCTATTAGAAGAGATAGGAGCGTAAACTCTTCGGTACAACGTTCAGGACGTTGAGTACAATCTGTTCCACCCTTCGGAGATAAAAAATTCAACAAATGCCCGGCTAGCAAATTTTGGATTTTTATAAAAAAATTACGTACAAAAACAAGGTTTTTTCGCTATATCTCGGCTATTAGAAGAGATAGGAGCGTAAACTCTTCGGTACAACGTTCAGGACGTTGAGTACAATCTGTTCCACCCTTCGGAGATAAAAAATTCAACAAATGCCCGGCTAGCAAATTTTGGATTTTTATAAAAAAATTACGTACAAAAACAAGGTTTTTTCGCTATATCTCGGCTATTAGAAGAGATAGGAGCGTAAACTCTTCGGTACAACGTTCAGGACGTTGAGTACAATCTGTTCCACCCTTCGGAGATAAAAAATTCAACAAATGCCCGGCTAGCAAATTTTGGATTTTTATAAAAAAATTACGTACAAAAACAAGGTTTTTTCGCTATATCTCGGCTATTAGAAGAGATAGGAGCGTAAACTCTTCGGTACAACGTTCAGGACGTTGAGTACAATCTGTTCCACCCTTCGGAGATAAAAAATTCAACAAATGCCCGGCTAGCAAATTTTGGATTTTTATAAAAAAATTACGTACAAAAACAAGGTTTTTTCGCTATATCTCGGCTATTAGAAGAGATAGGAGCGTAAACAATTCGGTACAACGTTCAGGACGTTGAGTACAATCTGTTCCACCCTTCGGAGATAAAAAATTCAACAATTGCCCGGCTAGCAAATTTTTGATTTTTATAAAAAAATTACGTACAAAATCATGGTTTTTTCGCTATATCTCGGCTATTAGAAGAGATAGGAGCGTAAACTCTTCGGTACAACGTTCAGGACGTTGAGTACAATCTGTTCCACCCTTCGGAGATAAAAAATTCAACAATTGCCCGGCTAGCAAATTTTGGATTTTTATAAAAAAATTACGTACAAAATCATGGTTTTTTCGCTATATCTCGGCTATTAGAAGAGATAGGAGCGTAAACTCTTCGGTACAACGTTCAGGACGTTGAGTACAATCTGTTCCACCCTTCGGAGATAAAAAATTCAACAATTGCCCGGCTAGCAAATTTTTGATTTTTATAAAAAAATTACGTACAAAATCATGGTTTTTTCGCTATATCTCGGCTATTAGAAGAGATAGGAGCGTAAACTCTTCGGTACAACGATCAGGACGTTGAGTACAATCTGTTCCACCCTTCGGAGATAAAAAATTCAACAATTGCCCGGCTAGCAAATTTTTGATTTTTATAAAAAAATTACGTACAAAATCATGGTTTTTTCGCTATATCTCGGCTATTAGAAGAGATAGGAGCGTAAACTCTTCGGTACAACGTTCAGGACGTTGAGTACAATCTGTTCCACCCTTCGGAGATAAAAAATTCAACAAATGCCCGGCTAGCAAATTTTGGATTTTTATAAAAAAATTACGTACAAAAACAAGGTTTTTTCGCTATATCTCGGCTATTAGAAGAGATAGGAGCGTAAACTCTTCGGTACAACGTTCAGGACGTTGAATGCAATTTGTTCCACCCTTCGTAGATAAAAAATTCAACAAATGCCCGGCAAGAAACTTTTCTTATTTTTGAAATATTTCTGCAATTAAGAGAGATAGGCGCGAGATCTCTTCGGAAGTACACACAAACATAAACTTTAAGATTATTTTTCTGCTACTACTTACCACATTTTATAAATTCAAAATATGTCATTACCTCGGTAACAGTATAATCCTATAATTTTTTTTCATCAATCATAGCTGTAATTTTTAAAAAATCTTGCATCAAAATTTTACCATTGTCGTATATGGAGCACTTTTCTTGCCATTTTACTCGACCACGCACCCTTAATAGTTAATAGTGCATATGATCCTATCAACACGTAGAAGGAAAAACGATGTGGCTTTTACTCAATATTTGTTAACCATGAAAGAAATTGAAATGATTTTAGTCACATTGCAGGCAAACAGGCACAGCATCAACATGAAATGAAGAACATTGGCAAACATCCTTCGTTCAGGGAGATGACAGTCCTCTTCATCATCAACAAACGCGCCAAGTTGCAATAACCTTCTAGAATACCCAATTATAAATAGCGGTGGATCTTGCTACTTTGCGCCGATGGCTGAACGTGAGGTTGTAGCACTGGTTGGCGGACTCAATTTCACACGGAGCGTGGATCACTACGGCATGTCAGCAATATTACTAAAGAAAATCGTGAATAGTATCAAGGAACCTTTAGCACATATATTTAATTGCTGTCTCGCGGGGACTCCATTCCCAGACGAATTCAAAATTGCGAGAATAGTGCCAGTACATAAGAAGGCGACGTCGATCATTTGGATAACTATAGACCTATATCGATTTTACCTATTATATCGAAAATATTCGAGCGAGCAATAGCCAACAGACTGATAGAATTTCTTGAGAAAAACAACTCCATCAATTCTTCACAGCATGGATACAGAAAGAACAGGTCAACCATGATGGGAATCACAGAAATACTACGTACAATTATTGATGCTATGGACAATCGTATGCATGTTTGCATGACTTGTTACGATTTAACATATGCATTTGATACACTTGACTATGATATCTTGTTGGTTAAGTTGTGTCATTACGCAGTTCGTGGTGGCGCTAACAGTCTTCTCGCTTCTTATCTGAAGGATCGACGACAATATGTGGAAGTGGATAGTGAATGTTCACTAAACCCACTGCTGGAGTGCCGCAAGGTTCTGTGCTCGGTCCACTGTTGTTTACTACCTACATAAATGACTTGGAGACACCACCGTCCTAGTCACAGGTACATCAAATCAGCAAATAGGTGTGAAATGTGAGATTATCAACAAAGAAATTGAGGGATGGTGTTCTGCCAATAAATCCTTCTTGGAGAATCCGCCGGTTTGAGACATTCCACGATATTCCTTGTAAAGTCTAAGAATCTAGAACTAAGTAGAAACAGACTACGTATCTTCCCAGGTTTTCTTACAGGGCATTCTCACCTCGGGAACCTCATGCCAAGGATAGGGCTGAAACAGAATGACGACCACAGGTTCTGCAGGGCGAAGGATGAAAACCAGTGCCAATCATCTAAAGACGTCATATATTTTTTCTGATATCATCACAGCTGTTACAGTTTATTAAAGTTCTACCAATCCTAACCACTTACGCAAAAGAAGAATGATTGTGAACAGGTAAGATAGGGGTGATTCTTTTAGATTTTTGAGTCATACGTTACAAATGACAATCTATCTGTATAGATTTGCAAGAAATGTGAAATGTTTAGATTTTGGATTGAGGATTTTGATTTAAATTGTTCAATTTGTTTCATAGACTGATTCGTTGTTAGTTCGTCTGTGTTCAGACGTTTAGATATAAGAAACAAAATCATTTCCTTAAACAAACAGCGTGTTTGCGTAAATAGATTTTAGGTATCCAGCCTGTCATAACAGATTTCTAATTTTAGTTTCATAACTGCGCATTTTGGTTTGTAACTAAACGCTACAATCTGTATTAATCATGAATTTACCATAAGATTTAGGTAAGAAACACAACAGCATATGCCGGTTAAATACAAACACGAAATAGAATTAAGTTAGACAACGATGTACGCGCAAAAGATTTCCACCAACGTTACCTTATTTCGCGCACTGTTAACGCGCAACATTTTACAGCGAAGGCTGTAAGTAAATGGAGGTTGGCGTCCTATAATATCTATGTAAATTTGATGATGGAAGCGAGAGGTACAGCGGTGTGTATAACGTATTCGCAGGTCCTAGAAGTACGCTAGAGAGATCAGAAGGCTGTAAGAAGATTGATAATTCCGACAGTCTGCTCAGTAAAGCATGAAATGAAACCAATTTCTTGGCAGTGCTGTACATAATCTCATAACAATTCGGGTCACACAGAACCGCCACGCCATCGTCAACCCCTACAAAGAAGATTATCGCACCCTAGCCTTTTATGCGACGACCAGTCAGACGCAGAAATGCTTTATAAACATTTTCGGGTTTTACTTTGTGATGTATTAAATATTTCCGACGTGATGAAAATTATATTCGAAATGTAATTTTCGAGAAAAATTGGAACAAGTATTCTATTTGCGTTTCAATTTGGGTATCTCTCGTGTAAATAAATCTAGTAAGATGGGAGACGAAATTGTTGCGAAATTGCAAAATGACGTTGTACACTTAGCATCAACGTAAATGTCTTGTTTATTTTAAAAATAGCTCTCCCAGTTTATTGATTTATTGCGGTGGTAAAATATTTCTGAGGAAAACAACTTGTAGATACGATGTTATTACCAGCAGCGTAACGATGTGTTCTAAATCTGACGTATATACCTGCTTAAATTCGTAATATATCAAAACAAAATAATGCGAAGCATTGTGTTGCTGTCCAATTTGAAGGATATTCTTCAAATGTATTCAAATCTAGATTGTACATAATGAATCCTACATAGCAAAATGGAATTAACAGTTGAGGCGATTTGCCATAATTATAACTCTTGTAGATATATTATTATTGGCGTTATAATAGTGAACGTAATAGATAAGGTTTAATAAAACCAATTACTCTAAGTGCTGTCATAAATAAATGCGTTCCGTTTCGACTACTTTCCCGGGAATATATTACCTTGATAAATTTTTCTGCCTCCGTAATGAAATTGCATTAATCTGTCGATGAAAGAATTTATTAGGAACGCATAAGCCGCATTTGTTCGCGATGGAAAATTTAATTACACGGTGCTTCTCGAATCGAGGTGTTTTTCTTCTAACTGTTTACATTATAGCATTCGTAATTAATCTTTAAACAAAATATTTTAATAATGAAGATCTTGTAACCTACAACAAATATGTAGATACGATTTTTTGTATTAAATCATGTATTCTGTCAACTTGATTTGTGCATCCAACCCAGCAGTGCATTATGGTATTGGATATCATTCAATTCTAGAAAGTAGATGATCAATTTGTTTACAATGGTTAATATGAGGGACAAACTTTACAATTTTTTTGGTTCTTTTTATAGTGTCAATGGATATGTCCTTAAACCCGAACGTAATCTCGATATTTCTGGAGCACTGTCTGTGCAGAAACTAGAATGGTTTCTCTACATGATGTTGTGCATCTCTCTTCAAATTTCGTTGTATGTAGCCCAGCATTAATGGAGTTCTCTTTTACATTTAGTGCTTCTTTTAATGGAAGGCCTCATCGATATCAAATACCTAATAAATAAATCACTACCGATTAATGTGCTTTCTTTTTGTATTTCTATGTTTCCAAATGCGAGTCTTTTTTATTATTTTTTTTAAGAATTAGAACTCTGGGATCTGTCATATCATCGCACAGATAGAATAACCTGCAGTAATGGAAGATCCTATTTTCTGTTTATGTTTTATACGATGCGGATTGTAGTGGAAATTCAAGGCTTTAGCAATATACAGTCTAATTGATTTTACGTGTGAGAGCTTCTATGTTTTTTAGTATAAGAGATAGAAGAAAAGTATAATAATCAAAAATACTTTACTCTAATTATTAACTGTGTTATATAATCATAGATGCAAATTACACAAAAATAAAAGTGCATCACAAAACAGTATTATCTTTTTAAATACAAGGGGTATGTTTCTTCTAAATATTCTTAAAGAGCTTGAAATTCTCTTTACAATGATACCAAAAAAATTATCATTATACCCTGTGTTAACTTTTGTTCTGATGAAAATATTTAAACCATTTTTGGAACAAAGCTGGAAGATTCTTTAAACTATCAGGTAGATTACAATTCTATATCCGAAACTGTCAAAAAGGTTTTGAAAAAAATATTTTTGTGAAAGCGTTTTCTTGCCAGTATCATTTCTAGTAGGCTTTGTTTTAAAAATAAATAACGAAAACTCCTCGAGGCTATGACTAAATTAGTTTTTGGAAGACAGAACATGTAATCATTCATTAAAAAAAAAAACAAACGTAGAAACTATTAAAGCACAAATAACTCAACAAATTACCAAAGATTATCAGCAATTATCAAAGGAATTGTTCAAAGTGTTTTCCTTTGACTGTTAGACTGTCCCAAGCGATCTTGAAAATTTTTTCGAGAGTTTTGTGAAGTTCGCACTGTAATGGGTTTACAAGCTTCAGTTATTCCTGCCCGTAATTCCTCCACAGTTTCTGGTTGACCTCTTATGAGGTCGTCAACTTGTGTTACTAAATGCCCCCCATAAGAAAAAATCGAGTTTGGTGTTAGGTCAGGACATCGAGTAGGGCACTGGAATGGTCTATATTGGCAAACCCAACTATCAGGAATTGTTTCGTTTATAAACTCTTACGATGGCAGCAGAATGGGCTGGTGCTCCTTCCTGTTGAAAGCTGCATTGCATCTCAAATCACCCACCTGCTTATGCTGGTTCAAATTTCCCTCAATAAAAAATGTTAACTTTTTTCTCTTGCCCAAACTTGTCTGTTTTGTTTGTTAACTTTGCCATTTAATGTGAACGAAAACTCATCAGAAAATAGAATGTTATTTAAAATATTTCGACTTTCATTAATTTTTTCCATCCAGAATTTATAGAATTCCATTCTTGAAGCGTGAAATTCTTCTGCCATATAGATATCCATTCTTAAATTTTCTGTAACAACATACGAGTTGTAATATTTGAGTATGATAATTTTACTCGGAATAGAACGATCGGAATATGCAGCAGCAAAATTCTGGTTGATTTCTCTACTGGACATAACTTTAATGAATGCTGTTACGTTGTTAAGTTCAACAAGTTCTTTAGTTGTGAAAACAGGACATTTTAAAATAATTGTTTAGCAGAAATTTTTGATCTGTCAAATTATATATGTTCATTACCTTCAAGTTTGAAGAGTAAAATTAGTCAAATAAAACTGCTTGTGGTTGTTCAAACAGTATGCATTCTGTAGTCTTATTGGTGATTTATTACTCAAAGCAAAATTAGCACCAAATCTGCATCGCATCATATGTTAACAAGGGGTATCATTTTTACCATGCAATTCCCTATGGCAACAGTTAAAAAAACGTACTGTATATTTAATACATCGTATTGCCTATAACGAACATTCTTGTTTCTATTGTTCAATAATGGTAAGCATGGTTTAGGACTTCTTCTTCTATGCAAGTAATTTTCCAGAATTATTTCATGAACGAGTGGAAACATTTTAAAATTGTAGAAAATCTGGAGCAATTATTGAAAGGCTTACAATAATTCTCAAAATTCAATCTTTAAAAAGAGAAAGGAGCAGTGGCATTTGAATAAAAGAATAGGGTAACAATTATATCTTGAACTGCTGATGGTAGAATGCTAAAGCTTTGAAAAAATGTTCAATGTTCAACCTGGAGCAACTTTCAAAATTTCAATTTCCCGAAAACGTGGGGTGGTAGAATTTTTTTGTGCCTTATCCCTCTACTATTCCTATTTCGATTTCGAAATCTAGATCAGCTCGAAAAAAGGAGGACTAAACTAACAGCTTCGTTTCTAAAGCAACCTCCGCATAGGCAGTTAACGAATTAATAGCTTTGATTTCTTTAAGACATAATGGAATAGTCTTCATGAGCATTATTTTTATCCAACAGATTTGTTTCTAAGCACCTTCTTTAATTAGAAATGATCTCTTTTTAACGATAAAAACTTAACCTTGAACGAAGAACTAAAATAGTCAGTCGTGAGTTATCATCAAACATTATAACAAGAACATCTTTAATTTGTTTCATTTTTCTGACAATATCTGCAAGTCTTTCTATCGTGATAGTCACATTAACTTAAAATTAAAAAAAATGAGAAATTTGTTACTAATTTTTGCGGTGGTATCCTGTTTAACAACAGTTTATTGTCGGTTCATGTGTTATGACTGTGTGGGTAACGATTGTGACTTGGAAGACCCAGCCAATCGAAAAGATTGCAGTGCAGTTGGGTCCATTTACCAGTATGTATGCATCTTCAATACGTCAATAAAGATGGCATGAAAAATACGATAAGAAAATGCGGTGTGGTGACCAATCTATTCGACATGAAATGTGACTATCCATCAGATGTTGCAAACACGCATTTTTGTATATTATGTACTGGAAGCTTATGTAACAGTGGCGATTATCTTAGACTTACCACATATAATGTTATACCAATTAAAATCAAATCTTTCCTGCGGTTTCTATTTAATGTAATTAAGGAATAAATTACAAAAATGTATTTTCTGTGTTTTATTGTATAAAGATAGATGTTGTTATGATATAAGGCAAGTAATTATTGTTGCATTTAAATATGTATTTGATGTTTATTTGATAAAAAATCAACTTTGACCGGACAAAAAATATTTACTCGTACGAACATCGTGTGCAAAAGATATGATATAATAATAATTTATAATTTATTTAGTTGATAAAGTAACTTGCAATAGAATTCTATAATCATCTTTACAGTGTTTCATTCTAGTGATGCACGGGTTAATATAAAGTGAAAAGTATGAGGAATTTATATTTGAGTTGTGTTATATTATCCTGGTTAGTAACAGTATATTCTGAACGAGAATGTTTCAATTGTATTGGTAATGAGTGTGACTGGGAGAATCCGACGAACAGAATAATTTGTGGAGCATCTCTCTTCGGTAAAGAAGGCTGCATTCGGATGGCTTATACAGATAAATATGGTGAAAAAATAACTATAAGAAAATGTATTTTGTACGATCCGAGAGATAAAACATGTCGCTATCCAGAAGAAGCCGTGGCGGACCAGAATTGCATAATATGCGATGAAAATCTTTGTAATGGACCTACTTCTTCTTCTTAGTTACTATGTTTGATTTTGTAGGACTCACTTATAAATTCGTTCTACGATTTCTGGCTAAACTTATTGAAAAATAAACATATTTTTATATTGTACCACTATATGATGTACGTACATATATTGCTGTGATTGATAAATGTAATCAATCAATCAATTCGTTATCAAGTTATAACCAGTTAAACATGCGACATTCAGGCTGCAGGAAATGCCAAATTAGGGAAGTATTGAATTTTTGACAAAGTGGTTTAAACAAAGTAGGGCTTTAAAAATCCGTTACCTACCGACATTATTTTTTAATTAACATCGACGTTTTAAAAACCAAAATAAAGTCAAGGTGTTCCTAATTTGTTGGTTACTTGTGACTTTCTAGGATTTCCTGGAAATCTAGTTTTAAATTCTAGCTAGATTTCAGGACGCCAATCGCTTGACTTGTCACCAATTGAAAATTTGTGGCATATTTTAAAAGAAAATATACAAAGATATAAAGTGTCATCACAAACTGACATTAAAAAAATAATTTTGAGAGAATGGCAATTAATTTTTCCAGGTTTATGTAAAAAATTAGTACTCTTAAAAGAAATTGTTCAAAGTGTTTTCCTTCGACTGTTAGACTGTCCCAAGCGATCTTGAAAATTGTTTTGAGTGTTTTGTGAAGTTCGCACTGTAATGGGATTACAAGCTTCAGTTATTCTTGCCCGTAATTCCTCCACAGTTTCTGGTTGACCTCTTATGAGGTCGTAAACTTGTGTTCCTAAATGCCCCCATAAGAAAAAATCGAGTGGTGTTAGGTCAGGACATCGAGTGGAATGGTCTATATTGGCAAATCCAACTATCAGGAATTGTTTCGTTTATAAACTCTTACGATGGCAGCAGAATGGGCTGGTGCTCCTTCCTGTTGAAAGCTGCATTGCATCTCAAAGCACCCACCTGCTTATGCTGGTTCCAATTTCCCTCAATAAAAAATAGCCCTACTAAGTGATTTCCTAAAATTCCAAACCACACGTTAACTTTTTTCTCTTGCCCAAACTTGTCTGTTTTGTTTGTTAACTTTGCCATTTAATATGAACGAACTCTCACCAGAAAATAGAATGTTATTTAAAATATTTCGACTTTCATTAATTTTTTCCATCCAGAATTTTTGGAATTCCACTCTTGGGAGAAAAAGTTGCTTCTGGAAGCGTGAAATTCTTTTGGCAGAGAAATAAGTGTGGTGGTGTCTCCTTCTTCAACCGCCATACAGATATTCATTCTTAACTATTCTGTAACAACATACGAGTTGTAATATTTGAGTATTATAGTTTTACTCGGAATAGAACGATCGGAATATGCATTAGCAAAATTCTGGCTGATTTCTCTACTGGACAAAACTTTAATGAATGCTGTTACAAGTTCAACAAATTCTTTAGTTGTAAAAACAGGACATTTTTAAACAATTGTTCACAATAACATGGTATTTGCCAGAATTGGTGAATAAAATGAGATTTGTAAATTTTTGATCTGGCAAATTATGTATGTTCATTACCTTCAAGTTTGAAGAGTAAAATTAGTCAAATAAAACTGCTTGTGGTTGTTCAAACAGTATGCATTCTATAGTCTTATTGGTGATTTATTACAATGGCAATTAATTTCGCCAGGTATCTTTAAAAAATTAGTACTAGTATGTCAAAAATGGTAAAAGCCGTAATTTAAGCTAAAAGAAGTGCAATTAAATATTAATTTTATTTATTACTATCTTATTTAAAATATAAATAAAGTTTAATATTCTTTTTACTTTTTTTATAATTGAAAATTAGCTACCTGGACTATAACTACATTATTTCCAAGTAAATGTAATGACATTTTGAAATAGATATATGAAAAACTCCTTAGCAACAGCTTAGTTTTCAATTATTGTTTTGTAGTTATGTAGGTAATAATTACAAATTAGAACATTTAGCAAATCGAAAGTATCGCAGCACTACTGGCACCTTCAATCCAGCTAGCACAACGCTGGAATACATTAATGAGTGTGGCCTAAAAAAAACCAAAAGAAAATGTGATCTTCTTTTCGAGTAATCTATTCGGCCTCTATTGTGACTTGCGACAGACCAGCGTTATTGCAGTTTTATACCAGACACTAGAAGATTTTATCTGGGTTTGATATTTAATGCATTTAATAAATAATATGAGAAAAATTGTTTTTCTTGTTTTGCACTAATCAAATTAAGTCAGGTTCGATAATTAACAATTATGTATGTTGCTATAATGATGTTCTTAAATAGTATAATGGTTACTTCTATGTTTATTTTGGACAACATTGTAGTTTATTTATATTTACTCAATTGATAAAAAATTGATAATTTTGACCGGACAAAAAAACTACACCTAAATTCATCGTGTGCAAAATATGATATAAATAATTAATAATTTCCTGTGTTGATAAAGTAATTCGCGAGGAAAGTAGTATGGATCTATATAGTATATCATTGTAGTGACAGACGGATTAACATAAAATAAAAAATATGAGGAATGTGTATTTGAGTTGTCTTATATTATCGTGCTTAGTAACAGTTTATTGTAACAGACAATGTTTCAACTGTACCTACCGATAATGGTTGTGACTTGGAGAAACCGAAGACCAGAATAACCTGCGATTCTAACATGAATCAACTAAGCTGCATTAAAATGGATTATACAGATAGATATGTATGGTGCAAAGAAGACTATAAGAAAATGTATTCTTGACGAAGAAGCCGTGATAGACCAGAATTTCCTAATATGCGACGAAGATCTTTGTAATGGACCTGCTTTTTCATCTTCAGCTACTATGTTTAAGTTTGTAGGACTCACTTGCATATTAGTTCTGCAATTTTTGTATGATATATGTAGATACATAGTATATTGTTGTGATATACAGGGTAAGGCAAATGTGTGGGAACACCAGATTTTTGGCAAAATTGTGGGTTCTATTAAGAAATAACCTTAATAAAAGATTTTGTAGTATTTTTAGTCTACTCTATGACCTACTTTGATTTTTTATTTCCATAAGCACAGTACCGGACACACTGCGTCTTATTCTGCTGTTTATCCAGTCGATCTTTAACTCTAGTGTCGGCTTAAAGGATTGGCGTCAATTTAGCTGAACGATAGCCAATCTCGGCTTTCTGGTGACTTCTTCTATTGTCGTTAAATAGTATAAATTCTGTATCTTCCGGCTTCATGCTGAGACTTGATCTGCCAGAAGCTTTTACTGTGGTCTTCTGCTATTTTTGGGATATCTTTCTGTAACCTGGCCGATTGTTCATCCACACATTCTTGGATGAATGCATTCTTCTCTCCGTTGATTTCCTAGTGCACCAGTTTCGAGATATGACATCATCGGTAGTTTTTTTTAACGGATCAGCTTGTATATTTTCGGTATTTTTTGCCTTTTAAGGATCATAAATGTCTTATTACCGTTTTCCACACGCTTGTAGTTAATAATCTGCTGTATGGCTCTGTGATTTGGAACCCCATGTATAATGTTTACATTGATAGAATTGAATCGATACAAAATTTTTTTTTTAATTTTTGACACAAATTTGGAAGCAATTTTGGTTGCTTATAATTTATTATCATTAAAACATAGAAGGTTAATTGCAGATCTATTGATAATATACAGGGTGGGGCATTAGTCCAAACTTTCCTGTATTATAAGAAAAATGTGAAAATGTTATTAAGATAACTGATGAAGCGCACGGGGGACTATAACCTAAAAATATTTTCAACTATACAGGGTGACAAATAAACACAGGGTAAACTAAACTTACTTTATTTTAAACGGAACACCCTGTATATTTTTGCTGTTTACGATTCTTCTAGGTCTTACCTTTATTATAATATAGGGTTTTGCTATGTTATTCAGTTTACTTTAGAAGATATGGGAAGTTTTGCATTAAATTAATAACAAAGTTGGCGCCTCCTACCGTACTACGGCTTCCACATAAAATAATTCATTTGCGCTAGAAACATTTCTAAGGTGATCTCCTTTCATCAGAAATTATTTATTTATCGACGTGTGGTTCAACAAAGTAAAGTATTATTTATTTTATATTACAAAATGTGCCACAAAGTAACGGCTAAAACCATCGATTAATTACAGAATTATTATTTATTATTATATTATTATGTATTTATTTTTATGGTCTCTCTATGGTCGTAATCAGTCAATTCCTGGTGCCGTTGCGCATAATATAGATGCATTCATTCTTCTGTTTAAACGGTATTGGTTCATTTAGATTTTTCATCATTCATAGTTTCAGTCCGACAAAACCGTAGCAAAAAATTTTCAAAAGGTTCTGTTCTTGGTTGTCGTCTACTAGAGACTTGCTGATGATAAAGTCTTCTTGCGAGCAAAACATTCTTATTACTTCCTTCCAACACAAAAACCATATCAATCTATACTTGTAAACAGCAATAAAATTATTCTGTTATATCAAAACTTCAAGCTCGTTAATAGCATCAATATCAATATTCTCATTCAATTCTGTCTATAATAATACTTAATGTGTAATAACTACAATAGTTTCGCGAGTAGTTTAGATATTTTTGACTTGTCGCTGTCTGCATTCAGGAGTTCAGTGATCGGTCTTTTTCAGGGATAGACTTTTCTGTTTTTTTTAAATCTCTTTTTTGTATTTTAAGGCATAGTGTTAATCTTACCACACTTTCATTTTACTTACTGCTATCGCTTTTGTTAGTTATATAATTTTTTACTTTTTCTTAAGTTAGTTCGACTTTGGCTGATGTTTCGTTTTTGTATTGTACTTTACCATGTATTACGTGGAAATTTCTTTCCCGAATATTAAATAAAATAAAAAATAAAATAAAAGATGTTTGAATAGAGACAATTTCAAAAATTATAATGATATACAGTTTATATCTTATAACGTATTAGAAAAGGTTAGGTAACAAGAAAATATTGAAAACAAGACAATTCATAATAAATGTTCAAACTGATGACCTTCAGCAGCCTGACAGCATCCCAGTCTATAAACGAAGGACCTTAATGAGTTCTGAATCACGTTTTGTGATATTTCTTGAAAGGCCATCGTAATCCGATCTTCCAACTCTTCGAGCGATTGAGGTTTAGTCTTTAGGCATTTGGTTCCAAATGTCCCCACCAGAAAAAACCTAAAGGATCAATATATCCTCTTCGACCTATCCAACGCTGTGGAAATACTACATTTAGATCTGCTAATTCCCCCTATTGAACGCCTATTTTCGTTGAATGGAAACTATCTGGCACTATTAAGTATGACTGGCAATAATACTGAGTAATTTCAATATTTTTATCTTTGTTTTAAAGGTTTGCATGGCGACACAAAAATACGAATATTTTTTATCAGATGTACCTGTTCCCACATATTTGCCTAATCCTGTATATTAATGTACTTGCTTGGTAAATGTAGTGTTTTGTATTTGCATATTGTACCAACAGTTTTTCAAGCTTATGTTTGTACATCAGACTGAAAATGTTTATCTAGCAAACATAGTAAAAAATTTCTATTTTACGTGTATAGATGCAATTAATATTTGAGTACATTTAACTACCGTACATATGTGATAAAAATGATTTAACGGAGGGAAATATATATTTTTCGGGGACCGTTATTATCATCAGTCCAATGGTTTCGGACAAAATGCCGCTCGTGAATGTCACGATACCGAAATTTATGACCGGGGATTTTTGCAGTTGCTCGTCCACTACTGTACTAAAAAGACCAAACAACCCTCCCCACCCCTCAGTATATATTGACTCCCCCATCTATATATAAATACATACATGTCTGTGTACTATGTATATCTTCCACTTCCGTATCACCCCCTGAAATTAACCCGACCAACTGTAAATAATTAAGTGGAATGTTTACTAAAACGTATATGAATAATGAATATCTGATACACGATAAACCTTGAAGTGTGATTAATAGTATAGTGCGACACACCGTTATTAATATTTATCGGTCTTGCCGGTAATACGTAGGAATTGAGGGGAAGTACCCAGCCACCCGGTTTTCCATAATAGTTTCGGTAATTTCGCACGTGATGTACGCACGTATACGTCACGTATTACAGCGGTGTGGAACCTAGAGCATCATCAGCGGTGCCATCTCCTTGAACCGCGCCACTATCTCCATTACGGATTATGGTCGTAAATTTGTGAATACGCGCCACTAACACACGCCGTTGTTAGATATTCCAGCGTTTATTTTACACGCAGTAATTGTTATTGGGATGTTTGCATCGTCTGTATGTGTTGCGTGCATAAGGGCGCGTTTATATCTATACCCAATAGCTTGTCTGATGTTTCATTTATTAAAAGCTTTATACACGTTATGCGAAACTAACGGTTTACTTTGATGATGGTGAGTTCACTTGTTTCATGCCGGTGCTTTTAGTGAAATAGTGCAAGCAGAAAAGATAGATGTGTAACAATATATGTAGGTATCTACCCATTGAGTTTATGACGCTAATTGTATTGCATGGTACCGCGTACTGGGTGAGTTACGAGAAAGACAAGAATTATTTGAAAATTTGTTTTTTAATGGACATTTCCATATCATCATTATAATAAACTTGCAATTAAATAAGGGTATAAGAATCCTAAGGAAAAAAAAGCCTACACATTAATATGTACATGTTTGGGGAAAGGAGGACGGAGAGGAGGAGAGGTTGGCTTTGAGGAAAGGTGTCTCCTCCGAAGAGAAAGCGTATCGCAACAGATTGTCAATGTTCGTAAGCAAAGTACCGGACACCATGCATTTTATCCTGCTGTTTATCCAGTTGATCTTTGCCTTCGCTTTCTTTAGCAGCTTAAAAGATTGGCGTTGACTTACATTAACGGTAGCCAACCTCAGCCTTCTACTGTTCAGGTCAGTTTACTTCAGCATCAGTGTCTGCCAAGCTTTGTTTGAATACCGCCAGGACTTCTTTCATTGTCGTTAAGTAATCTACAGAGGGTGGTTTTAAGGAAAGTTGTCTCCTGTGAAAATAGACGTCTTATTCTGCTGTTTATCCAGTTGATCTTCGTCTTTGCTCTCTTTAACATCTTACAAGATTGGCGTTGACTTAGCTTAACGATAGCCAACCACAGCCTTCTGCTGTTCAGGTTAGTTTAGTCGCCTTTCCTTAGATCTTTCGGCTTTATGTTGAGACTTGATTAGCCAATTCTTCTTATATTCTTTTCCTTCTTGACAGAGGCTTAGTTGTCTCTTCTTTCGCTATGCCCTTTTAGAAGCTTTTACTGTGGTTTTCTGCTATTTTTAGGACAGCTCGATCTTACCTGATAGATAGTTCATGCACACATTCTTGGAGGAATGTATTTGCTTTTTGTCTCCGTTGGTTGATCATGACAGAGGTGTCTCTTATTTGCAGACGCCATGGTGTTTTGAATATGTTACCCTGTTTGATCTTATGATATTATTGAGATCATATCACTTGGCTGCTCTTCGGTTCTCGGGTTCTCTGCCGTGTAGAAAGGTTGTGGTAGCTACTTGACGTTTCGATCATCTTGTCGTGATCTTCTTCCAAGATCAAGAAGAAGATCACGACAAGATGATAAGTAGCACAACCTTTCTACACGGCAGAGAACTCCGAGAATCGAAGAGCAGCCTTAAACAGCGGCCGTGAAAGCCTAAAGACTACTTTATCATATCACTTACATTTTGTAGTTCCTTTAAGTAATTTTTAACGTTCTTGGAGATGATCTTCTGCCTTCTAATCGCAGCCATTATAGTTTTGACATTTATGCGTTTCTTCAACGACTCCCTGTCTTTGGAGTCTTTTCCAAAGAGACTGAATTCACAATCCACAAACACCCTACAAATCCTTTGCAGTGTGGCGGCGGCTATTTCTCGATTGCTCTTTGACGATTGTTGTCAGAGTTATCCTGACAGGCGGCTATGTTTATTGGAAATATCAATTCGTTGCTCTACGTTATTGTTAATACGAGAAACGAAATGAAATCATCATTTTTAAAAGAAAATTTCAACTAAGACACAAAACGAACAAATCTAAGATGTATACATCGAAAATAATAGAGCCAGCATTAAACCCAGTGGAACACCAGCAGTACACCTAGACAGAAGAGTCCAGATTTCTAGTAGACTGACAAATATGCTGGGGAATGATACCATGTTTTCTACAACGCATAAGGTACGTCTTCTTCTTTATGACTTTCACCGCAATTTTAATTAATTTCACAATGTATTTTGTGTTTTAACTTGTGATGTGTACAGCTTAAAGGTCACTTCAGTATGACTGATTAATATTAATGATACTTATTACGAAATTATGTTCTTTGACTGTTAGTTTCCTACTCTTATTCGTAAGTTTTTTCTAATTTTCTTGTAGAATTACCTTCTGAAGAAGAATTTAATAAAATTCGAAAGCTTAAGGTTAAGATAAATGAGTCTCGTTTTCTTTTAAAAGGATTCTTCCATTGGCTGCTAACCCCACGATCCCTAGGATCATCTTATTTACGTTTAGTTAAATAGTTTTTCAAAGAGTTTCGTTCTAAAGGGTTCATTCACATCTGTTTCTGGTGGTGTTGTCTCGAATTAATTGAAATGAAGACACATTCGAGAGACCATTTTACAAAAACGAAATAAATAAAAATAGTTATTAAGCTGGGAGGTATCTGTCTCAACTTGGTCAGATGTAGGGCAATGTGCGTGGGCCAGGGTTAGAATTCTGTCGGAGACGCTTGTAGCATGTTTCGCTAGATCGTCTGCTAGATCTGCTTGAGCTATTATTCATTGCCAGGACATAATTAACAATACAACATTCTTTTTGAAGAGATGATATTGTTGCAGTGATAATTTTGACAAGCAATACAGTGTAGGAAGCTGCTGCAGCTGCACCCACCACAAAAAAATTGCCAAGAAAGCCATTGACAGAACGTCGCATGGATTGTTGTATTTACAGCAGAAATTTGCTGATATCAGGGTTGCTAAATTGAGGAAGAAACATGACCACAAATTAAAAAGTTAAGGGATGATGTCAATTCTATTGATCTGTTAAGTGATGTTGAAAAAAAGGAATCATAAGGTTGAAAAAAATTTCGGTGTCGCCTCTTGTTAGCCAACTTTAATCTGTAATTCTTCAGATCAATCACCTAAAATAAAAATTCACAGCTTTATCTGAAAAGCTTTTATTGCCATCGAATAATAGTGACATTCACAATTTTCCTTTGTTCCTTTGTTGCATTTTCCTACCGTCAACTAACTCCTACCAATATATCTATACCGCGGCAAAATCAATTTCGAATTCTACAACTAAAAGCGGCGAGAGAACGCCTTATATTTTATTATTGAATAAATACTTCCCGGGGTTTCTTTCGCTTTTGTGTTGGAAGTTAAAATGGTTAAATTGTTCGGCTTAAAGGGATTCGGTCCTCTTTGATGTAGAATCCCCCCGTGTAGGTGTTAGAACGAAGGGTCGGACGCAAGTGGAAAAAGGTACAGAAGGCCTATGCTTGTTTGGGATCTCTCTCGAGGCCGAATGTTGGCAGTCTCCTCCAGAGCTGTTTATAAGCCGTGACATCGAAAATTTAGAATATAAACATGATTCGAAATTGCGCCGGGACGGACGAGCTGGAATTGTGGTGATTCTCGTGCGGTTCAGAATCTAAATAGAATTTGTATATGTATCGAGTGAATGT
Source organism: Holotrichia oblita (assembly GCA_023690525.1). NCBI lineage: Eukaryota > Metazoa > Arthropoda > Insecta > Coleoptera > Scarabaeidae > Holotrichia > Holotrichia oblita. The sequence continues at coordinate 139,412,239 of CM043018.1, forward strand.
GATATGTTTCCGAGAGGATGATAGATTGTGGTTGCGGATACTGAAATATATTTTGCGGCTGTCGTCAAATATTATCCCTTCGAGTTTATTGTAACATTTAATTTTCAGTTTGGATCACCCTGTATATGAAATACGTTAAGTTAACGATCTTTGTCTTTTTTGTATGTTGTTCGATGTAACGAATTTGTAAAATTGGGTTCCTAATTTGCGGGTCCGATCAATTTCCTGGCAAATGACTATAATCTCTTTAATTCTCATGTATGTAAATACATGTGTGTGTACCTAAGAATTATTGTGGGTGTTTTATATCCATATGGTAATTTTTAGCGTGGTATTAATTTCGTGAATTTATTTTCGCCGCATACTGGAGAGCTGAAGATCGAAAATTTATAAACCATGCCACAGTAATGTCGATATATGGTTTTCCTATAACTACATTCGATTTAAGGTGTATAGTAAAGTCATATCTTGAACATTGTGGGAGAAAGGTTGTATTGTTTCCGAAATAACCCAAGTAGTTACTGGGCTAAATCGTTTTGAAGCGACATGAACAAATTGCACAAAGGATATCGTAAAAATGAAATCTTTAGCGCGCTCATATGTGTGGTCAATGGCCTTTTTATGGATGAAGAAATCGAGGCATTAGCAAAAATCTGTGAATCATGATGAAACGAACTTGGTGGATAATCCAGGTTCTAAAGCAGCGTTTTAACAAAAGGGAACTGGCCTATCCTGAAACCATTAGAAATGTTCGTTTACATCCATAATTTTTGTGGTAATCCAATTGATAACTTGAAATTTTTTAGTAATTAAATTACAAGTCTAAAAACTGTTGGTCTATATGGACCGAAAATGGACTCGATGGCTGCAAGATATAACCGCACAACTCATGGCAAAATCGGGTTGGTTTGACCGATAATCGTTGGAGAATTTTACATCATTTTTACAATCAATGTAAAAAAACATATAACTGGGGCTCCGGAACCCAGCTCATCATTGATGACAACCTAGAAAGTTCCCGTGAAAATCTGGACGATCTTAATCTAGCAAAAAATAAAATCAAACTGGAGATAGGGCAAATAATAAATCGCTTCTTGCTACAGTACAGAAACACTCCGCATACTACCACTGGAGAAACGCCGTCTAGATTGTTGATGGGTCGCAATGTGCGTACTAGGTTGGACTTGGGCTGGAAAGACGATTAAAGGTATTAAATAAACAAACGCAGCAACAAAGGTATTATAAGGGCAACGACAAAATTCTGGCAAACACGATAGGGTTTGGGTGCGCGACTATAGATCTAAATTTCAAATGGTGATAAAGAAAGGATTTGCAGAGTGATTGGTCGAAGAACTTACATTGTGGACCGGAAAAAAGAAGGACTCAAAGCTTCTTGCCAAGAAAAAACGAAAGGGTTTGGGTGCAGCGCCTGGAACAAAATTTCCTAAATGGTGATCTAATAGGATTTGCAGAAAATTGGTCGAAGAACTTACATTGTGGAGGTGGACAGGGATGATGTGGACCGCCAATCATTAACCAATTGAAAACAAATCATAATTACATGGTAGTTGAAAATAGTGCAGCCTGTGGCATCATCCCTCGGTCCACATTAGAAAGGGATCACGTAGGCGAGGATCCATTGCCGGAATTAATTCAGGAAGATGAGACCCCTAAAGTGGGGAACGGTTTGAGTGGATCCTCGGTTGCGACCGCTATGACGCCTAGACAATTGCGGCGACGTAGCCAACTGAAAGCCCCAGAAAGATTAGTAGTTTCCTTAGATTTAGAGTTTGCTAAATTACATAGGTAGAACCGGAACCTTTGGTTTTTTAGATTTAAATAAGTAATTTAGAAGTAAATGGTGTAATGTATGGATACGCCTAAAATGGCCATTTTTAAATCTTTTTTAGTAAAAATATATCAAAACAAATGTTTTTGTGATGTGACGTGAATGTTTTTGTATAATGCATGCCTTGTCGAAACACACTACAGCGGCAGTCTTGAAATAAACTTGTTCGCATATATGTAGGTCCGTCTTTTATTTTAATTTATCGGATGCCTAAACACAACAGGTTGCTTGTTTCCGAAATAACTTTCCAGTACCTGACTGGGCTAAATCGTTTATGAAGCGACATGATCAAATTCTTACTCAAAGGATAGCCAAAAATATTTCCCACAGCAGGGCTGCCACAGATGAGGCTGTAGTCAATGGTTTTTTTTAATGAATTAGAAAAAGAAACAGAAGGAGGAGATGTTGCAACTTGGTGCAACATCTGAAATTATGATGAAACGAACTTGGTAGATGATCCAGGTTCCAAAAAAATTTTGACAAAAAGGGGAACTAAATATCCTAAAACCATTAGAAATGCTTCAAAGGCTTGTACATCCATAATGTTTTGTGGTAATACAGAGGGTCAACTTGCTCCTTTGTACGTAAATTACAAATCTGAAAAACTGTGGTCTACATGGACCGAACATGGACCGACGGGAGCAAGATATAACCGCACAAAATCGGGTTGCTTTGACCATCAATCGTTGGAAGACTGGTTTACATAACTTTTACTTCCAATAAAAAAAAAAACAAACCGGAACAAAAGTCATCATTGGTGACAACCTAAGTTCCCATATAAATCTGGAGGTTCTTAATCTATGCCAAGCAAATAACATCAAATTCATAGCATTACTCCCCAATGTAGCCATTCGTCGCTATACGTCGGGACATGTCACCGTTATTAACAGTGGTGTCCCGACAAGCTAGAAAATGTCCCGACAAACATATTCGAGCGCAAAGCTACAAGCTTTTAAAAATTGATAAAGCACCATCTAGTGAGCGTTAGGGCAACTAGCCTTAGATATATGTATGTTTTACTGATCGACTGGTAGCCTTGCTAAAACTAAACTTGAGTTGAGTGAGGGAGAGGTGGAGAGCGGCGCCGCACAGTGGTTCCACACTGAAAAACAAGATGTTCAAAACTGGCTACAGCCTACATTTCATCACCGATTTCCAATTTTTTTTTTTACATACTCTAGAGATATTTTACAACAATCGCTCTTTGCCCGTTTTTCGATATCCTTCTCTAAAAATTAGCGGCATAACCTCAAATATTGAAAAATCACGTTTTGTGCTCATAATACGATGAGTTTTTGATTAAAAAAAATTTAACTGATAATAATAACCGGAAAAATTGTAAATGTCCCGACGGGGCCTTGGGGATTTATGGCAATCCTACCCCATTGCCACCCACTTGCTTCAGCCTCTAGATGTGGCCTACTTCCGATCAATGAAAGGTATGTGGCGAAAAGTTCTCGATGAGTGGAAATCAACTTCAAAGGGTAGTAAATGCTCATCCATACCTAAAGATGAATTCCCAAGTCTTTTGAAAATTCTAATGAAACGACTCGTGACAGACCCAGATAATTTAATTGCAGGCTTTAGGAAAACTGGCATTGTACCTCTTGATAGGACTAAAGTGCTGTCTCGTTTATACAGTCAAATGGCTGATAAAGAAAATATCTCTCAAGCAGTTGGTGAGACTTTCCTGTCTGAACTGGAAAAAAGAAGGACTCAAGCAGCTAATCCTGTCCGGAAGAAAAAACGAGAAAACGGTTAAATGCAGCGCCTGGAAAAAGTATTTTAGCTTGCGATCTAATAGGGATCACTGAAAATAGCGATCGACTAACCTGTGCTTCTACAGATAATGTAGACGATCCAAATCCTTCTACATCAGGAATATCGAAGAAAAAAACTAAGCTGCGTTCCAAAGGATTTGAAGATGCTAGCTCTGAGAGTGGGCATGAGGAGATTGTTTTTGATGAATCTGATGACAGCGTTGGGGTTCAAGAAGACTTCTCGGAATTATATGAAGAACACTGTAGTGAAAAGAAGAGTGAAGAAAGAAATAACAGAACAATATGCGAAAGTAGCAAATATTAATTACAGAACAGTTGGTGATTATGTTATATTTACTTACGAAGACAATTTATATTCTGGCCAAGTTACATTTAAAAATAATGAAGTAGTTCGTATAAAGGCAATGGGGAAGTATGGAGACGCCTTTTATAAATGGCCATTAAAATTAGACGAACTGGATTACACCCTAGCAGATATTTTAGTAAAAATAAATAAACGAAAACAAATCTCACGCAGAGGAATCCTTGTAGTAAACGAAATAGACAAAATGTTACTTAATTTTTAATTAAATAGTAATAAATAATCGTGTTTGTTGTTTAGTACCTACTTTCCCAATATTTTCAAGGTTTGCTTTATTTAATATGAATTCTTAACTAGGAAATCACTATAAAAATTTTAGCTTGAAAAAGGCCACTGTGGGCCGAAACGTAGCAAACATAGCTAATAACAATTGATTAAAAAACCGTAATTTGCTCAATTTGGCATTTCTTTATCCTTGAAGAGCGTTAGAATCGTTAAATTACACAATAAGATCACTTTAGCGAGGGTATCAGTACATAAGGGCATACCAGGCAATGAAATAGTAAACAAGATGGCAAGAAAGAGTTCTGAAACAACATTAGCTGGACCTGAACCGGACCTGGCGATAACTAAGATCACCCCATACACGTGGTGGAGTAGGTGAGTTGATTACAAAAGCATACTAGGTACACTGGAACAACGTTGAATGGCAAATACGTAGCAAACGGATGATGGATCAGCCATCAAAGCAGTACAGCTTACAACAGGACAGGGTTTCCTAAGACCATGCAAGGAAAATGAGGAGACTACCTGCTTCATTGTCTTAGAATGCGTTGCATTGGAACAGCGGAGACTGTCACTGCTATGAGTAATAAACCTATTGACACGACTGCCAGAATCATATCAAAGGCTTCCACGGTCCGTGTCTCTATTATGAGAATTTCCAAATGTTTGAAGGAAAATAATTATCACCGGCATTGTAGTCAGAGTTTCAACCTTCTAGATTATTATTATATTTGATGTTTGCGAAACGTGTTATGGAACAAAAACGAAATTTATAAAAAAAAATCTTATTCGAGTCTGCGATCATCTGCATCGAACCATAAATTGGTCAAATTTACGAAACCATCCGTCAACAAAATGCATTAGTTGTGCGCATATTCTGCTGCATCATGCATAAAACGGGCACGAATCGTATTATAATCGACGGAGAGTATCCAGTACCTGTATAACACCTGAACACCTTCTAATGAATTGAGTGGTAAGTTGATTATAATGCAGCACACGATGGACAGGTGTCAAATATTTAACTTAACAAAAACATTTCAGCCGTCACGAGTCGTTCCACCGTGAAAAGTGCGGAGAAATTAATAAAACGAGGACTAACAATGCGTCTTATTCATGGAACACGCGATGTGTTTAACGTGAAATATTCCTTATTGAAAATTGTGAATAATTTTCTTTAACTGCAGGGTATATTAATGATGTCGACTTGCAGACGACGACGTTAGTGCATGTTACTGCCATGGTTAGTGCTTCTCTTTTTTTGTTTTTTTTTTTTATAACCGTCCTCTACATAATACTTCGTTTATTATTTGCGGATATGTGATGCGGAGTAATGTATGTATGTAACATACCGTTGTGGAGAGGAGTTATCACTCGTTGAATTGTATTGGTAAGAAAATTATAGGGTGTAGGTTGGGGTATAGATTCAGAAACAATTATAAATATTATGCCAATTGATGTGTGTACGTATGGAAAAGCGATGGTTGGATTATAATAATAGATTGCAAAATACTTGGAAGGATGACACAGTTCATAGAAAATGATTTTAATTCTTGAACAAGCCAAGCTATCTTACATTTATTTCTTCATCTTTCCTTACTCCATTGACTTGAACAATTTCTTTGATTCGAGTCTTGATTGCAAAACTACGAAAACGTTATTATGTACAGTCGTAGACAGCCAAACTGATTGGTCCAAGTTACAATCTAACGTTACGCTAGGCATTCGTGTATACTCGGTCTACTAGACGGTCTTGTTGTTTAAAAAACGTTAATAGCTGCTAAAATATAAATAGTTTCGATATAATTATTTTCTGTTCTATTATTGTTCTATTGTAATTCTATTTGCAACAATAGAAAGAATTAATATCCAATATATTGTTTTATAAATACTTTTACTAAAGAACAATAAAACTATAGAGATTCAACACATAAAGATGCTGTTATTAGAAATGTACCTAATAAAGCAAAAGTAAAATAAAATTAAAACAGAATGGTGCAAAATAAATTAAATAAATTTCAAATAGTATATTAAACATAATGGTAGAATGTGAACCGTCATCTGATCATATTTTTAAATCAATGCAAATTCCGATTAAATGGGTAGATAATATGCAGGGTGTCCCAAAAACAGACCAACAAACGTTTAGATGATGTTTATTGGGTCATTTCATGAAGATCGAGATCAGTAATCCGTGTCCAATCTCTTCTCGTTTGTATTAAAAAATCCAGCATTAACAGCCGAAAGCATGATGTACTGATCATAGACTGCTGTTGAAGGAAAAGGGGTGTGACAATTATGATTTGACAGTGTCACTTATTAAATACAGAATGGATAATTAATCAAGAGTAAGCAGACATGCATCTTATTTATGGTGAAGCCCTTTATAATGGAAGAAAGGCGCATCATTCAACCTTTGCTCCAATTCATCGACGCCTCATACAAAATGGTTTTTTTAGACGCAAAAACGTCATTGGCAGGCGAAGGGTAGCAAGAAATGTTGGTAATTAAGAAAACGTGCTGGAAATTGTAGATGAACACCCTTCCATCAGTCCAACTGTATGGAGTTAGCACGACCAACAATTATTTTCTTTTCATTTTACAAAAAGTTCAAACTATCGATCCTGAGGATTATGAATGTCGCTCTAATGTTTGCAACTGATTTTTACAACGTCAAGCAGATGCACCTGGATTTTGTTAGTTATGTTCTTTTCTCATCAGACGAAGCCTGCTTTCCAAGAGATGGTTTCTTCAATATGAACCCTCATACCATTGCCTTCATGAATAACCAAAACAAATTCTCAATAAATACATATTTGGACTGCAGTGGTGGGAGACCATTTATTGTTTGTGATGGAGCACCAGAACATTCCACTTCGAATATGTACAATTATTTAAATTAATCCTTTCCCAACAAACGTATTAGTAGTGTAGGTCCTGTTAACTGGCCCACTCGATCTCCAGATCTCAACACTATTGACTTTACTATTTGGGGGTATTCCAAGTCATCAGTTTAAGAAAATTCGGTGAACTCACAGGAAGGATTGTTAGCGAGAGTCATGGCTGCGTTTACTACAAATCAACACACGTCTGGAATTTTTAATAGAATCAGACGATCCATGATTCGTAGATCCAACTTATGTATTGCAACAAATGAACGTCACTTCGAACAACTTTTATAACAAAATAAAATAATTTTTGTGTACTTGCTTAACATGTTTGTTTTGAAATGCTTGCATTTAGTAAAGTTTAAACTCAACTATTCCTTTGCTTACCCTCAAAAATGACCAGCAATGAATTAAATATGTCAACAGACCAATTTTCAGGACCTGAAAGTACCGAACTTGGGGAAAAGTATAAAAAAAAACATCTGAGATGAAAAATCTAAAAAAAATCATATAATCAAAAATGATTTGTAATACAACATCTTCGTTCCCATTTCGACGTAAGCACCCTTTGTATCAAATCCCATAATTGTATAATTAACAAAATAGCGGACAGATCAGTTCGCTTATCAGTATACAACGATTAAAATGAAAAAATAAACTCCCCTAAATTATAGACTGGACTGTTCAGGAAGATGCACTTCGATGAGATTCGAACAAATCAAGGATCTGAGATTTCTTCATGAATAGAGATTTTAGTCGAAAGATTAATAGCCTTAAGATGCTCAGGAGAGAGGAGCTGGGGGATGAGCATATCTGGATGTATATTAGGACGACTCATTTTAGGTTTTTAGAGAGGAAGTTCTCGGTGGAATAGGCAGCTTCAATTGCGTTTGCAACGGTTTCAATCTGAAGTAAAAACCCTTGAAGGGCATCGAGAATCCACAGATTCCGGGGCCTATATTGGGGCAGAGGTCACCTGGGAATATGATCTAGTCGGCTCACGTCTATGGAAAGATTTATGCCTCGGAGAAACCTTTCGAGGAGCAAGCTTAGCCTTTGCAAAACGGGGATAGCCCCTGTAATTAATAAGATTATGATCTCGACAGTTAGCTTGCAGCAACGTTATTGGGCATGCCCAAAAAGGGCGACATTTAAAACATTGCCGTTTTTGTGGCTTTGAGGATCTCTTTACTGTGGTAAATGGTCTTTTCAGATTTTGGTAGCTTAATCAACAAAAGAGGGGGAACACTGCTACGAGAACGACGCATCCTGACCATCGTTTTGGGGTGGAAACCCATCTCCCTAAGTGCAATAAGCATGTATATCACTTTGAGAGGTCTTATAATTATATTATAAGCAATAATTATTCGAAAGATTTTCCCAGAGATAAAAATATCCTATTGTTTCAATATTTACTATTAATAAATATAAACAAAATTATAAAAATAAATAAAAATAAAAGAATTTTTAAGGAATTCTACGAGTATTATATTGAGTTCTTATTTTTTAGACGAGAATGTATTATAATAACCTACAGTCGATCTAATCGACTCAAAACATAGAACAGATTCGAGAAGCGCGGTATTATCTATACCTTCAAATATAAATTATTATTATACCTACGTACAAATCGTTGCTACCTGGGCGATACAAATAACGAACATTAAATTGTCTCCCATCTTCTCCATTTGAAAGTTATAACCATTAGCGAGCCGAGATAGCCTATTCAGATGGAACGATTCAATTCCCATTATAGATTATTTAAATATAGACGTTGGGTAAAAATATTCCTCTCTACTCGCTGATAAATGAACACTAAACCTTAATTTGTCTAAAGCTCCGGATAAGATATTATTAATGAATACTCAATCTTCGCTTGGCTTTTAAGTAATCTGTCTTGTGTAAGAGAAGTGGCATCCCAGAACTAGACACATTAAATTTTAAATCGTGAGGAATCCGAACAAGCACCATCAGCAGGTCGATTACGTAGACGGTACGCAGATTAGATGCTTTTTGTTTTACGACTTGGAAAATTTCGGTTTTACGACGGCCGTGGAGGAATGGCTGACAAAAACAAAAATTTATGCGCGTAACACTTAATAGTTTCGCTTGAGTGCACTTTTATTTGCAGCTGGATTGTATACATACGAAATGCAATACCAAAAATGTATTAACTCTATAAGGGGGAACCATAAATTGAAATGAAGTCCTGGAAAATAGATTACGTCAAAGTTAATATTACATATATGTAGTACATGCTAATAATATGCTTCCATTTCTGCGTAGATATAGAACAAGTTATAGAAGACAATTATAAATCGTAAAGACACAATCAATTATGAAAGAATGGAAAAAAAATCAAAATAGCACTACGAGAGCAGTTCAGATATTATTGTTCCTGACACATGAATTTTAGATTTTAGGAAAGGTTTATCACCGCAAAAAAATTCATATGGATATGGTACAAGTACTGAGCGAATCTGTACCTTCCTATTAAGTGATGGAGAATTGGGCATGGAATTTTAAACTTTGCAGAGAGACCTGTGAACAAAGTATTGGTGCTGGATGGCCGAAAATTGTTGTTTGCAAGGAAAATATTGGATCTGATCCATGACACGGTTTTGAAAGATAGACAAATAATAGGTAGCGTAGAAACCATTCTACATAAAGAATTAGGTCTCGAAAAGGTGCCTGCACGATGGGTACCGAAAATATTGACACCAGAGCAAAAGGGCATTCGACAGGTCACTTCAGAGACTAATTTGGCCATCATTAAGCGAGATTCTAAACACTTCCTGGCAAGATTCGTTACTGTGGATGATACCTGGGTTCACCATTATGATCCTGAATCAAAAAGCCAGAATATGGAATAAAGGCACAAAGGTTCACCACCCCCTCGAAAGTTTCGTGCAACAGCATCTGCGGCGAAGATCAGGGACATAGTTTTTTTGCGATACCGAAGGAATTATCCTTATAACTTTTTAGCACCTAAAATAAGATTATTACTGGACAATATTATGCTGCTTTAATTTCAAAACTGCGAGATTCCATCAAAGAAAAAAAGGAGGGAAAAACTTAGACGTGGGGTTCTGTTTTATCAAGACAATGCTCTTGCCCACAGGAGCTGTGTTTCAGTGGCCACAATTCATAATGCATGCATCGAAATTTTCCACGAACTTATTCCTCAAATGCAAAAAACACCTTCGTGCGATACATTTTAGAGACGATGAGACATTGATGACCGAGTTTTACCATCATTATACCATGTATATATGTCAACGTCTTAGGGCACTAAAAATATTGAAAGATAACAAATTCAATGATTTCAACTGTCGTTTCATTGTTCTGATTTTCAGGGACAATGATTTTAAATTTCCTTTCCTCACATTGAATACGAAATCTCTTGCTACACTGCAAGTCTTTAGTTGTTCATCTATAGCAGTGAACTTTCTTTTGTAAGTTATAGAGCTGTAAAAATTGATTGAATTACGTTTGTTTACAGAACGGGTAGTTGGGTTTATATATAAAAATGTTTTTAAAAACTGCATCTGTTATACCGGATGTTCTTGAAGAAATATTTGTCCAGAATGGCAATTATAAGTCGTACTTTTCAGCTGAAAAAAATTTTTACTAGACTATATTGGGTAGACAGTCAGATACACTGACACAGTATATACATACAATTAAAAACTTAAATCGAAGAATTACAATTAATTGTCTGAATTAAATCTGGGATAAAAACTATTGTTTTGCGAAATGTTCGAACTTGCATGAAAGTATCTCAATCGTATAAAATACGGCTCAAAATGGATAAAAAATTACAAGACATTGAAGAAACTGATCTGTTTCGAATATCACTTCAGCTTCTCTTTCTAGAAAAAGATTTTTGCGTCGAAGGTGTGTTGAAGACACTTCTTTTTAACGGTACCGACTCTTTCATAAAACTAGCACAAAATGTTGCGTCTAAATGTTTTTGATTCTTGTTTGGGGGCGTTGTCATGATAGAGGAACCAAGTATGTATTCTTGATTTTGGCCGCAGGCTCTTCATAGATTTGGTGACTTCAGGCAAACACTGTTTTGTGTATCACTTAGCTCTGACTGTCTCTTGTGTGTCCAACACGATACGCTCCACAATTCCAGTCGATTTGAAAAATACGGCTATCACTTTCTTCTTTACCGAGAGGAATCTTCTGATAGCTATGGAAGTGTCATCATTAAACACTGAAACTTTTGATTTGTGTCTTGGTCGACACATCATAATAGTTACAGCCAAGTCTCATCACCTATTACGATGTTGTTCACATATCGAGATTGTCCTTTAGCAAACATTTTTAGCATCTGCCGGCGCCAAGTCACATCTCAATAATATGAATCGGTCAATTCCTGTACGGGGTGGCTAACTACGAAGATCGCTCGGCCATATCTCAGGAACGGTTTATAGTACACCTTCGGAAAAAAATATTATTGACTAAAGTGACCGCGAGAAACATCTTGAAATTATTTAGAAAAGCGTAGAATGACCGCTAGAGGGCGCAAATGATCACAAAAAATTTTAATTCTTATTTTACGCAAAATTTACCAACATATAACAAATATGAAAATCGGAATCTACTGAAAACTTTGCTTATTTTACATCGGACAACTTTTTTGTATTTTATCAAATAAGGAGAAGGGGAGGAGGGAAAACTTTGTATTGAAGGAACGCTTATAACTACGGTTCTGTTCAACCGAATTTTGCGCTGTTTAATTTTTTCTCGTTAGAACTTTGTTTTTTCTCGAAAATATCAAATGGAAACATAGAATTTTTGAAACAAATTAAATAAGCTAGATTCGTGCAAATCAGCGAAAACCGGGTTACGCTGTTTAAATTATCTTCAGAAACGTTGGATTTTTCTCTAAAATTCAAATTATTCTGCTTCCTTGACAAAAAATCACAAATTTGGTCTTGTTAAATTTTTATTGGCAAATCAGCGAAAATTGTTAAATATTCTTTAACCATTACCAATCCGTTAAAGATATTTAAATATGTAAATTTTGGATGATTTTTCTAAAAATAGTGCGTGAAAAGTTATATTTATGCTGATACTATAAAATAATGAATTGAAAATTTAGGTTTTTAGAAAAGAATTTTCAATTGCAGAAAAACAACAAGAAAGTTTCTAAACCTTCAAATTGTTTAATATTTTCGATGCAAACTTTACACTCTACAACTAGTGGATAAACTAATTTAAATATGTCTTAGAAATACTTTGAACAATTTTTTATGTTCACAATCAAGTTGTTACAAGTAGTAGATTATTTAACGATTATAAATCTAAACAAATAAATTTATCCTCATACTATAAAATAATGAGTTTACATCCACCTATCAGATTCTAGAAAATTACAACGAACATTTACCGAGAAATGCACAGCACACTCATCATATTGAAAAGCATATTGTTGCGAATTGCTAGCGATATGTTTTCTATTCCGTTCTTTTTAACGCTCTCTAGCGATGGGAGAAATAAAGACATTATGTAAACAATTTGAATCGCTAGTAGTAGATTTTGGAAAATCCATGATAGTCTATTTTTTTTGGCCGCCAAGCATTCCACGCACTGTTTTTTTTAAAAATCATAAAATTTACGTATTTAAATTTCTTTATCGCCCTCTAGTGGTGACAGACAAAATACAGTTAAACAGCTTGAATCCCTAAACATACGGACAATGAAAATTCTATCTAATAAGACCAAATTTGCTAAATTTAGTTCAGGGAAGAAGAATAATTTAAATTTATCCATAAATTTTTAATCAATACGTTTCTGATATCTTCGGATTGGTAAAAGATAGCGACACCCGGGTTTCGCGGATTTCTTGGTAATTTAGCCTACTTTTTTAATTTGTTGTCAAAAATGTAGGTTTCCATTTAATATTTTCGAGAAAAAAATTCACGAAAAAATTTAAACAGCGCCCTCTAGCATGCACGTCAAATTGGTGCGAATTCGTAAGCGTTAGATTGGAGGAGTCGAGCTATTTTCAACGAGACTAAGTTTGCAAAATTCGGTTCAGCAGAACCCGAGTTATAAGCGTTCCTTTAAAACAAAGTTTTCTCTCATCCCTTCCCCTTACTTCACGAAATAAAAGAAATTGTCTGGTGTAAAATGGTGCGGAATTTTCAGATGATTCCGATTTTCATCCCATGCTTTTATAAAAAAAATCTCCAGATGTTTCTCGGGGTCACTTTAGTCAGTAATTTTTTTTTCCAAAAGCTGTAGTGTAAATCGTTCCTGAGGTATGGTCGAGCGACATTCTTAGTTGGCCACGCACTACTAGCGTGGAAATCAGAAAATAAATGTTTATTATATTCATATGGATACAATTCAAGTTTCTACTTTGCAATAAGAGTCCTTTAAAATCGGATTTACAAAAGATAATGAACTATCACGCTTCGATTTTTTTTAAATCATACACGATAAGCTACATCTCAATTCACGTCGCTGTACTACTTTTTTTCATAAGCATTCTTTTAAAACTAATTAAGTTATTGTGCTCTACTATAATTACATTCTCGACAACCAGAATTTTCAAGTTCCAGCGAATATCTGAAGCACCAGAATTGTGGCTATGTCCCTATATAGGATATGAGAGCTTGAAAACTACTCTCCGAATAAGAGGATACTTGTTGTATGTATATATAGCGGAAGACTCGTACAAGTAGCAGGGCACAAGAGGAACGGGCATCTTTGAAATAATGAAATACTACAGCGTATTTCGAGGACACCTATTTTCTAAAATTGTCACAGTTTGTCAAAGCGCATAATTCATACGAATGTGATTACAGATGTTTCATCTACGGTTTCATTAAATTCCTGTCAATTCGCTTCACCGCCTTTCAAAAAAAAAAAAAATGAATCGAGGTGGATGTCAGTGTTAGCTAACGCCGCTTCATGTTATCATTCGAAGCGCGTTATTGTTAACGACATCGACATAAATTAGTCCATTTCCAACATTTTAATGCCATTAGGTTGCTCGTGATTGATTCAACACATGTTCGACAATACTGTTTGTGTTTGCGCATACAGCGTAGATGGAAAATCTAAGCTTGAATTGCTAACGAGATAAATTGATCATATATGCTGCTATTTCCGATCAGATTTATTATCTACATAGAGTACCACACTTAGAATCTTTTAAAATATTTAATAAAATATGCAAAATTAATGGTAATTCGTATTGAAACTTTTCCCGAAATTATACGAAAAAATTATGCAAAAAAAAGGAGCGGAAATACCTCCGCTTCTGATGAAAAGCGTCCAACAGACAACTCGGTCCATTCATGAAATATTCAATCGGAGAGATGCTGGAACCTATCACATATCTCCTCGTAGGCGGTTGATTCCGATTCGGATTCGTAAAGAGGAAGAATCGCACAAACATTTCTAATAAAGCCCACAGACAAATAATTTATTCAAAAATTAATATTTATGCGGCAAAGTTTGATTATCACGTAGTCGCAGGGGTTTTCGGGAGCTGTCTAGCTATTTCTCGGAAATTTCTACCCCTGCTGCTGTCCTTGTATAAAAATGACATCTTACATGCGGATCGGGTGTGGAATACTAAACATATCCGAGTCCACAAAGGCTGTGGTACATAATTCCGAATGAAAGGGAACGGATAAACGAATGGTGGAGTCCTCGCTTGGAAAGAATAATGCAAATAAACTAAATTCTTCCGGTTCGTAGAATTAGGAAATTTCAATTATAGACTTATATACCGGGATGGAATCTAAGTGTGGATTCATGTAAATGCCTTCAGTATTATTGGGGTAGATTAAATTGATCCATAATATATAAGAGTTATGGTATATTTTGAAATTATTGCATGACTTTCGGGGAAATAAGAAATTGTAAGATGCGGAGTAGGTTTAATTTAATTAAGATGTTACATGAGGAAGAACCACCATAAACTAAAGAAACATATTTTGCAAAAGAACTCTAAAAAGAAAGTATTATGTTTAGAGAGCTATACTACAAGCTACGCCCATGGTTATATCCTATAAGAATCAAAACACTGCCCTGCCTCCTTTTCCTCACCGTCCTTCTTTGGCCAAGTGGTTTTAATTTGATAAAAATAAATCTAACGGTAATTGTTACGATTGTGTTGCTACCCAAGGCCTAAGGGGTACTCAGTCCAGCTCGATTAAGATGTCGAAAGTTCTGCACTCTGTCAAAGGGTCTTATTGGAAGATATGATGTAAACTGTTTTAGGAAAATAATTTGAACTTATTCGGGGTGTGGTGGTATAATCTTAAGTCGTAACTTCCTTGAATCTTTCTGCTAACTATGCCGATTTTTATCCTTTATCTGGAAATTTGTGATCCAGTAGTCTTTTTTTTTTTCAAAGAACAACCCTGTTTCTCTCTGCCCTCTCTTTCACCGCCCTCCCCTCCGACTCCCTTTGGTCAAGAGGTTTTGATTTGATAAAGATAAATCGTAACCGTTACGATTGTGTTGTTAAGGCTTTTGCTGCCCAAACTGTAAGAGGTGATCAGTCCAGGTCGATTGATGGCAAGATGTCGAAAGCTCTGCAGTTTGTCAGGGGATCTTATTGGAAGATGTGATGCAAATTATTTAAAGGAAGTAATTTGAACTTATGCGGGATGAGGTGGTACGATCATAAGCAGAGATTTCCTTGAACTTTACAACCACCTTGCGCTGATTTTTATCCCTTATCTGGAAATTTGTGATCCAGTAGTCCTTTTTTTCAAAGAACAGCCCTGCCTTTCTCTCTTCCTCCCCAGCCCCTACTGGTTCCCTTCGGTCAAGAAGTTTTGATTCGATAAAGATAAATCTAGTCGTAACCGTTACGGTTGTGTTGTTGAGGCTTTTGCTGGCTAAACTCTAAGACAGGGGTGGCCAAGAGGTCGACCGCGGTCTACCGGTCGACCGCGAAGGTCGATTGATGGCAAGAGATAAATAAACTGAAAAAGAAGGCAAAAATCATGTGTATTCGCGCCAATAACTACCCATGCGCTCTGGTCGTAGCGCAATGCAAGTTACGCCATCTAGTTTCACTAGGTAGTACTAACTTGCCTAGAACAATATTGACGGAGGCGATGGAAGATTCGTGAAGTGGCAAATAAGAGGTGAGGATATCTACCTTGAAAAAAACTGAGTTTCTGATTCACAAAATAGTTGCTATTACGACAGATGGAGCACCCGCTATGCTGGGACAAAGAGTTGGATTTAGTTCATTGTGTAAAAATGATGACAACATTCCATGTTTCACCAACTATCACTGCATCATACACCAGCAAGTTTTGTGCTCTAATATTTTTGACTCCAATATTATCCTGAAAATTGCCTTTAAAATAGTTAATTCTATTCGAGCCAGAAGTTTGCAAAGGCGTCAATTTCGAGCTTTACTTGAAGAGACTGAAGCCGAACACTCGGAACTTTTGCTACGTACAGATGTTAGGTGGCTTAGCCATGGTGCTTTTTTGAAGAGGTTTCGCCAATTACTGCCAGAAATCAAAACATTCATTCATTCGAAAGAAGAAAATGTACCTGAGCTTGAAGATGAAAGATGGCTCATGAAGCTCGCCTTTCTTTGTGACATAACAGAGAAACTTCATCAGTTGAACTTTAAGGAAAAGACAGGAATGTGATTGATATGACAACTTTGATTAAAACATTTAAAAGTCAAATTCAAGTGATGCATCTCAATTAAGACGAGGTGAACTAAGAAACTATAGAAACATGGAAAAAGAATGCACGCACAACTCAAATCGGGATTTTGAAACTTTCGCCAGACAGCTGGACTACTTGCACCTGGAGTTCGAAAGAAGGTTCTTGGATTTCTTCGATCTCGAAGAAGTGCCAAGTTTCATAACGTTCCCTTTTAATGAAAGCAATGACCTGCACAGCTTGACTGCAAAAATCGGCAAGTTAACTGATTCTGAATCTGTTGTGGTGGAAGAAGAAATAATTAAAATGAGATGCGACATATTTCTGAAGTCAAGAATCTTTGTTTAATACTGATTTTTGGAAACTGATTTGAAAAGAAAAGTTCCCATGTCTAAGAGAGGTTGACTTCGTTTTTCGGTTCCACCTATCTTCGCGAATCGACATTTTCTACTATGAATATAATAAAAACCAAACATCATTATCGTTTAACAGATGTTCACTTAGCTTCCTGTTTGCACATCGCATTACTTCTGATCCTCAATATAATAAACTTGTGGAGAATATGTTGTGCCAAATATCCACCCAAAAACCTAATACAGAATGAACATTATGTATTTTGTTTTCAACGTATATAATAGAAAAATACTTTCGCTAAAATGTTTTATTTCTCTCTTGTAAACTTTACCTTGGAGTCCCCTAAGAAACATTTTTGAACACAAGTAGACCTCAGAGGTCAAAAGTTTGACCACCCTGCTCTAAGAGGTGATCAGGTCGATTGATCATAAGATGTCGAAAGCTCTGCATTCTGTCAGGGGGTTTTATTGGAAGATGTGATGCAAATTATTTACAGAAAGTAATTTGAACTTATTCGGGATGGGATGGTACGATCTTAAAGCGAAATTTCCTTGAACCTTACAACCACCTTGCGCTGATCTTTGTCCTTCATCTGGAAGTTTGTTAGAGACGAAATTTTTTTTACCTACACGTATAATAGGGATCCTGTTGCATAAGTAGTTGCGAAAAAGTTGCGTAATTGCTTCACTCTAACTCCTTACATAGAATGGATACTAGTAAAACATGACTTATGGTGTTCAGTGTCTTGGTAATGGCAATTGTTATAAGCATCGTGACAAGATTGTCATCCACAGGCTTTAATATCTTATCAGTAGTGAAAATCTGATTGATACATGAATTTTTATCAGGAAATTTTGCAATTGTGTCAACAATTATTCTTTCTAAAACTTTTGCAAGGAGGAACTTTGTAAGATTTCTCGTCTTTGGCAAGGGCATGAGAAATAATCACTTCCAGTAGCTTCCAGGAAAAAACCTACTTTTCATACAATAATTTATAAAATGGTATATATATGGAAGCAAAAACTAAAGACCAGATATAATCGTCAACTTTAAACCAATATTGCTATCACCAACTGACTGTGATTTGATACGCATGATTTCGATTAGAACAGTATCTTCTCAAGCTTACCCAAATTTGGGTTTATCTGTTACTCTCGCTTTTATTTCCAAAGTAGACTTCTAATAATTCAGTATCCAAAGTAAACTGATACTGGGAAAATAAAACAAACGAATTGTTAATTTGATCAACATCTCTAAAAGATTCAAGTATTACGGAAGAGATAAAGATTGGTCGTGTTATCAGCATTCAAAGGTGTAGTTGCGGTATCTTGGGCAAGCCTAACATGAAGATCAAGATTAGGCCAGAGTATTAGAAGAGAAAATCCTGGAGTATTGTTTTTTTAAGTGGCTTAGAATGTTTAGAATGCCTTTGCTACTCTAAAGAGATGGGGTGGTAAATTTGAGGGAGTTTATTGATTTGAGTCCTGTCAACTTTGGGCTCTCCTTATAGTCTTTGGGAGATTATCAACTATACCATTTTCAAGGTCATCGTTAAAGTCGATTTGGTTTATGGCATCATGGGCCCTTAGGAATTGATCAGCCATGACTTTAGCTCATTCTGTAGGACCTTCCACAAGTATGGAGTGGTGTTAGGTAGTATGTACCATCTTTCTCAAATGAACTCTACTGAAAAATCCTCATCTGATTAAAAAAAATCGCACATGAAAGTCAATGAATAGATGAATGGATACCTTCATTGATCAGATAATAAAACCCATGTAGTAAAGGTGTCTAGAGCTCTCCATAATTCAATACAACTGCCTCAATGGAAGATCCGCTACGACAGTACCTTTATATTTTCTAGTTAAGAGGACTAGTTTGCTGTTAGAGAGCATACCGATTAAACATATTGATGTGTTTATTGTTTTAAAAACAATGATGATTCAAAGAGTAAAGAGAGGATTGTGTAATAGGAAAGTTTGCAACACCAATGACCTGGCCAGAAGTTTATTTAAAAAATAAATTACATTACTATTCTTTTAACTAAAGGTACTTCATCTGAGTACACAGACAAAGACATACAAACAATTTCTAATACGAAAAGGAAACTTAAGGTTTTCACTGGTTACTGTTCTATGGGAATTACTATATAGCTGCTTTCTTTCTGGATATTTTGAATCAATTCTTTAACTCTACCTGATGCAGTTTCTTCTCCTTTGTAGGTTTATTATTATTTTGATATCACCTAGAAATTTGGATAAAAGTTTTTTGCGGTTATTGATCTTCGACTTGAATTGGAGTTTCGTTCTGTGGTTCAATTCTCATTTGATTGTTGTCCTGTCTTTTTATAAAAAAATCTTTTGATAATCTCATCTATACGTGACGAAACTGAAACTGCATTGTGACGAATCGATATGTCTTTATTAATTTCGTCGATATCCACGTCAATTTCTTCGCGTGAGGAGTCCCCTTTCTCAACCGAACCTTCAACACTTTCTTCAGAATTAAACTCCTGATTTATATCTAATTCTAAGACATCTTCAGGATGAGGTTTATCCGAATCTATAACTTCAATATTTTCATCGCCGTTGTATTCAATATAATCATCTTCTATTAATTGTTTCAGTAGAGTAGATTCCTCAGATTTACTTCGTTCAAAAACATTACTCCACACCTTTTTCAATTCATTAGTTAAGTAATCTTTAGAGCCGTTTATGCTGACATCTTGCGTTAGAATTCTATCTAATTCATCATAAATTTCATGAATGTTTTGCGTGAGTTTCCTCATACAAACCTCATCCGGTGTCACATTTATATCATGGATATGAATGTCTAAACAATCTTCATCTGACGTTTCGGCCCATGCAGGTTTTTGATCTTTTAAGAACACGTTAATTATGTAATCACGTTCTTGAGGTTTATCAATATTCTTAGAGTGATATCTTCGACGATGATTAGGATTAAGTAAAATTAACTCAGATCTAGCTGACGTAAATTTTACAGATTGTAGAATTGAATTGAATCCATTATGTTTGTACCTTTCCAAAATTCACGAAAAAATTTAAACGGCACCCTCTAGCATGCACGTCAAATTGGTGCGAATTCGTAAGCGTTAGATTGGAGGAGTCGAGCTGTTTTCAACGAGACTAAGTTTGCAAAATTCGGTTCAGCAGAACCCGAGTTATAAGCGTTCCTTTAAAACAAAGTTTTCCCTCATCCCTTCCCCTTACTTCACGAAATAAAAGAAATTGTCCGGTGTAAAATGGTGCGGAATTTTCAGATGATTCCGATTTTCATCCCATGCTTTTATAAAAAAAATCTCCAGATGTTTCTCGGGGTCACTTTAGTCAGTAATTTTTTTTTCCAAAAGCTGTAGTGTAAATCGTTCCTGAGGTATGGTCGAGCGACATTCTTAGTTGGCCACGCACTACTAGCGTGGAAATCAGAAAATAAATGTTTATTATATTCATATGGATACAATTCAAGTTTCTACTTTGCAATAAGAGTCCTTTAAAATCGGATTTACAAAAGATAATGAACTATCACGCTTCGATTTTTTTTAAATCATACACGATAAGCTATATCTCAATTCACGTCGCTGTACTACTTTTTTTCATAAGCATTCTTTTAAAACTAATTAAGTTATTGTGCTCTACTATAATTACATTCTCGACAACCAGAATTTTCAAGTTCCAGCGAATATCTGAAGCACCAGAATTGTGGCTATGTCCCTATATAGGATATGAGAGCTTGAAAACTACTCTCCGAATAAGAGGATACTTGTTGTATGTATATATAGCGGAAGACTCGTACAAGTAGCACGGCACAAGAGGAACGGGCATCTTTGAAATAATGAAATACTACAGCGTATTTCGAGGACACCTATTTTCTAAAATTGTCACAGTTTGTCAAAGCGCATAATTCATACGAATGTGATTACAGATGTTTCATCTACGGTTTCATTAAATTCCTGTCAATTCGCTTCACCGCCTTTCAAAAAAAAAAAATGAATCGAGGTGGATGTCAGTGTTAGCTAACGCCGCTTCATGTTATCATTCGAAGCGCGTTATTGTTAACGACATCGACATAAATTAGTCCATTTCCAACATTTTAATGCCATTAGGTTGCTTGTGATTGATTCAACACATGTTCGACAATACTGTTTGTGTTTGCGCATACAGCGTAGATGGAAAATCTAAGCTTGAATTGCTAACGAGATAAATTGATCATATATGCTGCTATTTCCGATCAGATTTATTATCTACATAGAGTACCACACTTAGAATCTTTTAAAATATTTAATAAAATATGCAAAATTAATGGTAATTCGTATTGAAACTTTTCCCGAAATTATACGAAAAAATTATGCAAAAAAAAGGAGCGGAAATACCTCCGCTTCTGATGAAAAGCGTCCAACAGACAACTCGGTCCATTCATGAAATATTCAATCGGAGAGATGCTGGAACCTATCACATATCTCCTCGTAGGCGGTTGATTCCGATTCGGATTCGTAAAGAGGAAGAATCGCACAAACATTTCTAATAAAGCCCACAGACAAATAATTTATTCAAAAATTAATATTTATGCGGCAAAGTTTGATTATCACGTAGTCGCAGGGGTTTTCGGGAGCTGTCTAGCTATTTCTCGGAAATTTCTACCCCTGCTGCTGTCCTTGTATAAAAATGACATCTTACATGCGGATCGGGTGTGGAATACTAAACATATCCGAGTCCACAAAGGCTGTGGTACATAATTCGGAATGAAAGGGAACGGATAAACGAATGGTGGAGTCCTCGCTTGGAAAGAATAATGCAAATAAACTAAATTCTTCCGGTTCGTAGAATTAGGGAAATTTCAATTATAGACTTATATACCGGGATGGAATCTAAGTGTGGATTCATGTAAATGCCTTCAGTATTATTGGGGTAGATTAAATTGATCCATAATATATAAGAGTTATGGTATATTTTGAAATTATTGCATGACTTTCGGGGAAATAAGAAATTGTAAGATGCGGAGTAGGTTTAATTTAATTAAGATGTTACATGAGGAAGAACCACCATAAACTAAAGAAACATATTTTGCAAAAGAACTCTAAAGGAAAGTTATTATGTTTAGAGAGCTATACTACAAGCTACGCCCATGGTTATATCCTATAAGAATCAAAACACTGCCCTGCCTCCTTTTCCTCACCGTCCTTCTTTGGCCAAGTGGTTTTAATTTGATAAAAATAAATCTAACGGTAATTGTTACGATTGTGTTGCTACCCAAGGCCTAAGGGGTACTCAGTCCAGCTCGATTAAGATGTCGAAAGTTCTGCACTCTGTCAAAGGGTCTTATTGGAAGATATGATGTAAACTGTTTTAGGAAAATAATTTGAACTTATTCGGGGTGTGGTGGTATAATCTTAAGTCGTAACTTCCTTGAATCTTTCTGCTAACTATGCTGATTTTTATCCTTTATCTGGAAATTTGTGATCCAGTAGTCCTTTTTTTTCAAAGAACAACCCTGTTTCTCTCTGCCCTCTCTTTCACCGCCCTCCCTCCGACTCCCTTTGGTCAAGAGGTTTTGATTTGATAAAGATAAATCGTAACCGTTAATTGTTTGATTTTGTTTTGATCAGTCCAGGTCGATTGATGGCAAGATGTCCAAAGCTCTGCAGTTTGTCAGGAGATCTTATTGGAAGATGTGATGCAAATTATTTAAAGGAAGTAATTTGAACTTATTCGGGATGGGGTGGTACGATCATAAGCAGAGATTTCCTTGAACTTTACAACCACCTTGCGCTGATTTTTATCCCTTATCTGGAAATTTGTGATCCAGTAGTCCTTTTTTTTCAAAGAACAGCCCTGCCTTTCTCTCTTCCTCCCCACCCTACTGGTTCCCTTCGGTCAAGAAGTTTTGATTCGATAAAGATAAATCTAGTCGTAACCGTTACGGTTGTGTTGTTGAGGCTTTTGCTGGCTAAACTCTAAACTTTGGCCAAGAGGTCGATCAGGTCGACAAGGCGATTGGCCAAGAGGTCGATGGCCCCCAAGAGATAAATAAACTGAAAAAGAAGGCAAAAATCATGTGTATTCGCGCCAATAACTACCCATGCGCTCTGGTCGTAGCGCAATGCAAGTTACGCCATCTAGTTTCACTAGGTAGTACTAACTTGCCTAGAACAATATTGACGGAGGCGATGGAAGATTCGTGAAGTGGCAAATAAGAGGTGAGATTTCTACAATCTTGTAGAAAAAACTGAGTTTCTGATTCACAAAATAGTTGCTATTACGACAGATGGAGCATTGCTGGGACAAAGAGTCCTTTTATTTCATTGTGAAAAATGATGACAACATTCCATGTTTCACCAACTATCACTGCATCATACACCAGCAAGTTTTGTGCTCTAATATTTTTGACTCGAATATTATCCTGAAAATTGCCTTTAAAATAGTTAATTCTATTCGAGGTGTTTGCAAAGGCGTCAATTTCGAGCTTTACTTGAAGAGACTGAAGCCGAACACTCGAACTTGATCGTACAGATGTTAGGTGGCTTAGCCGTGGTGCATTTTTTCAAGAGGTTTCGCCAATTACTGAGAAATCAAAACATTATTCATTCGAAAGAAGAAAATTGAGCTTGAAGATGAAAGATGGCTCATGAAGCTCGATTTCTTTGTGACATAACGAGAAACTTCATCATTGAACTTTACAATCATCTTGATTGATGACAACTTTTATCATTTAAAAGTCAAATTCAAGTGTGCATCTCAATTAAGACCTTTTGAACTAAGAAACTATAGAAACATGGAAGAATGCACGCACAACTCAAATTTTTGAAACTTTCCAGACAGCTGGACTACTTGTTCCCTTCGGTCAAAGAAGGTTTTGATTTCTTCGATAAAAGTGCCAAATTTCATGACGTTCCCTTTAATGAAAGCAATGACCTGACAGCTTTTTCTGCAAAAATCGGCAAGTTAACTGATTCTGAATCTGTTGTGGTGATCAGAAAAATAATTAAAATGAGATGCGACATATTTCTGAAGTCAGAGAGTTTTTTGGCAGTAATACTGATTTTTGCAAATTATTTGCAAAGAAAAGTTCCCATGTTAAGAACTTATTCGTTTTTCGGATATCTTCGCGAATCGATTTTCTACTAGAATTAATAAAAACCAAACATCAATCGTTTAACAGATGTTCATCTTGCTTCCTGATTTGCACATCGCAGTTATCTGGATAATAAACTTGTGAGAATATGTAGTCCAAATTTTTCAAAGAACAATACAGAATGAACTTATGTATTTTGTTTTCACCCCGCCCCTACTCGTTCCCTTCGGTCAAGAGGTTTTGATTCGATAAAACTTTAATCTTGGAGTCGTAACCAAGTTACATTTTTGAACACAAGTAGACCTCAGAGGTCAAAAGTTGCCACGTCCAAACTCTAAGAGGTGATCAGTCCAGGTCGATTGATCATAAGATGTCGAAAGCTCTGCATTCTGTCAGGGGGTTTTATTGGAAGATGTGATGCAAATTATTTACAGAAAGTAATTTGAACTTATTCGGGATGGGATGGTACGATCTTAAAGCGAAATTTCCTTGAACCTTACAACCACCTTGCTCTGATCTTTGTCCTTCATCTGGAAATTTGTTAGAGACGAAATTTTTTTTACCTACACGTATAATAGGGATCCTGTTGCAAAGTAGTTTTGATTCGAAAAATAAATCTAGTCGTAACCGTTGATTCTGTTGTTGAATTTTGCTTCAAACTCTAACTCCTTACATAGAATGGATACTAGTAAAACATGACTTATGGTGTTCAGTGTCTTGGTAATGGCAATTGTTATAAGCATCGTGACAAGATTGTCATCCACAGGCTTTAATATCTTATCAGTAGTGAAAATCTGATTGATACAAGGGCAATACATTAATTTTTATCAGGAAATTTTGCAATTGTGTCAACAATTATTCTTTCTAAAACTTTTGCAAGGAGGAACTTTGTAAGATTTCTCGTCTTTGGCAAGGGCATGAGAAATAACCACTTCCAGTAGCTTCCAGGAAAAAATGTACTTTTCATACAATAATTTATAAAATGGGATATATATGGAAGCAAAAACTAGAGACCAGATATAATCGTCAACATTAAACCAATACCGTTATCAACAACTGACTGTGATTTTATACGCATGATTTCGATTAGAACAGTATCTTCTCAAGCTTACCCAAATTTGGGTTTATCTGTTACTCTCGCTTTTATTTCCAAAGTAGACTTCTAATAATTCAGTATCCAAAGTAAACTGATACTGGGAAAATAAAACAAACGAATTGTTAATTTGATCAACATCTCTAAAAGATTCAAGTATTACGGAAGAGCTAAAGATTGGTCGTGTTATCAGCATTCAAAGGTGTAGTTGCGGTATCTTGGGCAAGCCTAACATGAACATCAAGATTAGGCCAGAGTATTAGAAGAGAAAATCCTGGAGTATTCTTTTTTTAAGTGGCTTAGAATGTTTAGAATGCCTTTGCTACTCTAAAGAGATGGGGTGGTAAATTTGAGGGAGTTTATTGATTTGAGTCCTGTCAACTTTGGGAAGCTCTCCTTATCGTCTTTGGGAGATTATCAACTATACCATTTTCAAGGTCATCGTTAAAGTCGATTTGGTTTATAGCATCATGGGCCCTTAGGAATTGATCAGCCATGACTTTAGCTCATTCTGTAGGACCTTCCACAAGTATGGAGTGGTGTTAGGTAGTATGTACCATCTTTCTCAAATGAACTCTACTGAAAAATCCTCATCTGATTAAAAAAAATCGCACATGAAAGTCAATGAATAGATGAATGGACACCTTCATTGATCAGATAATAAAACCCATGTAGTAAAGGTGTCTAGAGCTCTCCATAATTCAATACAACTGCCTCAATGGAAGATCCGCTACGACAGTACCTTTATATTTTCTAGTTAAGAGGACTAGTTTGCTGTTAGAGAGCATACCGATTAAACATATTGATGTGTTTATTGTTTTAAAAACAATGATGATTCAAAGAGTAAAGAGAGGATTGTGTAGTAGGAAAGTTTGCAACACCAATGACCTGGCCAAAAGTTTATTTAAAAATAAATTACATTACTATTCTTTTAACTAAAGGTACTTCATCTGAGTACACAGACAAAGACACACAAACAATTTCTAAGACGAAAAGGAAAGGTTTTCACTGGTGCCTATTGTATGGGAATTACTATATAGCTGCTTTCTTTCTGGATATTTTGAATCAATTCTTTAACTCTACCTGATGCAGTTTCTTCTCCTTTGTAGGTTTATTATTATTTTGATATCACCTAGAAATTTGGATAAAAGTTTTTTGCGGTTATTGATCTTCGACTTGAATTGGAGTTTCGTTCTGTGGTTCAATTCTCATTTGATTGTTGTCCGGTCTTTTTATAAAAAAATCTTTTGATAATCTCATCTATACGTGACGAAACTGAAACTGCATTGTGACGAATCGATATGTCTTTATTAATTTCGTCGATATCCACGTCAATTTCTTCGCGTGAGGAGTCCCCTTTCTCAACCGAACCTTCAACACTTTCTTCAGAATTAAACTCCTGATTTATATCTAATTCTAAGACATCTTCAGGATGAGGTTTATCCGAATCTATAACTTCAATATTTTCATCGCCGTTGTATTCAATATAATCATCTTCTATTAATTGTTTCAGTAGAGTAGATTCCTCAGATTTACTTCGTTCAAAAACATTACTCCACACCTTTTTCAATTCATTAGTTAAGTAATCTTTAGAGCCGTTTATACTGACATCTTGCGTTAGAATTCTATCTAATTCATCATAAATTTCATGAATGTTTTGCGTGAGTTTCCTCATACAAACCTCATCCGGTGTCACATTTATATCCTGGATATGAATGTCTAAACAATCTTCATCTGACGTTTCGGCCCATGCAGGTTTTTGATCTTTTAAGAACACGTTAATTATGTAATCACGTTCTTGAGGTTTATCAATATTCTTAGAGTGATATCTTCGACGATGATTAGGATTAAGTAAAATTAACTCAGATCTAGCTGACGTAAATTTTACAGATTGTAGAATTGAATTGAATCCATTATGTTTGTACCTTTCCAAAGGTGTCGTAGGTCTCGAATTTATGTCTGATTTGCATCTGATATTATTACAGCATACTAAGGAGATTTTCCTTCCCTGGAAAGTGATATTCCCAAATTTGCACAGGTTATTCATCATTACCATAGAATTTGGATTAAATTTTTTAATGGAAATGTAACATAAAATTTAGAATTTTGAATTGATTACGACATTATTTTTGACAGTTTGCTTTTAATAAATGATCATGACAGCTCTGTCAACGTATTAAAATAGAAAAGTTACAGGTAGATGTAACCTTTCAGAATAAACTCAATCATGAGGTACCATTTAGTGTACCATTTTTCAACTGCGAGGATAATCGTTCTACTGGATTGAAGCTTTAAAATCGACGACGCATACATTTCTTTCATCTCACATATTTAATTTATATCCTTACTATAATACATACATCCACTGTATAGTAAGGAAGATAGAATACACATCCAATAAGAGTGTGTGAGTGACGTCTGCTTTGATGAACGAAGACAACATGCATTTTCCCCCGCCTTCGAGCTCGCACATCCAAAAAGTAGAAACCGTCACGATTCGGCCATTCCGGATTCCGTATCCGGATGTCATTTGCATAAGAAATAACCGCGTGGTACCCGTTCGACAGATAAAAGGGAACGAACGAACACAGGGAGAGGAGAACTTCAAGAAGAAAGGTGACGTGCCGACGATGCGTCGCTCTTTATCCGTACAGACATGTGCACGGGAAATACGCAAATTTTATACATGAAATCGGATCACGCTCAGACCGACGTTCCTTTTTTTTTTTGAAGGGACCCCTTATATTGGTACATATATGTATACACGTATAGGTATATGGTGCGCGTGCAGGTTTAGAAATTTACCGGAGACGATTTTCGATCGGCACGACATCTGGATCGATTATGCGAAATCATTTCTTTGCATGTCTCGTGTCTCATATCTATGTAGATTTTTATATTCTGTAGATGTTGTTTGGAATGGGAACAGGGATGTAATATCAGGATGCGTTTTTACTGCGGCTACGTTTATCTAAAGATTGTATTCCTTAGGTGAAGGCACAGTTTCGTGGTGCAGCTGGTTTGAATGCACTGGACAGGCTAAGTACCACCACCTCAAACTGGAGCATTTTGAACCAGCTGATGTCAGAGCCATAGCCCTCAACAAGATCCTAAACTTCTTCAGAAGTTTAGAGATCAATTGTGACTAAAAGATTAAGGGTTTTTACAATGGATCTCATTGATCGCAGTGAAGAGAGGTAGTCAATGCCTGATCAACTCAACATTAAGCTAATTTAATTGAACTAATCCCCTTTTTGTAGTAGAAAGTATCGCAAAACTGTGTGTTGACCGATGCCGAAAGATTAACTCATAACTCCACCGTAACTTCACGGTTGTATTATAGAAAGTAAGCAGGGTTCCAATAAATGATATGGAAAACTTTCACGGTTCGAGCCTCTCTTAGAGAAGGGACTCAATATTTATAAAATTTTCAATTTAAAGATTGTAAAATTTATCCAAGATAATTTAGAGCTCAAAACGAAAATATTAGCTTTCCATGACAGAATAATTATCAAGCATACCTCCTAAGAACCTTACGATAGATTGGTTAGAAGTTCGTTCGTACAAGTATTCATCTGTGAGGTTGGTAGCTTAATGACGAAAACAGCAATCACCGAGTTTTAATCGATTAATTTGATTGAACAGTGAAATAAATAAACGTAAATAAGATGATCGTAGAGTTAGTGGGGTTAGCAGCCAATGGAAAATACCTTTTAAAAGGAAATAAGACTCATGAAGAAGAATTTAATCAAATTCGAAAGCTTAAGGTTATGATAAATGAGTCTTATTTCCTTAAGATACATAAAATCAACAACCCCCTACAATCTATTGTGTCTTTTTGTGGGTCACCACTCTCTAATTTGTCTAGCCATCTCTCGGAGATGCTTTCAAATTCATTGAGTTCTAGAACTAATTTTAATATTAAAGATACGTTTGAGTTTGTTGAGAAAGTACCTGACAACTATCAGATTATTTCACTGGATGTTGTATTTCATCGAATTAATAAAGTTTTTGCTCTTTTCTCCTTTAATGGTAATTTTTATAAGCAAACATTCTGCACTCCCATGGATGGTACTATTAGTCCTATACTAGCTTTAATAGTTATGGATCACCTCCTTGAACTTCTTTCCTTTTTCCTTTCATCTACAAATATGTTGATGATCTGATATGTTCCATTCCCTTGAACGAGGAAGACAACATTCTCTATCATTTCAATAGTTTCAACGAACACATACAATTCACCATTGAACTTGAACAGAACAGATCCATTCCCTTTCTTGATACGAAGATAAAAAAAAAATAATCCTTCATTGGTACACTAAATCCACCTTTACTGGTCGTTACTTGAAGTATCCTTCTAACCACCCTATGCAAGTGAAACTTAATGTTTTACGTGCATTAAGAAATAGAATTCTTAAAATTGCCCATCCACAATTTCATGAGAACATCAAGACTCGTCTTGCTAGGTTGTTTGCTCAAAACGGTTACCTCATGAAATTGGCTAGATCTATACCTTCTACGCACGATCGTTCAATACATACCCGTTCTAACATTAATTCCCCGCATAGTTCCCGTAACTAGAAATTCTAAGATCGTTAACATATAAAAACAATATAGGCCTCAAGATAGATCCTTACAGAACATCTGTTTAGACAAGGTGTTACCCAGCGCAAATCAATACACTTTATACCATACAAAAGCAACTTTCGACGTAATAGATCATGATCAACGAGATCAGATGCCTGAATCGGGTTGAAACAATGTTCAGCAGCCACTTGCTTTAGTTCAAGTAGTCCATAAACATGATTCAGTGCTGTAAAAATAGTTTGATCGCCTAATCGAGCCTAAACCAATGAGACCAAAATTTGGTTGTTTTTAGCACCTTCTCTGAAGATGTCATTAACCAAAATAACCCCTTCCCCTACTATGGGACGCCAATCCGACAGAGCAATACATTTTCGGACATTGTTGCATTTATCAATTGTTTATTATTTTGCAAGATTTGATTTATATTCGTCATCCTTTGATCATTGAATGTTTTCTTGGTAGAACTTAAACCACCATATTGGGATTCCAACAAATGACGAGTGTGATGCAGGTCATCCTCCAACGTATGAGTAAAATTATTATTTTATATTTTTTTTTTTATGCAACTCAAACATTTAGATTTATATTCGTCATCCTTTGATCATTTTTAATGTTTTCTTTGTAAAACTTAAACCACCATATTGGGATTAGAAAGTCAGCCGCCTAACCACTGCGGCCATCGACCCGTTAAATATAATATAATAATAATAATTTTCATTTAAATAAGAATCCTGTCACAAGTCAATCTAAGACTAAGACTCCTTTGACGTAGATTGGACAAATTTGGTTGTATTGCTGCATTGAATTTGGAGATTATTTAAAATCAAGGCAGAGCTTGTGCACACTGGTCAGACCCACCAGGATGTAGATTCTTTCATTCGTTTCATTTTCAAAAGTATGCTACTTTTATCATTTACCATGACCTCTATGCATAATCTGTTACATCTGTCAAATCTAAAGTCAACTTACATTGAAAAATAATCTTAAAAAATTAGCCTGCTTGACATTAAGGTGAACGAAATTTTATTGCAAGCCAGTGTACAATATAATACACATAATTAGTTGTCGTAGATTGGGGGACTGGAAGTTTGTTTTCTTAATTTTTTTATGGAGAATGATTTACCACTTGGCCAAAGAAAATAGTATCTAATCGGCTGTTTAACGATAATCTGACCCCTAAACTTAAATAAAAGCCTTCACTTTCGTGTTGATCTTGTCATCAAGTTTAGGTAGTCTTCATCACTACATCTCTCTTAAATTTTAAGCGCTAAGGCTAAATGTTCAAATTCGGAATGATCTAGTAAGAAATTTTATGCAACAATGTGCTTTTGCTACATTTGCGCTCATTCATACTTTAATAAGAAGTGAGCTTTTCCTGGATCACTTTTTGCTTTCAATTTCAAATTCCAGCAACTTTATAGCTGCAAGAATAGCCTTTCCTTTGCGATACAATTAAATTGAAGATTACATTAAAGCAATATTCAGACAAAGTATTCAAGTTTGCTTAGCTACATCGATTTTAATAAATAGAATTCGTTTCCTTTAATCTTCTTTTTAACTGCCTGCAGAATTATGCCATCTCAGCGCTTTGTCTGTGCAACAAAGGATTAACCTTAGAATATCTTCGTATAATAGTACGGATACGAAGACTACTATCTAGACGAAATAAAAAGTAAGTAACTGAAACGTTGAATGAGTTTTGCAGCATACTAAATACCGTAATAAAGGAGCATCGACGGATTTTAAAACCGCTGAGAGGACAAACCGTGCTAAATGAAGCGAGGAGCGCGCGGCGTTCGGTCATCAAGTGCAATCTACTGTGTGCTTCATACTCCACGCCAGACTGGTATTAGATTTCAAAAGTATTACGCGTGTATGCGCCCGTACGTGTACGTATATTTGTATGTATGCATCGAATCCTCTGTTTGAATTACAAAATTACTGTTGCCGCTTCTGCTCAGCCGACTCGAACTCTGTATGGTTTATCAAATGTAATTATGAAGCGAGATACCCTACTAAACTACGATTGTACAAACAATGATATTGGATATCGATTTTCGACAATTCTCTGTTTATGTCTTTCGGATGCGAATGAAAGTATTTGGATTTTTAGGTCAGTGTATTACTCGAAGAAATTAAAGATACATAAGAATAGATGCTAGCCAGTGTTGTGAGAGAATGTTAGGAATCGGGGTTCAATTCTCCGAGGGGATCGAGACACGTTTGAGTGAAAAATGTATCCCAATCAATCTACCATTTGCTCTTGGGAACAAAGTGATTTGTAGGGTAGTATTATAAAAGGCGATATAATGCTGTAAAAAGGCCATTGAATGTATCTAGTCCACACAATTTACACTGCAAGAGCTGCAGCGGTAATCAGACAAGTATTGAAGTAGGATAGGATTTTGGCAAGAAGTCGCTGAATTTCCCTGTAGTTGTTCTTTAGAGAAAAACATGTTTAACTCAAGTCCAGTGTCAGATTTCTTTTCTCCAATAAAATTCATATTCAAATGTTATGTAATTTCTTCAAGATTCGGTGCGGTCACTTCGGGTACTTCTGTTTCGTTACCAAATACGTAATATTATTTGAGATATGTTCCAAAATGCTTTGGACCACATTTAATGAGTATCATCCAACGCTAAACCACTCGTTTATCATAAATGTTGCATTGTTTTGATCACCGTAGGCGTTGAACACGTCAGTTTTGTACTTATTAAAAGATGGTTCCCGAAAAGTAGTTAAGGAGTTTTGAAAATTCAATCCCTTGGATGATATGCCAGGACGACGACAAAGAAGAGGTTGTACAGACCCAAACTTACACGCCCAGATTGTTGCTGCATTTCTAAAAAATTGGTCTGTGTCAACAGGATATTTAAGGAAAAATTTGCGAACATGAATAGGAAATATCCAAAACACCAAAAAACATTCACTAAAGATGCAGTCTGATGGATGCCAGAATGGATATGTGGGCAGGTAAGGTAAGCTATCTGTTCATCTGGTTTAAACAGTTTGACTTTTTTTACAACTGGCGCAATCAATAGTGAGGAATACCGGAGTAGAGTATTGCGCAATATCTAGTGCCACTCCATCGCACAGTGGGACCAAATCCCAAAAGCTGGCCAAAATTCAAAAACGTTATAAATTTGGATGAAAGTCAGTACTCGGGGGTTTTCGAGGTCGCTGATTACGAATCCGCAGTCAAAATTTGAAATAAAAACAAAATGGCGGATTTGACACAAATCATTTTTCTTGAGAAAGTACAAAACATAATCATATGTTGTATAATACGGTTGAAACATACAATTAGTTGATTTTGAAGTTCCTGCATCGACATCCGAAGAATAATTTGATTCACAATCAGTTGATTCAACGTTTGAATTGCTGGAGCTCCCTGTACTTGCTGGTATACATATGAGGCGTAACTAACAACAGATTTGCTTCTGGGAGCAACGACTTTGATTTTTTTCGAGGCAAATCGCGCAAACTTGAAATAAATGGATCGGAAATCTTTACGAAACTTTTTAATGTATTTATTAGTAGACTCTTGAGCGTCTTCAGACATCTGCTCTATCGGCAATACCGATGAGTTTATCACTTCTGCCCCATGAACCCTGTACCGAAGTTGACGCCTGGGTGAAGTTAGCCCCCCCGCCCCTTTTTCGAATTTTGAAATTTTGAAAGTTGTTCCAGGTTGTTCTAGGTTTGTTCTAAATTGTTCCAGAATTTTGGGAAAAATATTAAAAAATTGACCAGAAAAATCGAAAAAACCGTTTTTCTGGTCAGCCCCCTTTTTTCAAAATTCGAAATTTTGACAGCTGATCCAGGTTGTTGTAGTTGTTCTGAACATTGTTCCAAAATTTGAACCTTCTCACATTAGTAGTTTATGAAATAATTAGTAAAAATGAAATTTCGCCAGCCCCCCCCCTTTTTCGAAATTCAAACTTTTGAGAGTTATTCGAGTTTGTTCTAGTTGTTGTGAACATTGTTCCAAAATTAGAGCCTTCTGTCATGTGTAGTTTATGAAATAATTGAGAAAAAAGAATTTCAGTAACGCCTCTTTTTCGAAATTCAAAATTTTGGAAGTTGTTCCAGGTTGTTCTAGGTTTGTTCTATATTGTTCCAAGATTTTACCTTTCTATCATGTATACTTCGTGAAATAAATGAGAAAACAAATTTTCAGGGGTGTGAAGTTAGCCCCCTCCTTTTCAAATTTCGAAATTTTGAAAGTTGTTCCAGGTTGTTCTAGGTTTGTTCTATATTGTTCCAAGATTTTAGCTTTCTGTCATGTATACTTCGTGAAATAAATGAAAAAAACAAAATTTCAGTAACGTCCCTTTTTCGAATTTCGAAATTTTGAAAGAACAACCAGGTTGTTCTAACAACTTTTTCTAAATTGTTCCAAGATTGTAGTTTTCTATCATGTATACTTCGGGAAATGAAAATTTATTTTTCTCATTTATTTCACGAAGTAAACATTTTAGAAAGGTAAAAACAACAATATAGAACAAACCTAGAACAACTTCAAAATTTTGAATTTCGAAAAAGAGGTGTTACTGAAATTTTGGCCCAATTTTCACAACAACTAGAACAAACTGGAACAACTCTCAAAAGTTTGAATTTCGAAAAAGGGGGGGCTGGCGCAATTTCATTTTTATTAATTATTTCATAAACTATTAATGTGAGGAGGTTCAAATTTTAGAACAATGTTCAGAACAAATTGGAACAATTTTCAAAAGTTTGAATGTCGAAAAAGGGGCGGCTGGCGAAAGTTCATTTTTATTAATTATTTCATAAACTACAATACTAATGTGAGAAGGTTCAAATTTTCGAACAATGTTCAGAACAACTAGAACAACCTGGAACAACTTTCAAAATTTCGAAATTCGAAAAGGGGAGGGGGCTAACTTCACGCAGGCGAAGTTGGCATGTAAAACCACGAATATAACTCCACAAAGTAGTGAACTGTCTGTAAAGCATAACCTTGAAATCGTATGAAATCAATCTCATGGCCACTCGAAATTGTTGCAGTATGACGTGGAAGCGCTTAATCAAATCCTCCTGGAGTTTTCGAAAAATCGTCAAGCGGTATTCCCATCATTTGAGCTACCGAAACCAGGCTGTGGTTGATCGACTATTAGACCTAATTCTATTAATAATACGAAAACCCTTCTGTGTAATTGTTTTGCGAGTGCTTTTTAATTTCGGGCCTATATGCTACATGCAAACAACAATAAAAGAACCGTATCCATGCATGCAACGTCGATAATCCAAACTGTAAATTATCTTTAGACACTTCCCTCTCTAGAAACGCATCGATGTCGTTAAAGTCTTTCGAAGTTGCTTTGTATAAATAGCATCTTTGAGTAGGTAAACGTGAGCTATGATTTTTTCAAAAGGAAGAAGATTGTTCTCTTGCTGTTTAATATTTCCTCATGAGTGGCTTCGGGACTCTCGTGAAAAAATTGGATCCTTATTGGTCTACAAAAACGAGGAGATGACAGCCTCGGATTTTTCCATACAACAAGTTTAGCATTTCTTTCTTGATTGTATGATACAAGCTGCAGTGGAACGATTGAGGTAAAAACATATTAGCATCGGACTTGTTTCCATCATCAACCCCACTTACAAATTAAGTTCATGTTGCGAACATTTTCGGGAGACAAACTTTTGATTACATTCATTTGTGTTAATAATATTCTATCAGCTGTGTGATTCAGCAAAGCCTGCAACTAGACTAGAAATTAATGGAACTTAAACTCTATTTTTCGACTTTTGGCCAGCTTTTCGGGGATTGGCTCCACTGTGCATCGCAAGTAGTTCGCCATATTTTAATTTGACTTGTCACCATCTCACTATGCTCACAAAAATTTGAATTTGTTCAAAAAAAAACATCCATTTCGTAGCGACAGTTGTAAATTGGCCAAATTGTCCGAAGCTTCGGCCAATTGAAAGGTATTGGGCAAAGATCAAGCGGGGTTTGCGCAAGAAGCAGCCAGTTATCAAAGGCATGAATGATTTCAAAAGATCTGGGAACGCAGTTGCTCAAAAATTTTCTAATCGAATTCAGACACTAATGGCAAGCGTTCGGTAAAAGATCTCTGTTCCTACATCCGGCTACATTTGCTGCCGCTTCTTGATTGGACATCATACATTAATCAGCGTAGAATATTTTCAGGTTTAGACAGAGATGCTGCCATCACGAAGATACTCTTTTAGGCCGGTGCATTATCTGAATGGAATGTTTTTTTTTCTATGAATTTTTGCGTCCAATTCGTTGGCATGTTAGAATAGATGAATCCATATTGTATCCAATAATTCTATCTGGAATGAGTGAAGGAAAAAAGTGCAATTTAGAATGGTCTGATGACTATTGAACTGGCTACAGATATTTGTTCCTTGTGTAGGTTAGTTTAACAATGTAGCCACCACCACCACCATCAACTAACCAACTAACAATAAGTAAATAAGTGTAAGACTTTTTCTTGTTTACATCACCGTCTAATTGTATAGGCGTGGACGGTAATTTACTATTGCTTGTAACAATAGTAATTTACCGTCCGGAGAATACATGACAACGACGTTAACAAGAACAAACGAGAACGAAAGCCTCGGAACGTCTCCGAAACATATAAGAATCGAAAAAACAGAAGAAGAACGACAAACGTCAAATAAGGCCCCATATTCCATTATTTATATAACGTACTTATATATTTTATTCATAGCAATTTAAAATCGTTTAGTGTTCGCGTTTAAGAGAAAATTCGAGTAACGTACAAGAGATGAGCAGGCGGTAGACGAGGAGGTGGAGACCTGGAGACGATTTAAGATGTTAGTTCTTTTCATCTTCCTTCCTTAGTGAACGTCGTCTGAACGGTCCGCTGTCATTATGTTACAGTCCCATTTGTGTTTGAGCAGAGAGTTTCGAAAGAGTAATTTGCTTTGTTACGTATTCCGAAAGTGTTTCTAAGTCTACGCCCATGTCATTTTTTTTCTGTCGCGGGGGTAGTCTTTTGTCGTCGGTGCACGACGAAGAAAAAAAAAAAAAAAAAAAAAAAAGAGGAAGAGTGTCTCAGACGATTACTCGCCATTATGCCGCTAACTGGTGAATGGTTGATGTTGCTTTAAGGTGTCTTATCCGTGATTACCGCTCCATTCGAAATAAAAAGCCCGTAATCATTTAATGTGTAACACATTTTATGTATATTAGATGAGGATGGAATGATCTATTGTTAAATATTAGGCGGAGGATTTTTGGTTGGAATGTTATTTTAAATTATTTCTTATATTGTGCAAGACTAAAAAACCTATAGATCTAAGCCGTCATTAGATACCTTATTTAAGAGTTAAACAGATTTACGAAGATAGTCTTAATAATCTTGGCGATCAATGTCCTTCATATGCGACCGTGAAAAATTGGACTGAATACTTCAAAGGAGGTAAATTTGCCATTGAACATAAAGACTGATCAGGAAGGTCAGTTTCTGTGTCAATCCCTGAAAATGATGATTGACATGATTTTGTCGAATTTGGCTAAAACGAATATCCGAGGCACTGAATATTTCATATGAACGCGTCAGTCAAATAGTTCACGTAGATTTTGGATAAAAATTTCTGCAAAATGGATCGTCAAATGTCTGAATGTTGACCAGAAGCGTGCAAAGGTGAAAGCATCGCGTTCAATCTGTGCTCGGTTTGAAAATGATGATTGTTATTTTGCATGAATTTTGGGTACATTTCTATGATCCAGAGACAGAGCAACAATTGATGGAGTGGAGATACTCTGGTTCTCTAAGACCTAAGAAGTTTGGTGTTCAAAAATATGAAAAGTTCTTGCTTCAGTTTTTTGGGATTGCCATGGAGTAGTCATAATTGATTGTCTGGATAAGGGTGGAACAATAACTAGAAATTATTATTCAATGTTACTGACCACCCTACGAGAAAAATTATGGAGGAAAAACATGAAAAGTTGTCCCAAGTAGTTTTGTTTTTGCAGGACAATGCCCGTGCACACAAATCGCATGTTGCCCTGCATACAATACGAGATTTAGGCTTTGAATTAACCGAATACCCCCCTTATTCACCAGATTTGGCTCTGTCCGATTATCACGTCTTTCCTTAAGAGGAAAAAAGTTTAAAAGGTCGTAAATTTTCTTTTAACCGATAGATGGAGTCCTGGTTTGCAGAGCAAGATAAAAATTCTTTTGGAAAGTTGTAGAGGCGTTGGAGATTTGTTGTAATAAATGTATCCAATTAGGATATTAGATAAAATATGTTGCCTTTCAAATTTTGTTTGCCTCTATACTAGGCGAAAAATTTTTCAATATTTCCTCGTACATAGCATACCATTTTTAAGTATGCTTTATCAGGTGTTACAAGATTTCCTGGTTTATTGCCTGGATATAGATATTTATAAAATTTGCATGATGGGTTATAATTTCAAAAAAAAATTACATGGCACTGGTACCTCAACAGTAGTGAAGTTGTAAATAGTGGAAGCAAAACTTGTTGTACAACAGCCATCGCTATTTTTTATAGCAGATTGCAGATGTTTTTAACATCAATAAGACTGTTAAAGTAATTTCGTATTCCTCTTTAAATGTTTCGTTTTTCTGATTTCTCTTGGTGTTCTTCTGTTTTTGCTTTGTTTCTTTTCCTGTATTTTTCCAATTTTTTTTTCTGATTTTCGCAGTTTTTTCTCTATTTGGAAAAATTAAAAAATAAAACGATTTTTTTTGCGTCTTACGTTTTGTCTGTTTCGTAAATTCCATTTATAATTTCAAATAGTTTTCTATTATACTTTATTTATAATTTGTTGTAGGTGATCCACGACCTCCTTTGTGAGCTATTATTGCCGTCTTTTTCGATGGTATTGACAGTCTCAGATCGTGTAAAATTTAGTTGGATTTCGATTTTTTTCTGTTTTCCGTTTTTTTCTGGTTTTTTCCTGTTTTAATCTATTTTTTTTCCTAACATTCATTTATAATTTCCAATGATATTTTCTATAATAATAATAATAATAGTTTT
The DNA here is from genome assembly GCA_023690525.1 of Holotrichia oblita. NCBI lineage: Eukaryota > Metazoa > Arthropoda > Insecta > Coleoptera > Scarabaeidae > Holotrichia > Holotrichia oblita. Next base: position 139,451,160 of record CM043018.1, read on the forward strand.
TATTACCCTAAAACACATATACATATAAATAAATATATATAAACAAAACAGAAAACAAAATGTTAGCGTAACCTGAAAGCGAAGTTCAGCTAGGCTGCTTTTCAACTTAGCCTTCATACTTTACCACTAACTACTGCTAAATTCTTCAATAACTTCAAATATTGACAAGTCTGTATTATGCACAATAAATGAAAGCTGAACTACACACGCAAAAAAAATCTGGTAGGCATGCATCAACCACACCCTTGCTCAATAAAGAGAAGTTTTCGCAAAATACTTTTAAACAAATTTAAAGATCCTGACAAGATCCTGACACAACATGTTCAGGTTTTGTTCTATTATAGCAAACATATATTTGGTAAGTAAATTTTTAATTATAGCTTTTTAAGAGCATGTTGTTGGGGTGGCTTGCTAGCAAGTCCAAATGAAAGCGTGCCAGCAGAAGTCTGTTTCGATGGCATTGATAGGTTCCAGGCGAATCTGATTTATTTGGTTTTCCTATTTACTTTTGTTTTTTCCAAGTTTTCTATTTTATCTGTTTTGTTTTCCCCTGCATTTTTCGTGTTTTAATTTTTTTCCGAACTTAACCATTGAATTTCCAATGATATTTTCTATTATAACATTTTTAATTATAACTTTTTACGAGCATTTTTGTTGGGGTGGTCTGCCAGCTCCTTTTGTGTTTCTTCATCATATTGAAAGGTTCCAAATGAAGATGTGAAAGGAAAAGTCTGTTTGACAGACAATAGAAAAACACACGTTCTATTTTCTGTTTTTTTTTGTATATTTTTCAATTTTCTTCGTTGTTTCCTTTTTTTCTAGAAAATTTGAAATTTTTTTATAAATTTTTTGTCTTGGTTTTTGTTTTTATTTGTGTTTCAAATGGTTCTGCTTCTCTTTTCGGTTGTGTCGAAAGATTTCAAGCGAAGCTCGTGGTTTCGAGAATTTTTTGTTTGTTTGTTCTAGTTTTTTGCTGCTCTTCTTTTTTACTGTTTTTTTTTTATTTCTTTTCCTATTTTGTTTTTGGTTTCTTTGTTTTTCTTTTTCGTAAATTTTATTCATAATCGGTTCAATAATAGATTTTATTTTAAAATTTTCACTTAGCATTTTTCTCGGTGGTTCACGATCTCTTTTGCCTATTTTTCTCGATTGTATTGGGAGATTCTAAATGAAGACGTGCCAGGAGAAGTCTGCAGAATCGTAGTTTTTAGTTTATCGATTGTTTTTTTTTGTTTCCTTTTTCGTTTTACTGTTTTATCTGTTACTTGTAGTTCTTCATTTTCTTTTGTTTTTTCCTGTTTCGTTTCCCGTTTTTTTTTCAGTTATTTTTATTGCTCTATTTTGTTTTTTGTCTTCCGTCCTTTTTTTCTTCATTCATTTTGTGAGGTTGCTGATGTGTTCTCTTGTGAACTAATACTGCCTTTTTGCTCCGTAACATTTACAGGTTTCAAGTGAAGACATATCAGAAGAAATCTGTGTTATTTGATAGGACTGCTGGTCGTTCGTGAAGGGTCACACCAACTCTTTTTTCTTCTTCTTTTTCTTCAGTTGAAGGCATTTTTCTTTCATTTTTGGAGCAATTGAAACTGTTATATCCTGATGGTTAAATATATTTTTCTTTTGCAAATAGATTGTTCATGTTTATACCTTATTTATTACTTTATCTTCACTTGGATTCTGATGAGTTTAATTTAGATCACTCATTACCTAAGCTCTAAATTGTAAAGAAACTTCCTTTTAATGATTGCATATTAGCAGAACATTACATCCATGCAGATCACAGTGACAAAGGGCAGCAGCACTGCCCACATATTATATATACAAATTAAATTGACCAAACGACGCTGAGAGGAAAAAATTGGTTGAATCGCTACTTGTTAAAGTACAATTCATGAACAATGCTATCTAGTTGTAGTGTGTACGCTTCTGACTTTGACCGCAAAGGGCAAACCTTACTTCATTGATACCAGCAACCAGCTGCAACTCTGTATTCCCTGTCAGTCAAGCTCGCAACCATGTTTTTATTTTAATTTTACATACCTATTTCAAATATAGATGCACAAATATCTCGGCAACTAATAGAGAAATATACATCGATATGCAAGCTTTAATAAATAATTTATTTTCGGCTTTAAAATTAGTATGTGATTTATTTTATCGTTATCTAATAGTAGTTTTCAACAGCCATAAAGCTTTGAATATCCGTTCTCTTTAGTATTAACGAGAATTTACAACGTCCATTGCAATATATGTACCTCCAACTCTTAATGCGTTTTCCAATAACAGCTACTATTTCACGTTAATATATTATTACATTTGTTACAAAGTACCATATGCACACCTCTAACTTTGTTAAATAACACAAATCATGAATAACATGCTTGCAACAGAAATTCATTTCCAACTTGTTCCTAAACAGAATTCAGTTTTAATTAACTACTCTACACAATATAATATAGCGACTTTACTTTTACCTTGTACAGGTGCCACTTGAAGAAATTGAAAAGTGCCAACAAGAACTTGAACTTAACAATCTGAATTTCGAACAATGGGGAAGTTTTCTTGCAACGAACTTATCGGGTATATATAATTTCTCCTTAGTTAAAAAGCGATTTAATATTTCTCTTGAAAAGTCCGTTTTTATTAAATCCCCAGTAACTTTAACTACCTAGTTTTTTAATTGTGTTACGACTAACATTTATTTACGCTTTAAGGATTAAATGCACGCTCGTTTTTCACTTATACAACCAGCTAGGACAAAAAACATCGACAAAAGTGGGTTAGAGCTATCTAGAGAGAGAATAACACGTTAACGCAAACAGCATTTAGTAGGTCAAGTTTTACACAAATCACGGCTGTGTTATGTCTAAACCGTTTCGTCGATATTTGTTGATCTGGTTTTTCTGCTCGGGTGGCCGTAATCGTTTCGAATAAACGTTCGTATCTCGAAATAAAGTTCTCACTCTTTTATGGACGTCAAACGCTTGAAAGTAATACGACGATCTACTACCACCTAACAGTTTCGTATATAATGCTCGTAAATGTACACGTTCTAGACGGAAACTATAAATTTACACGTCAAATATTTCCAAACACATGAATAACTCACACAACAACGAGATTTCTTTTATGGAATCGTTTATACAAACATCGTCTTTAGAAAATTGCTATCCAGGATTTTGTTTGGATTTTTTGATCCTTGATTCTATGAAGGTATCAATAGAGATAGAAATTTTGTTTTACATATTACATAGTTTGTACTTGTACTGTTTCTTGAAATTTGAAGACTTTCGTCAGTATCTCCAGTATTTTTCTCGACTTGAGGTTCGGTTTCTAAATTTGCTTTCTTCACAATAGTAGCGATTCAACCAATTTTTTTCTCTCAGCGTAGTTTAGTCAATTCAATTTCATGTTCTTTTGTAAATTAGATTAGATTAGATATGTGGGCAGTGCTGCTGTCCCTTTGTCTACATTGCGATCTGCATGGATCTATTGTACTGTGTTCTGCGTCTCTAGATCTTCTTGACATAGACTGCAGATTTGATCTTCAGCTTTTCCGAGTTTATGTAGGTGGTACTTCATGGCTGAATGACCTGTCAGAAACCCTGCCAGCAGTATACGGTCCCCTTTGCTGAAAGATAGCAACGACTGTGCTGTCTTAGGCGATCCTGATAACAGTGCCTTCGCCTGCTTCTGTCCTCCTGCCATTTGTTGTCCTCCCATTTGTTAACCGCTTGTTTTAGGTCGCTCTTTTGCAGGCCACAACAGGGATAAGGTTCAATGAAAGGCATTTTCGCTACTTCTTTGGCAAGCTTATCTGCCTTTTCGTTCCCTTCGATCCCTTGATGGCTTGGAACCCACTGAAGAGTTACGTGATTCTTGCGTCCCAATTGCCTTAAATTGCATATACATTCATGCAGCAGACTGGACTCGTATGTGTAGGCACTTAAGTTAATAGCAGATATCTCCGCTTGAAATATGTTGGAGTGGATAGTGGGTTAGGCCCACTGACCCCAATGCCTGTCCCTACTCCTTCTATTCTAGAGCCGTCCGTGTACCATGCCAGGGTTCCTCATTTGAGATGAGACTCACCGGAAGCCTATTTAGTACGGCTTTCGATGACCACTTTGCAGAATTGGTCGAAGTTGTATTGCATAGGGATCTTGTCATTTGCAATGTGAATTAGGTAGTTGATGTTGGGATCTTCAAGGACTTTAAGGTGTCCTATAACGTCCCCAGGTTTTAATCGCTAAAGTCAGTCTTTTGTAGCGGCTATTTCGTGGTCTTCGTTCAAATTTGCTTTTATCGTTTGTTCTGGAGTTGTCTCTTTTTCTTGGACTTGGGCTTTCTTGGTCCAGTTTTCGCCAAGAAGTCAGTCAACAGGATTTCTTTAGCGTAGGTGTTATTTTGCGCAAAGTTCATTGTTGGTTTTGATGGAGCGTAGCTGCTGGTTTGGCTTTTACCATCGCTTTTTTTTTTTCTTCTTCAATGGAGGCTGGATGGTCAAATTGCTTGCATATCATTCTGATGTCGATTTTTTCGAACATCGGCAGTGCGGACATCAGATCGCCTCACACGATGATGAATTCGTTCCGTGGGGTTGTAAATTTGTTTGAGAGGCGCTTGCTGTGCTGTTGGGGTTGGGGGCTGGTGTGGTACTTGGAGGACCAAGGATTTATGGTTGGGGGAGATTATTGCGCGTCTTCTTTTCTTTCAGTTGTCCCGGGTCTTTTCTTTCTTAAGTCTATGGCTGCTGTGCAATTCTTATAAACTGGACAATTTTTCGGTTCAGTTTTCGGTTTTCCACAGGTGTACGTGGGGTGTTCTTAGGCGCATTTGACGCACTAGAATTTTTTGGAATGGCAATTGGCTGGTTTATGCCTCCATTTCTGGCATCGCTGGTATTGAGTTTGCATTCGTTTCGAGTAATACCACTCCCATTTTATTATGCTGTTTAGCACTATTTGGTAGCCAGGACATACTGGAATCAGAGGCAACGAAACAGCTAATTTATTAGCAAGGGAGGCCTCCACAACTCCATTTGTAGGACCGGAAGCGTTCTGTAGTATTGTCACTTTGGTAAACACATGACAAGGATTACTGCACCGCAATCATGGAAACCCGAGTTTACTATCTAGGCAAAGATGTCATAGACAAAGAAGAAGTACCTTCTCTGACTAGCACAGCTGATGCAGTTTATTAAAGCTCTTAGACTGGATGGGGAGTTTTGAGAGCGGGCATACCCAGCAGCTTTATTAATTATTATTAATAGGTCGCAGCGCAATATCACCCTTACTTAAATCTAATCTAATCTAAGTATTTGGGAGCCTTGGTTTAATTTAGTGGGGCTATATTTAGTCGTAGTTACTACCATGTAAGGCGGGTTTACTATGTTTGCTAGCTAGAACCCTTTTGCTGCCCCTGTTCGTGCTTTGGCTAAAGCAGCTAATATGTCTGCCGTGTCCTCGTTAGCAGGAAAACCTCTAACTACTGTAATTTGAAAAATTGGCGTTTTAATAAAAAAGTTAATCTCAGGGCTTCGCGAATTCTTAACTCTACAGCAGGTGTAGAGAACAGAATATGAGAGCTTATCTTACGTTGAAGAATACCCACATGAAAAAAAAATCCAAGTTACACATTCCTTTTATAAAAAGTTACTTTTAAAATTTAGTTAAAGAAAGTATTATTTTCCATAACAAAAATATTTTTCCTAAATTTTTAGAACTTAAAATTAATTAATTAAATTTAATTTACATTTCGATATTCTTCTGTCAATAACGGAAATTGACTGTCGTTGCTGGATTAATTTCTACAGTTCCGGTCAAAAATCATGGTATACCTACAGGGTCACCGTAAAGTTGTTAAATTTGGCTGGCTGGTATTTCTTCTTTTGTGTGTGTAATTTAATTGTCTAATTTTGTTACAATATTAATTGTCAAATTAAATGATATGAAATTAATGAATTTTACGTTAAAACCAACAAATTAACATATTGTGGTGAATTTGACATCTATCTGTCCTTGTCGTTGGCTGGATTTATAATAAGGTCTCTGCTGACCAACACCTCCCATCTACCTCAGACGGCTACTGAGCCAATACAAGACAACGTCAACGATGCCAACTTGAAGAGTTTAAAACATCTTCTATCATTTGGATAGTGTTGAATTAAATTTAAAAGAATAAATTTAAACTTTTACTTTTACTTTTATAAAATTGAATTAAAAAAAATACACAAATCAGGTAGCTGGTTGTACTTTCGTAACTATCGAATTAATTAAGTACCTTTTATGTTTTCTAGATTATCTACACCTAGACGCTCATCTGTCAAATGAAAAATGGAGTGGTAAACAGGGATAGGTGTATAATAACATTACACTATAAACTCTCAAGATTTGTCTGCTCTGTGTGAAAATCACACTTTCCGAACTTCCGTCCCCTTTTTCGTTGCCAATTTTGTCAAAAGCTGTAATAGCTGGATAACTTATATTGTATATACAGTACTACTGCCCTCGTAATAATGTCCTACGAGATATTTAAGAAGACGATAGCTTTGCAGCTTCCAACCAATATTTACCAGTTATTGCTTTCGTTTTTCTCATTTTGTTGTACATAAAAGGATATCCTGAATTTTAAACGCAGATAAAATTCAAATTAACTCGTTAAACGAAGCAGAAACTCAGTTACAGAGAAGCACGCATGCAACGTACAGAATATAGATTCATTATGCAAATTCGAATAGGTGGAGATATTAAAAAATTGTAATGCTATGCATGAATATAAATGTCCTGTTCTGGAATATAGAAATTCGACTGGACGTATCTGACATAACTATATTATCGATATTAGATTAAAAATAGCACGACTAGACATGTTGAGCTTTATTAAAATTTCACGCATATTGTACTATGTGTCCTGTTAGCGCATACGTGAACTCATACATATTTTATTAGATTATTTGCCTTTATTTTAGCGTATCGTATTATTAGAGAGAATAATCCAAAAATATCCTTCGCTTGTTCATCCAATATATAAAGCTATAGCATAAATCAGAAGCAATAAGACGCTCACCCAAAGAACCCATATACTAGTATGTAACGTTTACACATATGTTTAGTTTTACGTGACAGTATTAGTAGTAAAACGGAACTAGAAACGTACAGATACTGCAGTTAGTCCAAACAAATAGGAATACGATTTAAGGACCTCCGTTTCTGGCTACACAGAGTACACAACACCGGCTGTCACGATAAAACGGAATTTACGACGGGATCACGGGATTAGTGACATGCCGTAATCCGGGACACGGGTTTAATGGAATGCCTGATCTCCATCCTCTAAACTAATTATTTCCTAACAGTGTATAGCGGAGAGGTGCACGGGGCAGTGTCAATAAGCGAGCAAAGTTCGATATCTGAACGTTGCGATCTGCGGCACGTCCGCGTACCTCTCCGAACTCGTCGAATTGTATCCTTCGAGTATTCAATTTTAATGATTTCCGAAATGTAATACCCTCCGAAGCGCCACCCTTATATTTTGTTATATATGCGCTGTTGCATGTATCCGCAATTTTAGGACTCGGGTTGTACCTTAACATTAATTTTGCATTTAGCGTTTTCCAATGCCCCATTCTGCAATGCGGATTTCGTATATTTGCTAAAGTTACTGCAAATATCAAGGTCGTTAAATAAATGCTCACAGTTAATGTACTAAATTATCTTAAATTTGCCAGGAAAGTTACTCAAGTGCATTTAAAATTTTAAAGCTGTTTATTAGGTGATTGGAGAGAACCCCTCGTTATGGTGCAAACATTTTTTATCATCCCCTACTGTCTAAAGCCAAAAATATAAGTAGAGCTGGCAGCAGAGTCATGGGATGCATATTTCAACCAGACTAATCAGACCCGAAGCATGGAATCCGATCTTTACTTCTACCAGCTTTTCCTCGTGTTCAACCACTGATTGGCTTGGGTATAAAATCAGCCTCAACTCAGTAGTCAAATCTTCCTAAACTCACTTCGCTAACTGAAAAAAAAAACCTCACAGAAACAGATGCACAGAATCTCACCCATTCACTAACACCTTATTCTGATTTTGGAAAGCCCAAAGGCTTTCACAATGTTGCTGGGGGAAGTGGACTCTTCGAGTAGTCGGTAGAATAACATCTGAGTTTAAACATAATTCTACACTCATATTGGGGAAGGTAAGGCATAATGACATAGCAGGCAAAACGATACTGTGGACGAATCTCGGTTACTATCGACACAGTGCGCATGTTTTCGGCGGCACTCAGTGTGTAGTCGTGAAAATGCTTCCCACGGCATTAATAAATATGTCAAAGAAGCATATTTATAATTTGTATCGGCTTTTTCGATTTTGCTACTTGAAAAATCACAGTAAGTAGTCATTGCTCAGTCTCTTTCCTTGCTCCATTGTTGCAATTTTTTATGCATTTATTTATTCATGCACTCGTCGTATATCTAACTTTACCATACAGATAAACTTTAGAATTACATTTGATTCCCTAATCTAAAAGTTATATTTATTCCCAGTTTTTTATCTAGAAATCCAACCCTTTCCTTAAGAATTCCAGAAATCACATCCGCTGGTCAAGCGCAGGCATTCAACAAACCACAAGTGGACAATTACTTTTGATGAAATAATACAGAAAGCAAAATTACGACTGTGCAGAAGACACAAAAAGTTCTGGCAAAAAGGACAAGAAGGACAAGGTCGGAGCTCTTACTAATGCAGAACGAGGAATTCATACAACAGCCGTTGCATGTATTAGCAGTACTGGAACCGTTGTTCTACCAGCCTTGATTTTCCCAAGGAAGAAGTTTAATGCGAATTTGTGCGATGGAACTCCACCTAGTACTTTAGCATTGTTCAATGACTCTGCATACATGACTGGAGAGCTATTGTTTAAGTGGATTAAGCATTTTGTACAGTTTGTGAAGCAAACTAACGATAACAAAGTCTTGCTCATTTTAGATGGGCATGCGAGTCACAAAAATCTAGAATCACTCGAGTATGTGAAAGTAAATAATGTCATATTATTCTGTTTACCAGCACATTGCACCCATCGATTGCAGCCACTTGATGTTGCCTTCTTTGGTCCTCTTTCGACCTACTATGATTAAGAAATTACGTTGTGGCTAAAGGCTAATCCAGGGAGGACCGTTTCCGTTTACCAAATTGCATCTTTTTTTTGGGAGGGCTTACAGCAAAGCTGCTACCGTTTCAATAGCGCTTAGTGGTTTTAAAACTAATCGATGGAATCTCCACGATTTTCCAGATCATCTTTTTTGCCTAGTTCTGTTACAGAAAACTCAGTAATACAAAGAATTAAGTATCGCAGACTTACAACATCATTCAAACATATTGGCAACGAAATGAAAGATAGCAATGCCATCCATCAACCTATTCAGAATCAGTCGTCCACCAGCACATAGTCTGTTCCAAATTACCCACCTACCAGTCCTAAAACTAAAATTTCCAAGGCTGTAGAAGAGGCAGAAGCAATTCTAAAGGAGCTATCACCAATGCCAATTGCTTTCCTCATTATCACGGCGAAAGCCTAGAAATACTTATGAAAGCGTTCTTACTTCAAGCACATTTATCAGGGAATTAAAGAAAAAGGAAATACAGAAAAAAGGAAAAGAAGTAAGAAAGAGCAAACGAGCTCGAGTGACAAAACGCACTCTGGATGATTCAGACGATGAACCAGATCCTTTTGAAAATGTTGAAGAGGATGATATAGATGTTTAATGTGTCATATGTGTTTTGCCTGATAGTGGTAAGGCAAAATGACACTTTCAATATATCATTGATAGATTGTTTTATTGTATTTAGATCATCTCGGAGGCACAAACATTTGTTTGTTATCTCTTTTGATGAACACTGCTTTCATATATCAAATCATGATGATAAAATTATAAACCTGAAGTGCTTGCTGTGCAGTTTAAAGATTATATTTCATTTTGCCTTGGGGGAACCAGAGACAGCGAATCAGTTCTTGAATAAAAGGTCCATCTAAATCTAAAGATTATTGAATTTCAAATAGATGTTATTTTGTGGAAGCTTTTAAGATTCGCCGAGATTTTCAAGCTCATATTTATTCAAATGTTTCTCTCCAATAGATTTGATTTTCTAGAATTGACTATTCGAAAGTTTCTCGTTGGCGTTTAGTAGGTCGTAGGCTATGACGTATAAAAAAAACAATTTTACTGCGATAGATTATCGATATCAGCCATCAGAAAGCTCTCTAAACTGTTGAAGCCGAGCTATAAAGTGACTTTTTGGTCAGAGAATGGTTATGGTCCAACGAGTCACGATTTTGAGCCTTTCTTGCAAGGCCATCGAGAGCATCACCACCCTCACATCCTCATTGACTTGGTACCCAGATCTGTACAACCATTCCTTACGGGTAGAGCTTTGAAGATAAGCAGACAGTCCTGCATTAGCTTAGACTCAAAGGTAAACGTGTCTAGAGCCTTTGTATTGTACTGTTGGTCGTTGAGGTTCTAAGCGATCTATTGATCTATTGTGATTACCCTATCCTATCAGTATCCTTCTATTCCACAAAACCTCAGGACTAGTTTGGGTGTCAAAGCTTTGTTCTGCCTAGAGCCTTTAGTGCCACCTGACTGCCTGAAAAAAAGTGTATCTTATGTGTGCTCTGGTAGCGTATTTATAGACGTTCCTGGGTCCAACGTGCAATGATACATATTTCTGCCTGAAAAGTAATTGACTTTGTATCTTGCGCCTCTGAGATCTTGCATACCGGCCCGTATCTATACCAACTACTCTATTTTTTTTTGGAATCTTTGATTTGGCTTTGTGTCTCGGCCTATCACTTCAAGCTATTGGTCGAAGTCAAACTTTTAGTAAAGTCTCCTAATTTTTGTAGGATTCTTAGACTGCCTATTAAGTCTTGCGAGGGTCTTCGTGAATAAGTGCAAAAAGAAATTTGTTAGCTGGAATAAACACTGTATACTACTTGGGTGTCGTAGCAGAGGATGGTCTCATCTATCTGAACAACGCCCGATGATTTTTCAGGTCTTCCAATGAAATCGTATTTTTAAAGTTTTCAAAATTGTAGTCAGTCACGGAAATAAAGGCATGTATTTTTATTTTCTATATAATTTTTATGTTTGTTGAATGATAAATTAACTCAATTCAATTCTAAAAAGTGTTGTAGTTCGAATAGGAATTTAAAATTTAAAAACTGTTAACACAACCTGAATAAAAAGCAAAAATAACAGAAAAATTAACCTCGACTATGTATACATTCCATGGCTACATTATACCCACCGAATTAAACTGAGTTTAGTTCAACATTTGTATGAAAATAACGTGACGGTTAGAGAGCCATTCATGGATAAACAATCATCAGCTGAAAATGCACCGGACTATGTGTCAGCAGAAAATTCAAATTCGAAAATGCAAATTTCGTATTATCAAAAATACCCGCACCGAACAATTGTGGAATATTAAATGCGCTTCGTGGCGTTTAACAGTATTTGGATTTACATGGATGCCAATTATCATTTAATTGTACACATATTAACTCCCTTCCGCAACAGTGCCGTACAGTTCGTCGATAGGTTTCGTAATAAATATCAGTTTTAATGCTGCCGTGATGTATAAATGAAGCGGGATTAATTCTGACATAGTCAGTTGTCACGCATAATATTACAAACGTTTGTATGTATATCAATGTGAAATCACTAATTCGACATACTACATTATGTAAGGTAAAAGCACAGGTAGTTGATATATGACCGGTAGTAGACAGTTTTAATTTGCGGAGCTGAAAATAAGAAAACAGTATAAATTACAGACTCTTCCATACAAACACTAATCCTTGCTACCAGCTTGTGAGGAAAAGTGATGAATTAGATTTCAAAACTGCCATTACAATTGTATTTGTCATCCATGTGTCAAACTTTGAGGTTAAGGTGTTCATTCTGTTGTTGAAACTATTAAGAAGGTAAAATATTGGCACATTATCTTAAATTTTATATGCCAACATTTATGCAATTTAATGTTTTAAAACTTTCTAGAATAGTTGAAGTTTCATTTTCATTTGTATGTAGATATTTATGAAATCATGTTTTGACCTTGAAGGGCGAGAGGACAATATACCAGCAAATAAACTGTGATGAGAAGGAATGTCTCACTCGAAATGCCGCTGGAGTGTTGGCTCCTCCTTTAGTTGTTTTTAAATATAAGAGAGCTCCTCAAAGTATAGCAGACAGTGTCCCAAAGGGGTGGGGTATTGGAAAGTCAGAAAATGGCTGGAAGACTGGGCCATTATTGTATGAATTTATAACAAACGTTTTCCACCCCTGGCTAGTGAACCGATTATTTTCTTTGTTGACGGACATGCATCACACCTCACTCCTCACACTAACAAATACTGCCAGGAGAATGGCATAATAGTCATTGCTATGATGCCAAACTCAAGACATCTTATTCAACCAATGGGTGTTGCTGGCGAATTTCTAACTTGGAAAATCCAGTTTTAAAGAAAGTACATTTTGCAAGATTATTCAAGGAGACCCTGTCAGAAACTATTACGCTATCAATTTTGCAGAATGTGGCCTAGTGTCGTGGAATCCTTTAGCAGTAGATGTCACCAAAATTCCGACTATCAGTAACATCTGGGACTGCGTAAGAGCCTTAAATGAGGTGGGCATCCTAATGAAAATAACTTTGGCCTGGGTCCCCAGCCACACGGGAGTGAAGGGAAACGAGGCGGCAGATGAGCTGGCCAGACGAGGTTCGTCAAGGCCGTTCATAGGAGCGGCACTACCAAATCACAAATTAAGAGGTCCATTTACGAATGGTCACAAAACAAGTCCAAGGAATGGTGGGAAAGATCACCAGGACAAAGACAGGCTAAGGAGTTCCTAAGGGAACAGAGGCCTAAGTTTACTGAAGACCTGAAGACTGAGTAAAGACAGGAAGACTGTCAAAATGATAGTAAGTCTGATGACCGGTCATTGCAGACTGAATAGGCATATGTTTAACATAGGCCTGGCAGAAAATGCTCTCTGCAGATTCTGTCAAGAGGAAGAAGAAACCCCAGTTCATGTTTTGTGCCACTGTGAGGGCCTAGCGAGGACAAGGTTTCTAGTGATGGGGGTAGAGAATCCCAGAGCCAACGGTTACATAAAAGAGCCGCTCTCAAAAATGATATTGTCTGATTAAGAAGGCGAAACTAGAGAGCGTTCTCTAAGGTAAAGGGGATCACAATAGACCGGTAAAGGTCGCGGTAAAACAGGCCCGCATGCCACCCCACACCTAACCTAATCTAACCTAACATCTGCCCCGTGACAAGCAATGAGAAACCTACCATAGAAGATATTAAAACAGGATTATATTTTCTGGAATCTCGAATAGAAACAGATACACTTTTGCCATTTCGAAATTCTCCTCATGAATGGGATGGTGATGCAGCCGATCTTTTCTTGTTTAAGCTTTGGACACAAACTAGAAAAGAATAGAGAAATGCGAAAAATGAGAACATATTGGAAGCTGATGAAAATTTAAAGGAAGGAAGACGAGATGCGATTCAAATTCAAGATGATGAACACCCAGTTACCACTTATACGGAAGATATAGGTCCTACGAGTCAAACTAGAGATCCAACTGATGTGAATCAACCTGAAAATTTTACAGAAAGAACTTCTAAAGGTCACCTGCAATTAGAAGAAATAGCTGAAGAATTTGGAGAAAAAACAAAACAATACTTTACCTCTACTGGAAACATAATTCCTTCGCCATTGAAGCGTGCGCTGTTCTGGCCAGATGTTAAAGAAAAAAACAAGCGAAAGGCCTAAGAAAGAGAAACTACCAAGTGTAGCCACTTCTAAACAGTGGCAAGAATATTGTAGTAAAAAGACACAAATTAAGAAAGAAAATGTAGAAAGAAAACAGGAAAGAGACAGAGAAAGGCAATTAAAAAAGAAAAATATGGCAATTGAAAAGGCACTTAAAGAACAACTGAAAACAAAACAAAACAAAAGTCTAACAAAAAAGGAAGGGTCTTCCGACTCTGAAGATACTTGATTGATTGAGTCAAGTAGCAGTGGTGACGACATTAGCATGGTTCAAGAGGAGTCAGAAGGAGATGAGTGAATTAATAAGGTAGAGGAAGAAGGTGAAGACATGATTGTAGAAAGCGAAAAGGAACGTATAAAATTCGAGAAAAAAACTTAGTGTTAGTGTCGTTTCCTGGGAAAAAGAAATATTTCAAATACGTCTAGACAATTATATTAAAGTTATGGCTTTAATGAACTCCTAATACTCAGCAAATTCCATTATGAAATAATTTATGTGTTGCACAATATATTTTCTATAACTTCAGACTTAATAGTGTCAACTATCGGTTCTTTTACCATAATTATGGTGGCACCGCAGTAGTCAGGTGAAGTATTGCACTAATTTAAGAACAGAACGCTTCTCTAATACCTTTCTTGAAAGATAGACGAACGATTTTACATAGCGAATTAGATCTCAAAAAGGTGGCTGCACGCTAGGTACCGAAAATATTGACGCCAGAGCAAAATCGCATTCGACAGGTCATTTCAGAGACAAATTTGGCCATCATTAAACCAGATCCTAAACACTTCCTGGCAAGAATCGTTACTGTTGGGTGAAACCTGGGTTCACCATTATGATCCTGAATCAAAGAGGCAGAGCATGCAATGGAACCGTAAGGGTTCACCACCCCCTCGAAATTTTCGTGCAACAGCATTTGCGGGGGAGATGATGGCCATAGTTTTTGGAATACTGAAGGAGTCATCTTTGTAGACATTTTACCACCATCTCAGACTATAATTGGGCAATATTATGCTGCTTTAATTTGTGAGAATCTGTCAAAGAAAAAAGGAGGGAAAACGTGGTGTGCTGTGTGTGTGTGAATAAAGTTCTACAGAGCAACTCAATGTATTAATTTGTTAATCTGTTCTAAGCAAATCAATTTACAATTTCTTACCTAATGCACTCAATCAATTAAGAATTGAAAACATTTCGAATATTTGTCAGTCCACATCTGAAATACGTCGTTGAATTTTTTGCAGCACCAATATCCTTAATTTGTCATCGGTTTTAATCCAATCTCAATTCGTAATGGCTTTTATAAAGATTGAAGAGCCTTCTGTAAAGAAATTCCTACAAATTCGACTCGATGTTTAGTAATGGCTTCGCTCTTTCTAAATAACATCCATACTATGCATATACACATGTAGGTTTGAGTTTTGTTGCTTCGCTCCGAGGAAACGAAACGCAAAAAAGCAAGAGAAAAAAAAACACCGTCTGCACGAAAATAATTATCGAACACTATTTATTCGTTGATTGTGGAAAACCGCGTATACCAGAATTTGTTTGGGAATAAGAGTGAGCCGAGGTGGAGGGAGCAACGCCACTCGATTTGTACGAAACGCGTTCGCTCAAATAAATCGAAATGAATTTCACCCTCGCACACATTTACAGATAGCACAACGGAGTGTTCGACTGTGTTTATTTAGCTGACAGATATTTATTAAACGGGTGGTGCAGGGAAAATTTCACTTATTTACCAGTAGTGTCGAGAATGACTGTCTGGTATGTCAAATAAAGCCGATCCCCTTTGCCGTTATAATTCTTGTTGTTATTTACAACAACGTTGCGATCCCACTTTCAGTCCGTTATTATATCCGTAATCACCCTTGCAGAAACGAGTCCGAGTCTATTACGGACACCCTAAAATAACACTTTCAACTTCCGATTCCCACACACACAATTTATCATTGCGTTCAGCGCAGATCCTATCTTACTCTTTATTTTTTGTAGGTTAAAATCTATTGTTTACTGAGAATAATATGCTTGGTATTTTAGAAGAAATCATCGGGATTTATTCTGTTAAATAGCTACAGTTTGTTTTATATAAATACAACTGTAGAGGTAGAGTTAGGGTCATATTTATAGTTCGTGCTTGAGGTTGTGGTGATGCTTGAGCACGCGATTTTGACGTAAATGTCATTACAAATGTGTCAAAATAGCGTGCTCAACCATCGACACGACCTCATGCACGAACTATAA
Source organism: Holotrichia oblita (assembly GCA_023690525.1). Lineage (NCBI taxonomy): Eukaryota > Metazoa > Arthropoda > Insecta > Coleoptera > Scarabaeidae > Holotrichia > Holotrichia oblita. Next base: position 139,467,248 of record CM043018.1, read on the forward strand.
ATATGATCCTTAATCAGTTGGGATTGGTATAGTTTGTTCAGTATTATTTTATTCTGATACCTTGTAGTTTTGTTGCATTTTAATGATTGGATGATTTGAATGATTGCATTTATGGTTAAAATCATTGTCTATCAACACTTTTGAATCAATAATATCAACCTAGCACAAGATCTTGACAGGCTACGATGAGTGACGTTCGATCCGATCTAGTTTTGAGGTGGTGGAAATAATTTTTCAAAGCAAAATTTATGCCAGAACCATGCTATTCAAGTAAAATAGAAGACGTCTAAAGCTGGATAATTTTATGTATTTTAAACAGCAGCTTGAAAAATGAAGATTACAATAGATAATTGTTCAGGGAGAAAAAGGAGATGCCTACTTTAATGCGCTAAAATGAAGATAGACAACTAGTGGCTAGGCGGGCAGAAAAATTCTGACTTGGAAATTTGAAGATCAGATGTCATTTCTCACTCTATGGAGAAACTAGAGATTGGCCAAAGATCATTTCATGTAGACACTTAAAGCAAGTGTTTAAATGTAAACAAGGTTGAAAGTCAAAAAAGAAGAGAGAGAGAGAGAGAGCAATCAAAGAGATAATACAATACGTCTAATGATGTTGAAATGTAAGATGAAGAAGATGGCCATGAAGACATAATAATATTAGGTTTCAGTTGATGCATTATTCACAACCACCTACGGTGCAAATGATCCAAAATAATACAAATCACGATGACACTGATTTGTTTTTCATGGGCGTTAAAGTCGAAATGAGGCAGATAACTGCAAATTATTATTTAATCAAACCACTAGCACCATCTAGGTCTCGAAAGGTCTAATTTCTACAAGTTTGCAAAACAAATAGTCTGGGTTTCTTAAATAGTTTCCCCGCTCTATTTAAAATAAGAAACATAATTGCAGTATACATATAAGAAAGTGTTATTAAGTAGGAATCTGTACTTCTCGAGCTCTAAAATTATGGATAACTAGATTTTATTTAATAGAACCGCACAACAATTTTGATTTTATAGACATCTTTACGTCTATCTCCAACAGTTTTGGAGTTTCCAATTTTTCAGTTTTCTACAATAGAAACATGTTGCAAGCCACTGACCACCTCCCCTCGCATTTTACCAGGCTTGGGACTTGCAATAACAGATGTCCGAAGGGTCTTCCATCTTGATCAAGGCATTTACTAACTCTTACTTGAAAAGCCCTTTCAACATTTCTAAGCATGGCCGTTATAATAGAGCCAAATGCGGAGATAATTCATTGTGGCATATTTTGTTTGCTTGGCTGGAGGCTCCCTATAAACCAGTTCTTTTGCATACTTCCATAAAAAATCTATTTTTGTTAGGTTGGACGACTTCGCCGATCAAAGAACTGGCACTCCTGGAGTTGTCCGTAATATCTTCTTGAACGCATTGTTGTAACAAATTCATCAGCTTCATTACGATCGTTGACGGGAAGGATGTCGTGGCATATTCTTCTGCGGAGATGTGTTCGTAGTATGGTTTCCACGAATGGATTTCGTTGGGGTTCGATAAGCAACGCATGGAACTGTGAGAAAAATATTCGCGATTAGTGACCATCAACAAGTTTAGAGTATAATATAAGAAATTATATTTGCAGCAGCAGATCCAACCACCATCGAACTGGGAGCTTGTTGTAAAAAGAAAGTTTTCTTTTTATTATTAATTTTGAATTAGTCTTGGTAATTCATTTGCTAAAAATTCCAAATATATTTGACCGTTAAGGTGCCCATTAAAAAAATATGGCCCCATCACATGTTCTCCAGCAATTCTCCCCCAGAAATTTATTAACCAGCGCAGACGATAATCTAATTTGCTTATCTTTTGTTATGAAACGTTACTCTAATTGTGCCCACGTACAACACACGCCTTTCGCTGAAAGTCATTTTTACTGATAGCCTAATTAAACTGAATGTGGTACCGAGTTGACCTCTCATTTATTCCAATTTCTTCCCTACACTTGCTTGAGTAGTATTTGAATTTTCGGTAACTGTCAATACAATTGAAAACTCGTTTTCCTCATTTGTTGCTGTCTTTGTTCTTTCTATCTTTATGTAGTTAACCTTTCCTGTTTCAACAAAGCGCTCAAAAAGTTTGGCAAAACTGTTCGCCTTTGGATGTCGTCTTTCGGGATATCGAGTCGCATACACTCTACTGGCAAGAAAACAGTTCTTCTCACTCTCACCCAATATAAAAATCATAGTTAGCTTTAAGCCTAGGCTACTTAGTTCTGGTGCTATAATCCAGAAAAGTTGCTCTATTTCGAGACGCAATTGAGTATCTCTATAATTTTTTGCTAGATAGAGTTTTATATTTTAAAAGAGACCGCTATCACTAAGGCACGAGAAAATAAAGCAACATTAACAGAAGTGTTATTCTAGAATTCTGACGAATCAAGACAGAAACCAGCAAATCTGCTCTCGATGTGCTGGGATTCCACAAGGTCACATCAGGACTCTTCACTGAGTATTTTAGGGTATTGCATGCAGGTCTGCGGTTCTGGGCGTGCTATTATAACAGGTAACCAGAAGGCTCTATCTATTTGCTAATCTAAAATGTCCAGTAAATGGCTTACCTATGTCTTCAGAGCAAAATAATATCGAACGGAAAACAAAACATTGTCATAATTTTAACACCGAAGTATATAGAAAAATTAAACACTTCGATGTTAAAATTGTTGCCTAGCCAGGCCTTACATCTTCTTCACATATTTTTGTGAAAAATTATAAGTGGAGTAGAGTCGTCGGGTTAGCGCAACGGTGTTGCGAGTCGGCCACGATAGCCATACTCTGTGGTTCGACCACACCTCCGGACGACATATTTTTAAAATAAAATATGTTTAATTAATTGGCGGTTGGAAAAATGCATTATATATTGTCATAATTTGCATGTCTAAAATTGTAGAAGGGGCAGAAGGGCGGCATTTTCAAGGGGGTGGCATCAGCGACAAAAACATATTGAAAGGAAAACAAATCATTGTCATTTCAATTTTGCATGTCTATAATTGTGCAAGGGGCGGCTTAATCGGTATTGCACGCGGGCGTTCAAACAGCTAGCGGCGAGCCTGCTTCAGAGTCGTTACATTTGGTTAGGTTTTAGAGGAAGAAAATTATTTCCTAAATAATATTGAAACCTGTACGTGAATTCATGTCGAAACGTTACAAATACGATAATATTTTTCTTTACGTTTACATATTTACAAAAACTTTTATTGAATTCTGTTTCCAACAAAACATATTCTTAAACACTTATGAAATTCAGGAATCGTATCTAATATCCTTGTACGTTCGTAAAAGAGCCAGGCAGACACGACCTTACTTTCCATCGATTTCCACTTTAGAAACCGCCCCCTGTGCGGGATGTTTTACAAAGGGCGATATTCTTTTTAGGATATCCTAAAGTGCTTCGGCGAGAGCTGAAAGTTGAAATCGGTAATCGTATGTGACTTCAGCGAGATTCAAACGGAGACGAAACATATTATCAATTCAAGGCTATCCATAGTTTCAGCAAGTATCATTTAGAGATTGTAATAATAGGATATACCCGATTCGTGTCTTGCATTATCGATTACGGAGGAGGTTTGCATAATGCAAAGGAGGTTGTACTATACTACTACACATATATTTTAATAAATCTTGAAAACATTGATTTTATATTCACAAAAAAATTCTTTAGTATACGACGGTAATAATTGTAAAGTTCATCATCGGAAAGATATAATGCATGGTATACAGCGACGTTGATTTGCATACGTAATTAAAACCTTTACCTTCGTTAAGTGAGGTGATTTTTTGCCCGCATTACCGGATAAGTAAAATTTATGACGTCGGGATTTATTGCAGTAGGAATAATTTGAATCGCCGCGCCAGTTTCTTACCTCGCTATGCAGCGATATTAAGAAGAGGGAATCACGTACCTGCGCATTTAATCGCGAAATTATTAATTAATATTAAAGCAAGGATTAATAAGCGCAGATTTAGATATTCGTAAATGTCAGACAAATATTTCCAGTAAGATATTACTTCTACTTCGTCCTGCTTTATTTACAATAAATATATGTATAAACTGTGTAGGTAAATGTATGAGTTAGTTGAAAAATAAATGCAAAAAAATTTAAATATTATACAAGATGAAATTGTACGAGAGCAATGTTAGTATTGCGTGCAGTGCATGTTCTTGCTGCAAGGTATAAATCATGCCAATAAAGCTGATATAATTAATAACTTTGTCACGTGAATAGTTAGTTCGTTGTACAATATGTTGTAAGTACCATTACTCCCTGCTGTAACTCAGAATAATATTGCTACTTTAAATAAAATTTATGATCTTCTTTTTATATCTTAGGTAGAGATTATAGGCTTTGTAAAATTAAAATATCTACAGCTACTGTTGTTAAATAAATTTCCTAACATTAATATGTTTGTACTAGATTCTGTTTAAGAATAGAAATAAAATAGAAAACTCTACGGATCGATCCGGTACGATCCAGATCTTTGTCACATCAGAATGAGCTACACGCATGGTTCCTATTTTAAAATCCCACTTATTGCACAATTTTTAATATCATTGCATTTTTTAATATACTAGGGGGGTTGGGCAGAACTATAGGTACTCACTAAATTATGTTTTTATATGTATTGTTGCTATTATTGTCAACAGGTCAATAGCCGCAATTGTTAGGCGGCCACTCAGTAATGTGCTAGATTGCAGAGTTTTTCAGATGTATTTTTTTCATTTATTCCGATCTGTATCATTTGCTGTTGAGGTCAAAGTGATTAATGATAAGATGATTAGTATTATAAGATAGTGGTGTAACAAGGCCATTGAACAGATTTACACACCCCCAAAATTATACAGCAAGAGTTGCACCCGACTGCAGACAAGTAATACAGCTTAAGAAGCCGTTGCAACTAACATCCACTAGAAGATAAATTGGAAATTACTGTAAACACCAATCAGTCAACTTTTATGGAGACCTCAATGCAGCATAGATCTAAACATCTAGATTTATATAAATCCGATCGTTGGCTTTATGACATTGAATAAAGCTCCGTGGCGAGGCGATATGGCAAAGGGTTTTGGACGAGTACAATATCAAAATTAACGTAAAAGTATCAACTACGTCCCTTCACGGGGATGATGAATTCCGTTCTATACAATAAATGTGAGAAAGCTCATCAAACCACAAAAATTTCATTCAAAAAATGCTCTAATTGAAACGCGGTGAAAAATAACTCAGTGAAGGCAACAACCCATATTTGGAACACCAGTAGTAAAGTTACATTCAGATAGAACATCGGTATCACCACCACCACAACTTTTGATTTTTTACTCGGGACACGTGTTTCGAGAACGCATGGGTTCCCATCATAAACCGAATGCCGAATGATGATGAGAACCTATGCGTTCTCGAAACACGTGTCCCGAGTAATTTTATCTGTATATTACAGACCTTGAAATCACTCAGAGTTACATTCAAATCAACTCCGCCGTAGAAAACTAGTACCTACAAATGGGCAAGATGAATGTTTCATCTAAACTTCTTAAAACAGTTCCAAGGTACACAAAAACCTTTAACTTCAACACATTTGCTGGAAGAATTGAGTTATTCAATGAATATTTTCTATAAAGTTGTATAACTTCACGAAATAGTGTTATCAACTGGTCGTCTATTTAGTGCGATATGACTCCATATTTTATATACCGATATGTGAAGGGAGGGGGTGGTATGATGATGGTTTCACGACAATTCAAGTGTTGAATAATAACATTCATTATTTGTGATATTCAAATCAGAATTGTGCACAAAAATAATTAAAAATTTTGACGAAAGAATGATTACTTACCAAATTATCACTTTGTATAATAAAAAGTAAACCTTAGAGTGAAAGTTAGAAAGCTCAATGTTTGTATAAACATTTGTTTTGACTTTCTAAAGATTGGCTAAAAGGTCCACTAGTCACATCGTGAAGTCCAGAACCGGGTGTTGCGAATTACTTTCGCAGCACCTTGGTGTGTGAGTAACGCTCAAATTGGTCTGCAACCACTAGTAATAGGTGGGGAAAGAATACCACAGGTCGAACAGACGAAATACGTAGGGGTATGGCTTGATCAAAGGCTCACGTGGAATACGCATATCCAAAAAATAACCAACAAAGCTACTATTGCCTTGGGCAGGTGCAGAAGGTTATGTGGAAAAAACTGGGGCCGTAGCCCCAAAATGACGACAGGCGGGGGCGGCCAGAACGCTGGGTGGCGTACAAAGACTAGCTTGTCTGTGCGCCACAGGGGCAATGAGATCGACCCCCACAGCCACAATGGAAGTCATTCTAAACCTGCCACCGCTACAAATCTTTATACAAGGAAGCGCTAGATCTGCAGCTTACAGACTCATGCACAGTCAGGCACCGATAAGTAAATCGCACGGTGCAGAACATCGAAAACTACTGGATGAACTCCAGGCGGCGCCCCTAACGGGGACGCCAAGCGACGCCATGGTTCAGAAATTTAACCTAGATAGAAAATATCAGGTTATAATACCAGATAAGAAGGACTGGGAATATGGCCCCCCAATAAGAGCGGACTCAAGCTGGTATACCGACAGCTCTAAAACGGATCACGGCGTAGGAGCTGGCATTTATAGAAAGAAGCCGTGTAAGGCCCTTTCATTGAGCTTCAGCAAGGACTCGACAATTTTCCAGGCTGAGGTTGCTGCGATTCACCACTGTGTCAGAGAAGTAGACAGTTGGGCCGAACCAGGAAAAAGCGTCGCTATTTACTCTGACAGCCAAGCAGCACTTAAAGCGATTAGTTCCGCAAGTGTTGACTCAAAGCTGGTTTGGGACTGCGTAAGAGCCCTAAATGAGGTGCGCACCCTAAGAAAAATAACTTTGGCCTGGGCCTCAGCCACACGGGAGTGAAGGGAAATGAGGCGGCCGATGAGCTGGCCAGACGAGGTTCGTCAAGGCCTTTCATAGGAGCGGCCCCTTCCTTCGGCATTACCAAATCACAAATTAAGAGGTCCATCTACGAATGGTCACAAAACAAGTCCAAGGAATGGTGGGCAAGATCATCAGGATAAAGACAGGCTAAGGAGTTCCTAAGGGAAACAAAGGCCTAAGTTTACTGAAGACCCACTGAATAAAGACAGGAAGACTGTCAAAATGATAGTAAGTCTGATGACCGGTCATTGCAGACTGAATAGGCATATGTTTAACATAGGCCTGGCAGAAAATGCTCTCTGCAGATTCTGTCAAGAGGAAGAAGAAACCCTAGTTCATGTTTTGTGCCACTGTGACGGCCTAGCGAAGACAAGGTTTCTAGTAATAGGGGTAGAGGACCCCACAGCCAACGGCTACACAAAAGAGCCGCTCTCAAAAATGATAAGTCTGATTAAGAAGGCGAAACTAGAGAACGTTCGCTAAGGTAAAGGGGATCACAATAGACCTGTAAAGGTCGCGGTGAAACAGGCCCGCATGCCACCCCACTCCTAACCTAACATAACCTAACGCTCAAATTCATAGAGATTTACAGCTCTCAACACACACAGAGCAGGCGCTGGCGCTGGTCACAAAAACGTTATAGAGGGCATTTCGATCGAAAAACCCGTTAATACAACACCTAGCAGAGCTGGATCCGGGACAGGTCTCCTCCGAGGGTCATGACAAGACGCATCCTTTAAATGACGCAATAGCCCCGGCTGCAGTCGAGCCACACACATTAGAGGACACCATCTTCAAACACTTCACGTGGCACCTGGAACCACGCACCCTAGAACAAAAAAGGGGCTAAAGGAGCACAGCTCCAACCCTACTACAACAGAGGTCTTACGACATTGTGAGTAAAACACTAAAACAGCATTTACTTTTAGGAAGTCTCTTCCTTCATTTCCATAGTTTTTTAAGGTTTCTTGTACAGTTGTAATCAAAACAAGTACTTCGGAAACTTTATATAACGATTTTGGTATGAATGAAGAATTTCTAGATTGCTTACCATTAACTTGAACTGATATAATTTTTTTACTGTCATGGAATTGCTTATTATCACGATGGCATATAATAAACTTCGAGTAACAAGATTATTTCTTTGCAAAATGACAAAATCAAACAGACGATAATTATAAAAAAAGTTTTTGCTAAGTTCCTTGTGCGAATATTCGTTAACATTTCGTTAACTGTTTGGATGACTTTGGGTGACTAACTCTGTTAGTTAAGCAGTACAACACGCGACAAATTGGCCACGTTGAAAAGAAACGACAGTCACTACGAGATACGACATTTACGGACATCATTTTTAAATATTTCTTGTAAACTCTTAATTGTTTCTTGTAGTCAAATCTACCAATGAATATTTCAGAACAATTCTGAACACTTCCCCTCGACCGAAATTCCTCCAGTATTTATAATCATTAAAGTGCACATAAAACCGTTCATCACCTGGGACATATCACAACGGATTTACGGTCCAATATATAACAGTAAATTTATTAATACTCTCCCTGTGTGCTCCGAAGCATTTTAGATACGGTTCGTGTAAATAAATTACATCGCCGCCTCTACCTCTTCTTCCACCATCCACCTTTTTTCGACGTTTCCTTCCACGGCTTGTTTCTAACCAAACTCGTGTTGCCACACCATTCGCTTTGAGTTTAATATTTCAGGATTTTCAGGACGGAAAAATCGCGCCGACGACCCGACGATCCGATAATGATTCGAGATCGCATTAAGAAAATTTGTAATTATTTCGCCGCCAGGTCGATCTTAAACGTTCAACGATATCTTTAAATACACGTGCAACGGTGTAAAGACGGGCAACGGTCAGCGTGAATCGATGATCTATGGCCGATTATTATTTATAGCGCTCGTCCTGTCCAGAAAACACGGCTTCTATTACTGGAAATTACCAGTTGTCATGCGCAATGGGTATTTATTAAATCGTGTTTACATGGGAGGTTGTCTTATAAATTTATTTGGCGCGCAGCTTAGACACTGGATGAAATAATTTAAGGTAATAGAAAACGAAGACCACAATAAAATTAAATGTTTGCTCTATACAACACGGCTACGGTTAGCCGGCATGTCGAACTCGTTTTTATTGCTCTCTTTGAAACGGTTACAAATTGCACCTATACATTGTTTCTATGTGTTGTGAAACAACATTTGTATGAAAAAAAAAAACTACTAAAAATGAACGTAGAAGGCAATGAAATCACGTGAAGTTTTATTATTTATATTGTTATTGAATTTGCTATGTTTTGCAGCTAAAAATTATTGAAGAAAAGAATTTTACAAGTCATCTTTCGACCTCTCATATCATATGAGCCATATTTTATTTTAGCACAACGTTTAATAGATGGAGCAAGAAACATATGCTGGCTACAAGGCTCCAACACCTAATCTGTGACACCAGCGTGTCATTCCCATACGGGTGAGGGCTTATACCACCCCACGAAAATGAAGGTTTCTGATCTGAAATCATACTCATCGTAATTCGTAAAAGAAACCGTTCACTGGAAACGACAACATCATAAAAATGCTGAATACTGTGGAGAACTTTGTAGCCCACATTGAGAAAGTTACTGGAAGCCATCAAGACCGATTATCCAAGCCCAATTTCGTTGGTTGTCAGTAGAGTCCCGATTATTCGAGCTAATGTCTCCGATAAGCAAAACCTCGGATAATACGGATTTCCGGTTAATTGAGAACAATGTGTTTTCCAATTTCTATATCTGACCTATTCCTTTACAACATAAATGAATTAATTCTAAATAAAACCAGAAAATCTCGGATAATGCGGAGCCTCGGATAATTGGGACTCCACTGTACTATGAATCGTGCAGTGAAGTGTGGTCACTGTGCATTCCAGTGGTCTTTTTTAACCTTAGTTGCCTTGACAGTCAGACACACTAACTTTTTGGCCTTGGATAGTATCTGTTTAGGCCAATCCTAGTGGGGATTGGATCGTGATGTAGATGAATGTTCTGACCTTATCTCGAACGATGTTTCGGCCATGATTGCAGAAGACTTTAATTCTAAGCAAACTTTTTGAGTGGTTGACAAATTCCCTCTCGAATTTTGATCGAGAATATATTCGACGACTTGTGCACAGTTCATAACCTGATCCTGCTCATTATTGGCGGTATCTTTCATGCTGCTTTGGTGAGAAGGGGGGTGGTAAGGCATGTTCCTACCAGAATTGCCCGCCCACCAGATTTTGAGAGTATAATTGAGGCTTTCGTGAGTGATATTATTGAAGCATTCAAGGATACAACGACCCGGCTCTACGCTTATCTAAAAGACTTGATATCCAGAAAGTGTGTGGCTACATTTTTTCCTTCTGATTAGTTGCTGACGAGACCTTGGGAACTTTATAACAGTAGATAGCATTCTTAGTAATGGATCAGTTTGGAAGCTGCCCAGTCCAATCAGGCTTTGGTGGAGTTGAGACTGACAATAGTAACGATGAATTTGAAGTCGAGGTTTTTCGTTCTGTTAGTTCTACCTCATTGTAATAGTGCCTCTGTAGCTGGCTGATTCTAACCATGTTTTTTTTTTCATATACAGACCAGACATTGTGAGAAGGCACTCAGTTACGACACAATTACCGATACATGCCTCAGAAACCTGAGAGCGGGAGTTGTTGCAGGTTTAGTCAAGATTATCAACAACTTCCTGTGTCTGAAGTACCTTTCTAAAACCAGGAAGGGTGTCTACATCGGAATAATCCCAAAGCGAGGCAGCTCAGTCTTTGACGCAAATTTTGCGAAGTCGTGGTAAGCAATAATACTAAATATCCTTTTTGAGCTAAACATCATTCAGGAGGAGCAGTTCGGTCTCCTGGGGACACCATCCATCGTGTTCTAATTTCACTACTTAGCAGGTGAGATTCGATTGTGTCTGGTATAACGGTCTATTGCCCACATTTGCCTCATCTCCAAGCGAGGCAACTTGGACCTGCAGCTCTTCCTAAAAATTGAAAATCTTTATTGCTGGTTTTGGCTTTTCGGACAATCAAGAAGCAATTGCTAGGAATTTTCTAGAGCACTGTCGTATATTCGGCTAAAGATTTGTTTGTATGGATCTTATTGATGCCGTGGCTCCTTTCGTAGTAACGAGCTTGAATTTATCCCATTTTAATTGCTCCTATTACATTTCTTACAGCTTCTGGTTGTCTTTATCCTTTTTAAAGTAATTAGAGCATAATTGAAGCTTTTGTATCGTTGACGCAGTCCAGGATTCAATGACTACGTCTGCTTCTGTATCTGATAGATGGCTGGAGTCTTATCTAAAGGGGGTGATCTCCAGAATGTGCGTGGTTACATTTTTTCCTTCTGATTATTTAAGGACGAGACTTTAGGAACTTTATAATTCAGTTTGGAAGCTGAATTAGAAATTCTGCTACTGATGGTCCAGAGTCCGAAATCAGGCTTTGGCGGAGTTCTGTCGAATCTACCTCATAGCAATTATCCTTCGGTAGTTCGCTCAGCGAGAGTCCTTGCAGGTTTAGTCAAGATCATCAACAACTTCATGTGTTTGGAGCATTTTTTTTTAATCCTGGAAGGGTGTCTACATCCGAATGATCCCAAAACGAGACAGCTTAGTCTTTAACGCAAATTTTCCGAAGTCCTGGTAAGCAATAATCCTAAATTTCCTTTTTGAGCTAAACATCATTTAGGAGAGGCAGTTCGGGTTCCTAGGGAAACCATCCATGACAATATGACGTTCTATTGCCCACAAGAGTGTGGAAGGAATATGCGTTGTACATCAGCTCTTCCTGAAAACGGAAAATCTCATTGGTCTTGGCTTTTCGGACAATCAAATTGCTAAGAACTTTTTAGACCACCCTCGTATATTCGGCTAAAGATTTGTTTCTATGAGTCTTATTCGTGCTGTGGCTTCTTTCATAGCAACGAGCTTGTATTCATCCCATTTTAATTTCTCCTATTGCACTTCTTAGAGCTTCTGGTTGTCTTTATCTTTTTTGAAGTAATTAGATGACATCCGTAGAAAGATATCAGATTGAAGAAATGTTAATACCCGTTAAGCAAAGATTACAGGTTAAATTCTATCCATTATTATATTATTTAATATCTTTCATTTAAGCTATATTAACTTGTATAGGCTAGGAAATCGTTAGGAGCTCCATGTTGAACATAATTGTGTTACAAATACATCAAAGTAATAGATTTCGTTGTTAGATTGACGGATTTAGGTCAGAGGTGAGAAGTGTTCGTTTCTCGTGCGAAGAAGAAGAAAGAAACCCGTAGAAGAAATGTATTATCGGCTGCCTTCAGTGCGAAAGATCATGTTATTATCAGTCATTTATTAAATCATTTGTTATATATTTTCGACGCCCTTCAGTAAGGCATGTTATTAGTCCTTACTGTAGGCATCTGAAAAATTTATGAGGACCACGGATCGAATGCTCGCCCCTAAAACCGTACAGGCCGTATGTATGTGTGCCTATGCTGCGAGTTCAAGGCGTTATTATTACACACTTCACTAATTTTTCTGCCCATTATCATAAGTTTTATACGAGTGGTGGTTTGGTTTTCGCGGTCCGATCGTTAATCTTGAAGACATCGCCATAAATTACGGAATTAATCGGAATAAATAACGGCTCCATATTGTTTTTAAACGAATCCTTTTTCTGTTCTATAGTTCGTATAGGTCATTAAAACTGTAAAAACGATCTGCGCGATTTGATTTATGCAATTGGTTTCTTATATTTATGCTAATAATATGGACTCTAATCCACCTGTCACGTTTCACGTCCACTAGATGATATTACATTCTGTTAAATTAATTACTTTATATTTTTAGAAGCCATATCGTCATTCTATTAGAATTTCCGTTTAAATTAAAACCGATTTATAAATCTGGTTCCTTTATATGCAAGTTGTCCCTGCAATCGAACTTTAACTCATTTAATTCGATCATGCATGCCTAGCAAACAGGACACACATATTGCTGCACTCTAAAACACGAACTAGATCTTTAAAATTGCATTCCGCACGTGTCTCCCTCTAGTGGCGCTCATACGTTACGGAATTGGTTGTCTTTCATTCCGGATCGGGAACGGGTAGCAAGCGCGCAGATTCTGATTAAAATTTTCGATTAAGTAGATTAATTAGCATCGATGTCCGTTTCCGTGGAGCGTGCACCAGATATAAAAAGCTTATACTGCCAGTAGTAATTTGGAAAACTCCCATTTCCTGATTCGCGTACCTAACAATTTTCAGTTGATTAGAGTCCTGCTTGTTTGCTATGTGCCACGATATTGACAACGTGCACTGTGTTTTTCCCCATCAGCTACGTACACGGTCCCGGGTTCATTTAGGATTCCTTTCGCAAATTGAAAGATGCATTATTGATTTGGTTTCGGAAAATTAAGCAAAAAAAAAATTACAACTGCGTTCATACATCTATTTGATGTTTGCGTAAAATGAAAACAAATACAAAACTAATCATTAATAGAAACTGTAGAAAAAAATCATGATTATCTATCAACGTGTATCGTCTAGCATATAACTTTAACAAAGAACTATCAAGAGATGTGATCAGAAAAGAATGGACGAAACTATACACCGTTTCCCAAAATCAATATACAAGGTGTCACCGCTGACGCGATCCACTAACATCGACTAACACGACTGCTCCTTTAGCCTTTTATTTGTCAAGTGAGTGGCTCCGAAGAGCCACGTGGAGCGTTGAAGGTACGTATTCTTCCCAATGTGTGGCTCAGTCTCAGCCACACGAAAGTTGCGTCTGGTTACCACGTAAAGAAAGGTTGTGCCCATCCAGTTCTCTAACATGTTCTTTTAAATGATTCTCCGACCAGTGCCAGGGCATGCTTGCTTAGCATCGGAACCTGTAGATCGAGATGGCTCTGCAGATTACTGACAAATCAGAGTGCGGCACAGGACACGATTCTGAGAGACATTGAGACGCTTGATTTGCAAAATACTGACACCGAATCAGGTCAGGGCACCGTAGGTTAAGATCGACTGGAGGAACAGACCTCGCCCGCAGAAATTTCGAAATGACATTCGAGAAATGATATCTAAATATTAGTTTGGAGTCAAGTGTTATGCTCAGGTAAGTGAAGTGGGGTCTCCAAGGAAGATTCTCACTCTGGATCGCGATGGTGGTGGTGGTGGGGATTGCGCAGGAACTGATGATCGTGCAGGATATTAAGCATCTGAAGGTTGAACACCTGCAATTTTCTGCTTTATCTTGCCTCCTCCAGGGAAAAGAACTTGTCCCGATTAAACAGCATTTTCATAAATAATGGATATCCAAAAAACTTTTGAATTATTTATTATATAATACACCACTTATTGCCTCCGATAATAACATCGATGAGGAGTCTACTGAAGATTTTTTCACCTCCTTGAACAGTCCTCCTCTCAATAACACCCCCAACGAAAAGCTTCTCTGCAAACTTCCTTTTATCGATGGTTTAACTCAAAAAATATTTCCCTCTTCAAGGATTTACCAATCAAATTAGGTTTTTACAACATCAAAACGTTAAATGTCATGTTCTCCTATGGGAAATCTCCCACCTCAAAACCATTACAATCCGGTCTGGATTACTCTATTCCATGTCAAGACTGTAATTCTGTATACATGGGACAAACCTCTCAATATCTAGACAGAAGAATGAGACAACATCGTTTGGTTTGTCAACACTTATGTAAGAAGACAGCATTGTCAGAACAGAGCACCCCTTCGAAACATAAATTTAATTTTGACAACGTTATTATTTTGGAAAAAAAGCTGATGGTCAACTCGTTTATTCCTCGAAATGTTTCACATTCAAAGGACTGATAATACTGTTAATTATAAATGAGACATTCAAAACCTTAGTGCGATTTACTCCAACATTTTGTCCATTGATAAACAACATTACAATAAAAACAAAAATAAGTAACACAATACCATTACTTACTTTGATTTATTTTAATCATTTTCTATTCCATTCTATAATCATTATATATTTTCTACAATCAACATATATTATAACTTGATCAATATTGATCATTTTATTACATAATTTAAATTCTTCAGAAATGATGATAAATATTTTAGATGACTTATTTTAATTGTTAAACCTAATACTTTTGTACAGCATTGTATAAAATGCACTTCAATTGTCCACTAAGTTTTGACCTGTCTCCATCTTGACAGTATAATTTTCCCCAACTTTTGGTGGGAAACTTGTGATAATTATAACCTCACTTACTGTTTCTTCACGCACGTGAGACGTCACATTTTCGAGTTTTTAATTAACATTGTTAATAAGATTTTAACTATGTATTTTAATGTTACAGATGTACTATAATTACTATGTAAGTTACAAAATTCACTTCGATTTAAAATAGATAATTTTATTTACAATTTTTGTTGTTTTTATATGTAGTTTGTTCTCTGAAGAAGCTAATAAAGAATTAGCGAAAGCTTAGATACGAAAAAAAGGTTCACGTTTTCTTAATTCTAACGCCAATAGCTGCAATCCCATTAACTTCCTTTTTACACATAAACTATTTTTTTTACAAAACCTTATAAAAAGCCTATGGGAGTCAGTTCTGGCGATCTACCTGGCATCTGGACCTCTGCTCCTTTGCCACTCCCATACACTTGTCGGGAAATTGCCTATTTAAATAATGGCTCTCCTGATTTGCACGAATAGTTCCTTGAGTTTGGACTTAAAAATGCTAATCTATACGATGTTTCTCCGGCTGATTTCGACTTATGGTACCTTGATCCGATCCAGTGCCACTAAATCGCAGATTAAGAAGCTCGACGTTTTCCAGAACATCATTACGCATCATTATCACAGCACCCTGGTTCATAAGCAATGCTCAGATAAATCGAAACCTAAATATTCCTAAACTTATGCGATGGTGTTGGCCAGAAGTACCATGGTGAGGGTGACATGATCGGAGAATCCGTTGGTTTGGCATCTCGGGGAGCTGAATCCAAACAGGCCACCAGCTCACGTTGCCAGAAGACATGTCCTGGTTGCGGACGCTTAGTAGCCGCCACGATTGGCCCCTGAAAAGGACGTCCAGCTACATAGATAGGAAGTGCTATGGTTCGAAGAAAGTACAAGGCTAAAGGACCTACCTAGAGGTTCAGCCTTAGAAAAACTAGGCTTTAGAAAACAGGAAAACCGTATTCTATAATTGTACTAAGTTTTTCCATATTTTTTCATATCCTGTGAAGAGTCAGAGGACTTCCATTTTGCTTTCTGCAGTGTAATAGTAATGGAAATGATGTGAATCCTATTTATACCTTTGTCTGATATTATTTGCTTTTTAACTGGGCTGAAGGTTATTAAATTGGCAAAATTAAAAGGCAGGACAATGTAGTACTATCAATAGCTGCTTAACTAAAGATTCATCTGATCTGTGGCTTAGTTTTCAATAATAATAATAATAATAATAATAAGGACACATGCTACAAAAAGAAGAAGTAATGCGATTCTGGAACAACATATGGAATGTAGAAACCGACCATAAGTCCACAGCCAAATGGATAAAACAAGAAAAAAGCAGTACCGGAAAACTTAAATATATGACGAGCCAAACGATCACGATCGAAGAAATGAGGATGAGCATTAAGAAACTTATAAATTGGAAAACACCAGGTATAGACAATGTTTACAATTTCTGGCTTAAGAGATTCACCGCCACACATAGAAAAATGGTAGAAATTTTCAACCGAATTGTTAAAGAACCGAATCTGGCCCCTCCTTTCTTTACTACCGGGATAACCTACTTACTACCAAAGACCACCTCCCCCAGAAATAACCCTAACGATTACAGGCCAATCACCTGCCTTCCAACAATATACAAACTCTTTACTGCAATTGTGTCGAATAAAATCTATGACCATCTTGCAACAAATAACATAATAGCGGATGAACAAAAAGGTTGTCGTAGGCAAACGTATGGATGCAAGGAACAAATAATAGTGGACTCAATCATAACCGGAGAAGCCACAAAAAATAAAGAAGATCTATATTGGGGATACATTGACTATAAAAAAGCCTTCGACAGTGTGCCCCACAGTTGGCTTGAAGAAGTACTAGAGATCTACAAAATAACACCCCAAATCAAAACAACTATGACAACGTTAATGACACAATGGAAAACAACACTACACATAAATTCAACAGAAATAGGGGACATTAAAATAAACAAAGGATTATTGCAGGGAGACACAATGATTGCACTATGGTTCTGCTTAGCTTTAAACACGCTCTCATCCATGTTACAAAGAAAACAAGCCGGATACCAATAAAATTGCACAACACAAATACTAAAATAAACCATCTAGTATACATGGATGATATAAAATTAATAGCAAAAACCAAAACAGAGCTGCAACAACTTATGAAAGAAGTAGAAATATTTAGCAACGACATATGCATGCAATTCGTACTCAATAAATGTAAGATTAACGGAATAAAGAAAGGCAAATGGGAAGAACAAAACAACTATATGACACAAGACCAACAAAATATAATTGAAGCTATGGACAAGCAAGACACATACAAATATCTGGGAATACTACAAGGCCAAAAAGTACAACACAAACTCATGAAAAATAAAGTAACCAAGGAATATGTAGATAGACTAAGAAAATTGATGAAAACCAAGCTGAATGCAAAACATCTTACTACAGCGGTAAACTCATACGCAGTACCAGTGGTTAGCTACACTTTTGGCATCATAAACTGGACCTACAAGAGCTAAACAGAACAACACGCCGGGAGTTCTCGAAATACAGAGCGCACCACCCACACAGTAGCGTCGAAAGGTTCCACTTACCGAGATCTAAAGGAGGACGAGGAATAATGGATATGGTGGGAATACACTATAAAATCACTGAAAAAATGAGAAGTTATTTCAACATCCGACCTGTACGCAGCGCTTATCCAAGCTGATCGCAAACATACTCCACTGAATCTCGAGAATGAACACCATACAAACCGACCACACAGTCACCAATAACAGACCTGACATACTACTATGGCACAAAGAAACAAAAAGATGTCTTATTATAGATATAGCCATCCCTGCGCCGCACAACATCGAACAAAAACATAAGGAAAAATTCAGCAAATACTTACCACTCTCAGCTGAAATTAAACAAATCTGGAAAGCAGAAAATGTGACCGTAGTACCTGTGATAATTGGAGCCGCAGGAGAAATCCCAAATTCAATGCATGACAGCCTAAGGACATTGGACCTGCTTAAGAACCTATACATAGAAATGCAAAAAGTGGTAATACTAGCAACCTGCAACATCGTGAGAAAACCTTCAACATGGCACATGGAGAAGTATGAATGGCAACACGGAACCCATAGAAGGATACAACACCCGAAGACGACCCTACAAGAGGAAAAACAAAATAACATATATTACACGTAGTGGTGATGTAATTACTTGTATATGTATATAAATAGAATAGCATAGAATATATAATGTATTGTACTACTTGCCATATAGGGCCGTGTATGATAATTGTATCTCTTATAAGAGAGAATAAAAGATGTATAATAATAATAATAATAATAATAATAATATTGGCGGGGAAGTACTTGCCCGTACAACATAGGAAATAGTTCAAAAACTCAGGCATGCGGTCTGAGTTTTTGAACTATTAACTATCACTAATAATAATAATAATTTTTTTTTAAATGCGTGGTGGGTGCTTAGTTGCAGTGACTCCGTAAGCTATATCGCTTGTCTGGCTATCACTGCAACTCTTGCGGTGTAGTTTGGTGTGTGTAAGTTGTGTTTTAAATGGCTTTGTGACAGCATCATATCGCCTTTTATGATGCCGCGCTGTTAATCACTTTGCTCCCAACAGCGAATGGCAAGTCGATCCTGGATTAAACTCTCTGAAAAAATGTCACCGTCCCTCCAGAGAATTGAACCCCAGCGCCTATCGTCCTCCCACAACGATAGTCAGCCGCCTAACCACTGCGGCTATCGACCCGTTAATAATAATAATAATAATAATAATAATAAATGTTATTTCGTACGACAAAAAGTTTGAAATAAGTCAAGACAGCAAAAAAAAACATAATATCTAGAAAGCCTATATACTACCCACCGCCACAGTATAAAGAGCGAAAAAGAGGAGACCAAACAAAACAAAAAATTATGGATTTAGATCGTCCTCGAAAAATTTATTTAGTGAATAATAGTATCTAGATTATAACCAATGCTATAGAGTGCTCTTAAATTTCTTTTGACTAAAGACTTTCCAGTTGTTTGGAAGCTGGTTATAAATTTTAAGACCAAGTATATCAGGACTGTCCGAGGTTAATTTTAAATTATGTTTCGCCAAATGAATTTTATCATGTCTGATATTATAGGAATGAGTACTATTATTTTCATCCACGAGTCTATTTTTATTTTTATGAACATAGCAATTAAATTCTAAAATATATAATTCTACAAGTGTCAATATTTTCAGAGAAACAAAATGTTGACGACATGATGATATATAACTTAAACCTAACATAGCTCTGATAGCTGTTTTTTGTTTAATAAATACTTCAACAGCTGATGAGGAACTTCCTCACATTAGTATTCCATATAATAGCTGACATTGAAATTCAGAAAATTCTTAAGGTGTTAATATTCACTTTGTCATAAAAATTGTGACTCATTTTGTGGCATGACGTTTTCTTATATGAACTTGTCTCGTAGAGTTTGTTTAGAAATCAGTTTTCTTTTTGTGTGTAACAAGTACCCTCTTGCCTTAATCAGAAATATTTTAAAATATTTCAACTTATATTTCTCCGATTTCCACAATTCATTTTGGAAAACTGACGCAGAAAATTTATTAACATTCCATATAATATCGAGCATAAATATTACATTCCCAATGTATACTAAAATTAGCATAAACCGCAATAATAGTAAATTTCATTAGAATCGATAATCTATTTCGGAGATAGTAGGTAAACCGTGCTTCAATTTATGATATAATCTACGCAATATAGGCATAGCCGTTTTAGGGGAATCAGATATAACCCTTCACGATTTTAATTGAATAAGTAATTTTGCTTTTTAAGGAACAGCGTATGCGTGCTTCCATGTAGTGCACCAACGTTCAGATTACATCTTCCCACGTCATCAGTGTGTGACTAAAAACGCATCCGTCAATTATACAGCGATTTAATTACATACTAAAAATTAAACTACATACGACAATATGCACTCCCTTTGATGTCCTTCGCTAAGTAAATATGCACAAGGATGGCATATAAGCACACATGTAATTAGTATCCTCGCTGCAAGTAAGTGTACATACATCATGCGATATGTGTACGTAAGTTGTGACGCGGAATTTTAATTACATCTCGCACAACCGTACACACACACACACACACAGCTACACAAATGTATTCTCAGCTTTATATATTACTTTTTAAATATACCACACACAAACCCTACCGACTTAAAGCGAGCCCATCATCTCAATCAACCTCATATTATAGATCAATTAGTGCGTTTTCATTTAGGTATTTTAAGTTTTGACGTGTACTGCCGCGTATTTTTCTCATTACTTTTATTCGTTTCTTCTCTCTCGCGGTGATTAATGGCCTCGACGATGTATAAAGCTTTTGTGCAAGGAGATGGATATCAATTACCACTATGGAGTAAATCACATAAAGCCGTGGGGAGTTAATTTTTACAACGACAATGTTTATTTTGCGATTTGTTAATTGAAATATTGTCACGGACTAACGATTAATTTACAATATATTTCGAAGTTGTAAATCACAATATTATGCATATTTTGCAAGTCCAACTACCGTTGATATGTGTTGTTTGTATCGAAAAGTGTTGGCACAAACAAGACCTAGATTTTTGACCTAGTTAATACGAGAATAACAGTATTATCCAGAAGGAATTTTGTTCGGAGAGAGAACTGATGTATAAATCACGAAAAGCAGTGGCCCGAGGATAGAGCCCTGAAGCACTTCTTGTGGTAAGCAGAACGGTTCCAAGATGCCATTAGCAAGGATGGTCACTGATCTGCCTGTGGATGATTTTCTTCAGAATTTTAGTGAGAACTGGTAAAATGGTGATAGATTCAAAATTTCTGTAGCTAGTAGGCGTATTAACATTTGAATAGCAAATATAGTAGCCATTTTTGAAACTGCATACGCTTGTTCATTTAGACACAATTACAATAAATGACGATACTATGTATACTATAGCGTTATTCAATGCAGTAAGTAACAAATGAAATACATTTTCAATAGAAAAATACAACAAAAGCAAACAAAAACCACTTGAAGAAAAATTCCAAATTTAGTTTCTTAATCAGCAGAGAAGACAGAAAAAGAAATACACCAGGCTACATATACAAATAGTGAAAGAGAGAGAACAATGTCGTCATTCTTCTTATTTGAGCTTTAATTCCTTTGTTTTTTGACGTAGTATAACCTAACTTGACTCAGTACTTTGAGTGAACCTCAATCAAACATTTATTAGCTCAAAACTTATTGTTGGTGATAACGTCAAATGTAACAGTGTTACCAATGGGGAGGGTGAGGAAACAAAGGGTGAGGAGGGGGAGGGAGGTTGGCACCCTGTTATGTACGAATTATTTGAATTATTTCGTATATAACAGAGTGCCAACCCCCTCCACCTCTCCTCACCAGATGCTGATTGATTTTCGATTTTTAAATGGAACTACTTGAATATTTTTCGATATTTTGATTCGGGATAACATTTTTAGTACAACTGCAGCAAAAGATATTCGAGAGTGCTTTGAAGTTCTTAATATGCTCAGGTGTTACTGTATATTTTGATAGGAACAAATTTTTTCATCTTTATGCCCAGTTTTTAAGCGCATTTGTAGGTCCAACATTTAGATTTTATGTTTTAATACAATTTTGCCAAATGGAAACAGGGTGGTTCACTATATCATCACGAAGGAGCATTGAAGTTTATTAAGTGTTTTTTCGAAAAAAAAAATTGAAAAAAAAAATTTTTATATCAAAAAATATCTTTTGCTGCAGTTGTACTCAAAATGTTATCCCGAATCAAGTGATTTTAAAAGTGATTTTCGGTAAAAGCAGAAGTGATAAGAATATATCGACTGTGTCAAGAAATATAAATTAAAGCCCCGTACATAATTCCCAAATTTCGTTTCTCTATCTCAAATATTTTAGAAATTATAGGGGCGAGCCACCTCCCAGAAACACCCGGTATAGCAGCCAAAGATCCAAGAAAAACATGAATTTAACAAACAAACAGAAATGAAATAAAAAAACCCGCTATTTGTTCATAAATCGTAATTCGAGTATACTGGGGAGAGCACATTTCGAATGTGTTCAAATGGATAAAAGAAATAAAAATATTTATTTAAAGTCCAGAAAACGTCAGGACACATCCATCTTAGATTCTATTCCAAATTTAGAAGATGAAAAAGAAAATAGCCAACCCCTAACAAAGATTCATCGTTGGAGGCCTGTCAGGATCCAACTCCCCAAAGTGTTGAATTAACGGATTCTCTGATCGATCTTCCTTTTTAAGGGTAGATCTGGCCAGCGTCTTCGCGTAGCTGCTTAAGATTAGAATGTCTAAATCTCGGTGGATGCGCGGGTTGCGTACAAACTGCGGAGTTGTATTTGGGTTTGAGATTTGGAGACCCTTAACCTCTTTTCTAGCTAGGTAATATTAGGTAATGTATATGATGAAAAAATTGTTCAGAAAATTTATCAATTTGGAGCGGTCACAGCGCTCAAACGCGTTAATGTGCCTTCCTGGGGGTTTGTCCTCTCGTTTAGATTAACAAGATGAGCCAACTTGTCCAAAGCGAAACAGATTCATCAAACGGTTCTCGAGAAAATTTATCTCTATAACGCGTTAATGTGCCTTGCTGGGAGTTTGTTCTCTCGTTTAGATTAACAAGATGAACCAACTTGCCGAGAGGAAGCAGATTCATCAATTGTTGACACTCTTCTTTAAAAAATAACTTAATCTCTATAACCTGTCCCTGTTATTGCCATTAAAGTCATTTATGCCTCCCCAAAAAAGAGACGAGCTTCAATAGTGAAGTATTTGGGTTTTTTGAACGCTTTATCTTTATCTCTCGCTAATCTTTCAGATAATTATACTTGTGAAGTTATATAAATATATTAAAGTAGCACATTCAAAGAGATTATGCATAATTAAACATAAAACTAACGTCCTAATTGTCTTTCTAACAATCTAACTCCAAGCACAAATTGAAAGACATCTAAAATACAACAACAAAAGACATCAGAAAGAGATATTGGATAGGAATTATCCAACAATAAATTGTACGAATAGGGAACTATTAAATATGTAATCACAGCTTCTTTTCTATCTCTTGAGGAAATTACATGAAGGCATGTTAATTGGCGATACGCTTCAGCCATACGACGTTAAAGATTCCGCTCTCGCTGTTTTAAACGACCGTTTTAATAAATTAGAGCATTTATCAATATTGTCGTCAATTATCGGATCGCTAAAACTCATTATTAATAGCTATTTTTATTTGCAGCGATGGAGATATGAGCGGAATATCCTCCGGCTGCGTTACGGATTAGATAACTGCGTCAAATTATCGTTAGAATCGAATTAGAAAGTAAGCTTAGAATGTAATTACTATCTGAAGAACATCTGTTATACAGAAAGTTTTATTTTTATTTTGTCTAATTGTGATCGAATAAAATCTATGATGTAGGAGTGGTTTGGTTGTAGCTGTGCATTTCTAAACGATTTTGGACCAATAAGAGTATTGAAAAGCCCCAAGCTCAATTTAATGAGGAGTATTGTGTTAAAATTTGGAGTAAAAGGTTTACTTCACAATATAATTGTCTAATGAGTCATTGTTCTTCACTGGATCTCTTGGTGCAGAAGTAGGACACTAAACACTTGAACCCACTGAACACCAAACAAGTTTTAACTAAAACACCGACGCGTTTCAACAGCAATGCTGTCATTATCAAGGCGATAATAAAACTAAATTAAAATAAAATCTACAAAAACAGGTAACCTACATGTTATGCACGGTCAATCCGATCATCATCATTAATTTCCGATTAACGAAAACAATGACGAATACGGTATAGGTATTGTCACATTCAACACATGACTTATTTTTATATATTTCTAAACTTTCGCATTTAGAAACTTACAATTGTTTATTTGTCTAATTAATTTAACATTCGTAATCGTGTTGTGATCTGTTTCAAAAATTGTTGGGCAACGCCAATTTCTCAATTCTATTAAATCTAAGATCCATAATCTTTGAATCTAAGACTGCTCTCCTGGTTTGCCCAATATATTTTTGATTACAATCTTTACAATTGATTTCGTAAATACCTGACTTTTCTAGAGGTTGTATTTTATCTTTAATGAGACTTCGTAAACTAGTCTCAGAACTGTAAACTATTCTGAGATCTAGCTCTTTGAAGATTTTATCCAACCTTTAGTGATTATTCGCTTAACTGACATCTGTATGAAACAGAACATTTTTCAATTCAAATTTTTATAACAGCTGGAAGGAACGGCAATGGGTTCTTTTCTAAGGACTTAGAATCTTGAGAGCGAATACTTTCAGGGTTTGGTTGAGGCATGTTGATATTTTCGCTATATTTGACACTAAAAAATGTAATATTGACGATTTTCTCAATAGATTAAATAATCGGTTCGAAACCATAAAGTTCACTTGTGAAAGAAATTAAACGGTCAGCTACCCTTTCTAGATACTTTAGTAATTAGAAATAACAATAGATTAGAGTTTGACGTGTATAGAAAGGAAACCAGTACACTTCACTACATTCCTTCAGATTCCCATCATTGTGTTCAACACAAAATGGCAAGCCTGAATTTTTTGTCCACAGACTCAACAAGGATCGATAAAACTCATTAAGTTAATGGTTTCCATCAGCATATTTTTAATTTTTAATTATAAGAAAACTGGAAAGAATCTACGACTATTCGAGAGGATGTTAAAGCTATTGTGACCTCCCCTTACGCTCCCTTTATCACTAAAGGTTTGATTCTTCAAAGAGCTAGATCTCAGAATAGTTTACAGTTCTGGGACTAAATTATCGTTAAAGAATCAATTAGAAAAGTCAGGTATTTACGAAATCATCATTCAATCTGAAAAGATTGTAATCAAAAATATATTGGGCAAACCAGGAGAGCAGTCTCAACTAGATTCAAAGAGCATATGGCTAGATTTAATAGAATTGAGAAATCGAGCGTTGCCTAACACATTTTTGAAACAGATCACAACATCGATCATACGAATGTTAAATTAATTAGACAAATAAACAATTGTAAGTTTCTAAATGTTTTCGAAAGTTTAGAAATATATAAAAATAAGTTGTAATGAACTGTGACAATTCTAAACGATTCGTCATTGTTTTCGAATCAAATAATGATGTATCGGATTGACCCCATTTAGGTTACAATTTTATTTTAATTTGGTTTATTATCGTTAAAATTACAGATTGCTAAAACGGTTTTTACTTGTTTAGATATAATTTAGTCTAATGAGTCATTACTTATTGTAAAGAAAAGAAAAAAAAACATTTTAAAACCATACAAAACCCTAACATGCAGTCTCTTAGTACAACAAACTCTATTGACAGAACAATTAGTACATTTCACTTACAACACCGTGTACTTCAAGATTGAATATCCATCGTCCTCGTAGACGTCGTTTATTTTTCGTTTATTTCAGAAATGATTAATGACCGCAGCGATATTTAATACCTTCCTGAGAGTAAAGGAGAACTACAGTATTAATAGCTTGAATATAGGTAGCTATTATTGCTTTCGCTAACTGACAAACTAACATAGACGTTAACCAGTAAACGGAGTTATTGAATATGAAGACTTTACCTATCGCTCGAACAGATAACAGCCGCCATTTACTCGAGTAACATTTATTTCCTTTATTAATTGCTTTCTATGCGGAGATTAGTGATATGTAAGTATAGTTTTTATCGAGTTTATGCTCGGGCAGCGAAACCGTATACAGAGTACATATCTGGATTTAGTAATCTAATTTATATCCCTGATGTGTTCGCATACATAATATGTATGCATATTATATGCAAAAAATCCCTCTCATAAAGATAGGTATTTTGATTGCGAATATTTTCTGGTGATATGAATTGAGATCATTAAGAAACATCATAATTAAGATGTCCTCTTTCAGAAACAACTTATCTGACAGTTACCCTAAAAATATTTCTAGATCGTAAATAAACAGAATTTGGCAATTTATTTCTCTCGTGTTTCGCGCGTCGGAGACATGACCTTCTTCGTTGTGATTCGGAGGCTCCCAATGTGTTTACAAGTTTGGTAATTTATTATACATATGTGTGCACATTAATCGAAGATCTTTTAGTTTATGACCAAATCTGCTAGTCGTAAAAAGGTCGTAAACTGTCCTTACGTGAAAATTATTATCTGGGCAATATATTGTCCATAAAAGAACGCGATGTAACTGGTTTAATAACGTTTCAATATTTTAGAGTGGTTGTGTGTTACGTTCACTTGCATAATTTCTGTATTTATTTTCATGAAATGAAATAATAATGGAAAACACTATACGAGCAGATTCAAATATATTTTGGCATGAAAAATTAATTGCGCTTAGCGTTTCAGTGATCATGTTGTGAGCTTCTTCTTCAGACTTCAACGCAGTAAACGATGGTCGTGAAAACCTACACCCAATTAGACAATTTTTGTTTTGGCCAACGTAAGAATCACAAAACAAAACGCAGATGTCTTGCATTTGTAGATGTAAAAACGGTATATACGATTTTTTATGATGGTGTCATCGTACGATTCAACATACTGAAGAAGCTAGATTATCAGTTCGTAGTCAGTTACTGCAGAAAAGAGTGATTAAATAGTTTCTTAAAGAAATTCTTCAGCATGAACAACTAATAATGATTCCATTTGAGCGTTTCGTTAGTCTAAATAGAAGACTATTAATTAGAGCAAAAGAGTCGCCTCTTTCAGAGTGATGTCTATGGCTGGGGACAGTTCATTAAGACTCTTGACCGGAATCTGGATGGCTTACTAAGAGTGATGTCAAATATGTCTAAATTTCTGCTCCCTATTCTTCGTTATCTAACATCTGAAAGTTCCTAGTCTATTTCTGTTTGGACGATTGCGTAGTTCTGTTATTTTTGTTTGGAACTTCTTTTCTTTTCATTGAATTAAACATCTGCTAGCTTCCTTGTCAAGAGATTTCTTATTTGGCTTTCTGTTGTCATTCTTTTGATATGACTGACTTTGTTGAATTCAGAAGGGTGGAACATTCTGATATCTTCACTTCTTATTTTGTTTAATTTGATTTTTTGCCCGCCGATTTTTATTAAATGTTTCATCTCCGTCTGAGTCTTGTACCGAAGAGATTTCTGACTCTCTATCTCGTATTAATCACCCATATTTCGCTAAAAACAACAATTTGAGATTATTTGTTGAGTTATACTCTGTTTGTAGTCAGTTACTGCTTGAACAGAGAGATTAAAGATCTTTGTTAAAGAAATTTGGACCCATTACTTCACGCATTATATGAAGGTGGTTGGCTTCACAATTAGCAACATTGATTCCTCTGCTTTTTGAGCGACTGTATTCTTTGACTGGATCCTCTTATTCATATTACATTTGGTCCAAATCTCTAGTAACGAGAGCATTGAGTTATTTTTGGATTAAATTTAAGAGACCCAATATCTAAGAATATCAATTAGTTAAAGGCATTTTAACATACTCCAGCGCAAAGCCTAGTTCTAAAAGATGTTCCTAGACGTCCTTAATCATGAACTCAATTGAAATATCTCTACCAACCTCATTTAACAATTCATCATGAGACAACTGGAACGTGTGATAGAGTGCCTTTGCGAAAAAAAAAACTTTACTAACCCTCTGAAATATGTAATCTCATAGGATACAACTTCATTCCATCAGCGATATTCTGAGCCTTTATCTACTTAACCCAAGTGATGTCAATGTCTAAATTGTTTCTTCGAATTATTTTTTGTTGCCTTGTGGTTGAAAAGGATCATTTTGAATTGTAGCTCTGAAAGTCTGAGATGAATTTTGGGAAATGACCATCTAGATCGTCCTATTCATTAGAAAATTGAGTACTCTCAGTTGAAATTTCAATTTTACTAATCAATTAATTGTTTGGACGATTGACGTAGTTCTGTTAATTTTTTTGGAATTAAAAGGAGTCAATAAAGAAAAAGAAAGTCAATAAAACAACAAATCATTAAATATTTATTTGTTGTTTATTGACCTACAAGTGGAAATAATTCAGGAATTAAAGGATAAGGACCCAACCAGAAAATATTACAGCGTTAATAAAAAGTCCCGGAACGAATTTTTTATATGTATGTTTGAAATTTGGTGGTTGGCTTTTATGCAATCAGCATATTCTTTTCACTTGAATCGGCAATCTGCAACTTTTTTTTTTAAACGGAACGCCCAGATTTTTTTAACTGTATTCTTTGAAGTATTGATTTTATTTTATTCATATGCTTAAAAAATTTAAAAAGGTCCTATCTCAAGATACCTGTCATTCCCAACAATAATTGTTCAAATCTCTTTAGACAAAAATAAACGAGAGCATTCGAGAATTTTTTTTGTTTAAATTTAAGGAGATCTCTTCAAATTAGTTCAAGATTATGGGGACGATTTTTGTACACTACTTTCAGTGACCAAAAGCTTAGTTCTGGAAGATGTCCCTAGACGTCCTCAACCATGAACTTTCAATTGAAATATCTCTTACCAACCATCATTTAAAAATAAATCATGAGACAACTGGAAAGTGTGATAGGGTCCCTTTCGCAATAAAAAAGACTTTGCTTAATTTTCCTCTGAAATATGTATCTCTCAACAAGACCAGATTCACAACTTGGATTTTCAATCCAATCCGGATTTTCAATTGATCAGTAGCGACAATTATGTCTGTTCACAGTGCCGTTGATCTACAAAACGTTGCCTCATCTGAAAAAATGGTGTGATCTAAAACATTAGGCTGCTGCTCGATCAATTCCGTCAAGTTTCGAAAAATGAAAATTGATTCTTTGAATTATTTTTATAGTTGCCTTGTGGTTTAAAATCTTATCATTTTGAATTGCAGCTCTGAAAGTCTGAGATGAATTTTTGGAAATGATTCAATCTAGTTTCTTCAGTGATGTCGTCCTGCTTGTTTAGGACTTCATTTGAAAATTGAGTACTGTCATTACTATCCGAATAAACTTGAACTTTCAAAAGGGTCTCGACAAATTTATCTCAATTTTCTGTGATTTATTGACCTATTTTCAAATGTGTCTAAAATAATTCAATTTATAGGAATTAAAGTTAAAACGCTCAAAATAAATGAAGGGCAAAAACAATAAAACAAACAAATAATTAAATATTTGTTTTTGTTTTATTGACACTTTTTTAATTTTTAAAGTTTTCAGGAATAAAAATAAATATCATAATACTTCCTGAAAATAGTTTTTTATACATAAAAGTATTAAAAAAATTTCTGCTTTTTAATTCCGTTTAATAAAATTAATTTGGGTTTGCATTATGATTAGCGACGTACCATTTTCTTTTTTCATCAAACTTATTAATTCTGTGACTACCTTTTAAATAGGGAAAACTGGCATAATTCAAAACTCGTACATTGGTGTGTCGAGAGGTTGTTGGTCAATCTAGAGGGGGTCACTATAAAGTCTGGGACCAGTCCTGTTACAGCCACGTTTTTATGTTAAAGCGTTCTGATACGTTATTATCACTACAATTTCTACTGGCAATTATGGTATATTTGACAGAAAAAGTACGAATCGCCATTCTGAAGATGGTTGGCTATGGAAATTTACAACGATCATACGAGGAAGTTCGTAATTTGTCCAATGATGATGCCTGATGTCCTGTAATAACTTAATCAGTTGCGCAAACACTCTGCGCAGATTTATTAAACTTGGTACCACAACAGACTAGATCTAGCAGGCTAAAGAACTCTGCAAGTGAAGAGGACTCATTAGGTATAGTACTTAATGTCTAGTTTAAGCCCAAAACATCAGTACTAGAGCTTGTATCAAGTCTACACATTGCTTCATGTGCAAGAACCTAGTGACGAAAACTTCACAGAAGGCTGGAGTTTTATGGAAAGATTTGCGAAGAGACGACGTTTTGTTTAAATGGTATTTGACAGGTATTAACGATTCAAATTGGATGGAAGAACTCCGTACACAATATCCCGAAAAATTAAGTGTTTGAATAGGAATCGTTGGCCATAATTTAATTGGATCACTTTTTATTGAGGCAATATTAAGTGGTGCAAAATATTTGGAAAACCTTGAAAATAATATTTGTCCAGAAATTAGAACTTCTGACACACACACCTTTACATTTTAGCATATCAGTTTTTAGGTTAGAGTTTTCCAGCTAGGTGGATAGGTAGAGGACGAATCGATGGATCTTGGATTATAGTAATGAAGAACACGATCAGCTGCGTTTAATTTTGTCAGGATGAAGGAGTAAGGATAATAACATTATTGGGGAGGTTAAGACATATTATACTAAACAATATGAAAGTGCTTGACGTTGCTTTCGATACTACATACAAACTAAATTGCAAATGACAAAACTGAGTACATATATCAGCATTCTGTTAACATTTCTTCTTTATAAAATATATATTTTAGTTACATAAAAACGAAATCAAAAA
Source organism: Holotrichia oblita (assembly GCA_023690525.1). Classification (NCBI taxonomy): domain Eukaryota; kingdom Metazoa; phylum Arthropoda; class Insecta; order Coleoptera; family Scarabaeidae; genus Holotrichia; species Holotrichia oblita. The sequence continues at coordinate 139,498,039 of CM043018.1, forward strand.
CATTTCGCATATTTAAACCTGATGCTCCAGTTTAAACGAGCAGAACATGCATACGTTTCTACAATAATAATACCGTTTTATATTACAAGATTGCCGTACAGTAATCGTCATTACCGCTTATACGATTCAAGTCGAAAAGGATAGAAGAATTTTGTTTTCGCCTTCCATGCATAGAAGCTAGCTTAACGAACTTAAAACGACAGGCGACGCGCGGTAAATATCAATTTTGATCGTTCACGTCGCCGTACGAACAGTGTACTGTTCGCAGGATTCAATTACCGCAAAAATCTACAATTTCAATCGGTTTGTCGTGTAATAATTGCACCATTCAGTCCTACGTGCGAGCGCTACGACTCGACTGCAGTGAATTTCGAAAAAAATACAAAAAATACAACCTTCCGGACACGCATTTTCCACTAGATGGTTATCGATTCCGAGCATCGCATGAAAATTCATGTTTTATCGGTGGAGAAACTACAACGAGGTACAGCTGGAAGTGCAATTAGGCACTGTCCAAATTAAGTCGGCAATAAAGAAATATGTAATTATATGTACAAGTTGTTTGAAGCTAAAATAATGAATTATTTTATTTATATTAAGTCACACAATTTGATACAATGAGATGAGTATTGTTTAGAGGAATAAATAAGAAAACTATGTGTGCGGTAATTGCGTAGAGTCAGGATAAATAGCTCATTAACTACACTAATAATATATTATTAGAAAATATAGGAAGTACAGACATACCATATTATTTAATGGCATGTAAAAATGCATGTATTTTTTTTGTCTTTATCAATTTTTCTCACTGCTCACGTTTTCTTTTTCTTTCCGTTCATTTCCCCTGAAGCAAAATAAGCAGGATATAATTAAGCTACCGCTGCTATTTGCAAAAGAAGATACCAATTAAAATAATTAGCAATCACGCAAGACATAGATTGTTAGCTAGATGTATACATGCTTTCCTACAACAAGTTCTTCGTTAAAATATCATCTTACATAACCCATCGAAAAGAACAGTTTAAAATTTGATGGTGTAGAAGTTGAATTAAACAGAGGCATCTGTTGTTTTCCTGGCGAACCGTTCACGCTAGGAATTATACAGGCATCTTGCGTACCTGTACATTACAAGGTATATAATTTAAATGAAGCAATTAACAAACAAATTAAGAACATTTAGTTTACTTTACTTAGGAGAAAACTGGATAAAGATAATTAGCAATTTCCGTCTTGTTACGTAATTAACTTTGAACTGTATACCTGCCCTTTATTCTTTATTGCTTGAAACGACTGGTTGTTTGGATAGAAGTAATTCAATTTATCGCAATTAATTTAAAAGGGAATTAATGAAGGATGCCTTTGTTCGCTGTTTGTATTTTAGGTTATAATTTATAGCGAAGGATGTAACTAGAATATTACGTCCTTTAACCCGTTTATTTATAAAATATGATGCTCTGAGATAGGTAACACTTGACCTTTCGCTAGTTATGCTGTCAGGTTTTTTTACTTTTTCTTATTAACTTTAAATACATTCAAGCAAAAACTGAAATGGAAAATTTCTTAGCTTAGTTTGTGGCTTAAATAGGTTTGAAAATGGTTCAACAGTTCAACATTTTCTGCACACGAGTAGAGGGATCGGAAAGTAACGTCGTTTCTGGGATGTCACTATTTGATTGTCATTTATCAGTTAATTGTGTACATCAAAGTCATGGCAAAGATATTCTGTAAATGCCAAAGTTGGTTCAAATTTGGTAATTTTGATTTTTCCGACTCGTATCGATCAAAAAGACATAATATAGCCAAGACCTAAAAAATGCTGTTTTTCTTTTTTGAAATATTTGTTTCCTGCTTATTAAAACGTCTTAATTCAGACAATTTTGAAGTTTATTAAAAAAATTCAACAATATTTACAAAAAAAAAGAGAGTGTATACAGGGTGTCCAGACTATGCGAGGATGGAAGACTACGGCTTTATGATTACAGTTAGAGAAAAGTATTTTAGACAAAAGTTGTAGCCACTCCTAAAATACACATTCTAAAATTATTTCCAATTATACAGAGTGTTGTGTAAATGTCCTTTTATTTGCAATTTTCAACATATCCAACTTTGTGGAGACACCGAGACGAAACCTGAAAGAATTTTGAGATCTGTTTAGACAAGAAGTTTTCCACTTTCGTCAAGTTTAATAATCTACATTCATTTTATTTAGTTTTTAATAACTGAAATTGCAGCAATAGCAAACGCAAAATTAACATTTACGCTGTTTTTTTAAACACAACACCCTGTATATTTTTCTTCTAAAGTAAAGTACTTTTTATAAGCTTTTTAAGAATACCATGTCTTCCCTATCTACACTTAATATTTATTGGTATTATTAACAGATTATAAAGTTAAATGAAAATAATTAATAATTTAAGTTGCTGTCAGCTTTAATTATTAATTATAACAAATTACTACAACATATTCTAAAATTGTTTTGAACATCAGTAAGCGTTTGCCGTCCAATATTTAAAAAAAATGGCTTTTATACATTGTTTCATGTCATTAAGTGTGCTTAGAATGTTTCGATTAACCTGTTCTTTAACGTGTCCCCAAAGAAAAAAATCAATAAGAGTTAAATCGGGAGACCTTGAAGGCCAAGCTGTAGGACTCCACCGACCAATCCATCGTTCTTCGCACCAGTTATATAAAAAATTTCTTACACTTCTACGAAAACGTAGTGGAGCTCCTGAAGATTGAAAATTCCGGTCCAAATTTATTTTGTTTAATGTTGCAAAAACTTAACCGATTTACAAAATCATTTTCACGAATGTCCTGATGTAATGACATGTGGTAGGGATGGTACTTATTTTTCTTTATGATCCAATTGATGGTACTCTAGCTTCAAATTTCGTGTACTTACTTGAGGATTTTGTTCCAACGATAGCAAAATATTTAATTCATTTTCCTCATTAGTAACCCTTCGATTTTTAATCTCCTTTTTCGAATAACCAATATTTCCAGATGCTTCAGAACGTTCTTTTAATTTTTGAAATGCTTCGATTCTAGGAGGTCGTGTTTGATCAATCACTGAGCTTTTTATACGCTAAAGCTTTATCTCTTCATGTACAGTTTCCTAATGAAACTAGATACTTTTATTTAATATAATTGAGAGTGGTACAAAGTTAATAAGTCACGGGCTTGGGGCTTCAAGGCTTATACAAAAATAAAGCTTGAAACTTATAGATAGCAATAAAAGACGAGAAGTTGAAGTCAATTTGTTACAGTGAGAAGATGTTATGTATGATTATATTTCGGTCAAAGAATATTTCATGAAACTATATTCTTAGAATACGTTTATATAATTTTCTTAAAAATTTCCTTAAAAAATAGAATTTATTATTTAAAATTCTCATCAATTTTTTAAAATAAGAACATAAATTCAATTCATTTTGTGAAACAACGCTTTGAAGCGTATCCTTAACAAGGGTTTTATTAAAACGAATATTTTTCTAAGATGATAGATGGGCCGTCCAGCTAAGTCCGACCCTGTTCAACCAACCCGTGTGATCATTACTCAAACCGTTGTCATGAACAGCTGCAATAATTGACGAAATTTATTTCGGAACCGAAATAAGGTGTTATTTGCATTTTTAATAGCGTCCTTGAATTTATATATTTGTTTTGGAAAAACTCGTAACAATTTCGGTGCCATTATTGGTACAAGAGCGCAATATTTTCGGTCTTAAGCTCCGCATACGTGTCCGCTAATATTTATTTTATGTGTACTCTCCTCGGCGTCATTTAGAACCCGCACGGTATACACGAGACTGAAAAAAGGTTTAAAGCGAACGTAATAAATTCTCGTGTGTGAATTTGTTCGCCGTATGATAGTTCTTTTTGGTGTTATTTCGTTCTTAATGTTACCGAGGGATGTACCTGTTAACTAAACGTTCTTGCATATTTTGCGATGGCGTAAAATTGAAGTAGAAAAGTGGTACATACTCGACTTTCTTTAGTTTATTTAAGAATTTAAGCTGGAAAGTTCATTTTTTATATCTTTTAGAACTGCTTAAGAGAATTGCACGCACCAGCATCATGGAACACCTAATTAATCAATCGAGATACGTGAGGTCGGCAATTATGTTGCCATTTTTCACATTAAAGCCTTTTCCTTTGATGTATTCAACGCTTCGCCATGCTTTTTGTAACTGCCAGTTGTTGCCAGATTTTGCTTTTTTGGCGCATTGTATCCTGATAATTAACAGCGGTTTATTTACATACAAGCTTTGTGTGTCTGTAGCCTTTGTTGTGCGTATGTAGAGTAGAATATATTTTCTCATATCAAAGACTCCAATTTCAAATTTAACCTCACTTTATATGATGTATCCCGAAGAATGTGCCATGTAAAGGAACTGGTAATGAAGGGAATTTTGTCGCTTATATGTTACTGTTTTTTTTTTGTAGTACCAATAATTATTTTTCTTTGGCGAATTGGATTTAATATCTTAAGTTCTTTAAATATATTTTAACAATGATTCTAGTCTATTGTTGCAAAAAATTGTATGATAACTATAAAGATAGGCGGCGGCCAAGTGTTAAGGGGGTTGTGACATTTTTCTGGAAGAATTTCATCCTGATCGATCTACCATTCGCCAGACAAGCAACACAACTTAAGAAGGCGCTGCATCGAAGACCTACAATAGAACAACAAATAGCAAAAGCCATATCATAATGTAGTGGTTAGTACAGTTGTTTTTACGTTAAAGGATATCAGGTTCAAAAGTTAGTGACGACTTTCTGAGTTTGATTCTCTGTGGGTTTCCAACCATCGTATGATTATGCAATTTCTAACAATAATTTAATCGGAAAGTTGAGGTCATAAAGCGAAAGCATCTCAGCTTATGCCTGAAACAAAAATTATAATAGGAAAAAAATGAATTTCTTGGGAGAATAATCTTTATCCAACAGATTATTTAACCTAATTCAAAGCAACTGGATGACGATAGCCACACGTCGTAACACACAGTGCATAAAGGAAACGTTTGTAGTTCTATCCTGACACACAGACACGTGTTTCGAACTTATTTGTTCTCATCAGTGTGTGATACAAGAGTATGAACTGACAAACGAATTCCCACATACCCGTTATATCAAGAAATTACTCGACAGAAACTCAGAAGATAAACTCCATGACCTCTATCGGGCGATAACCAGACTCAACAGGGCAGATCACCGTCGCCGCACTGCAAGCGATACAGAGATCACGTGTGTAAGCGCTACCGTCCTCTATCCCAAATCTCCGGCAGAGGGATGTATACGTTTCACACTTTTGTGTTCTGTTTGAGATTATTTAACGTTTAGTAACATCTTGCTACAGCTTCCAGAACGAAAGGAGGATTTGGCAACCTGTCAGCCATTACGAATCGTACGAATTTTGTCTAAAAACATCGTCACTATTCTATTTGGTCATAAATATGTAATAGTATATCTGATGTAGAATATAAAACTCAGAGAAGCTTTCACTATATTGACATGCCAAGAGGAAAATCTGGCATCAAAAGAACCCGTGGTAGTACCAAGAAATTTGTTATTGGAATTGAAAGAATTTTAGTTGTGACAGTTACTTGGAAAAAGTATCAACACCTTGAATGCCAAAATATTGACGGTAGAGTATGGAGATGTGTCAGTACGTGCAACGTGTCGATTTTGCTAAAAATAAATTTCATTTACAGATATTTGAAAGAAATCATTTCGATTGTTTTGTTTAATGCATTTTATAGAGTCTGCTTTTGAATATGAGTTGATAGTTGTTATCTCCAAATGATTTGACGCTAATAGCCAGAAGCTAGCCCAAATATTTGAAATGGTAGAATCAACTAAAATTGCCAAGAATGATTACTACTACTGATAACCACAGGGGAGATGACAACACTGTCAAAATAATATTAGCCAAAGATGCAATAAAGAGGAATAAAAACACCAGCGCAAGAATAACATCATGAATGGTGCCCTGCAAACCAATTCAAATTCCGAGGATGGAAACAGGTAGGAAAAAATCAATTCAGAATTCACAGAATAATATCCTTCAGAATGCAACCTTGACAAAACACACAGTTCAGAAAATGATTTTAAAGACGGAGAAAATAAAAAGTAGGAAAATAAACAATATTCACTGGCCCTGGGTCATACCTCAGACATAGTTTACAGTGCAGTTTCAAGAAGAGTGTACGATGAGCGCTAGATGGCGTGACTGACCACAAAAAATTAAAATCAAGTTTCTAGCGGTGATGGACAAAATAATATTAATCATTTTGAATCGCTAAATATAGACCAAATAAAGTGTTTTCTAACAAGACCAGATTTGCTAAATCTCGTTCAGGGGAAGCAGAATAATTTAAATTTATAGAAGAAATTGTTATCAAGATATCTTCGTATAGATAAAAGATACCAAAATCCGGATTTCGCTGATTTGTTGATAATTTGGTTTCTATTTAATATTATCGCTAAAAAAAAAAAATTTCCGAAAAATTTTAAACAGCGCCCTCTAGCATGCACGACACTTATTAGATTGTTTCGTATTTGGAAGCATTAGTTTGCAGGAGTAATGCTGTTTTTAACAATGTTAAGTTTGCAAAATTTGGATCAACAGAACTGGAGTTATAGGCGTTCCTTTAAAACAAAGTTTAAAGCAAAGCCACCCCCTCCCTCCTCTCCTCCCCCTAATTTGACAAAATACAAAAATTTTGTCCACGTTTCCTCAATAGGAATTTAAATTTTTGGTGTTCAGGTACGTCATCTAGCGATCATCCTACACTTACCTAAATAATTTCCAGATGTTTGTCGGGGTCAATTTAGTCCGTAATATTTTTTTGCCGAAGCTGTACTATAAACCGTTTCTGAGATATTGCCTTAGCGCCATTCTTAGTTGGCCATCCGGTGCAATGGATGGGATTCAGGGGCCACATACTTCCTAATAAACAAGTGTTTATGGAAACGTATAATAAACTCAACCAAAATTACTCAAGGCATCTAAATTGAATAAGATTTGGTTTAAAAGCAAACTGAAAAGCAAGGCATCTACTCCGTAATTCTGAATAACTCTTGATTTGGTTTGAAAGCACAATCATATCGATGAAATCACTTTGCTCCCAGCGAATAGTTGACTCTGTCATCCCTCCAGATTCAAGAAATTCAGCCGCCTAAAGCGGCCATCGACCCGTAACATCATAGTTCAAGAAATTATAAAAGGCTACCTATTATTGTCATGAAAGATGCTGACTGTATATTATTCAGGTCACTATGGGGCAAACCTACACTTGTCAAAGTTGAAAAAAATGTATTTTTAAATTTTGACATTTCTCCGAAATAGTTTTGCAGTCAAATCCGTAAAAAATTGTCATTTTATAGTTTGACAGTTGAATACAAAATATTCATATTAAATACAGTATGTTTCAGAAAAGAGAAAATACTCAACAACTCTCTCCTTCAGAGTAGGTCTGAGTTTACATCCATTCAAATTTATAGAACGTACTTTTAGGTTTATGATAATTATTCTGCATTATTATTATTGCATTCAAAATAAACTATAAATAATAATGATATACATAATGATAAACACCACAGGGGGATACCTGACAATGATGGAAACCGGCAATATTATATCACGCTGACAAATTTTAAATCAAACCCAAATACAATTACATTCATTAGCGAAGGACGATAAATAATATAAACGCCTGGCGTGAAACAATTTGCAAATCGCTTCGATTTTGTTTTTATTTCCGTTCTTGACGTTGCCGCGGCAAATCAATTTTAAGTTCACGGACACCGTTGGCCGGCTAGCTTAAATTCAACGCCGTTTTAATTTATTCATTCATATTTCGGGTAAGTATTTGTTTCTCTCCCGACCGTGTTCGTTTATTGGGCGATCGTAAATTAATTCAACGGATAAATTTATTAACTGAGTGGGCCTCCATCGCCTCAAGCCGATGAAGTTTTATTTAACAACTGTCCGTAACCTGTGACCCCCAGGAAATGGTGTACTACTACGAGGCGCATCGCTTTATTCAATATCTTCTTCACTGTGTGTCGTAATTTACATTTTTATGGGTTAATATCCCAGTAAAGCTAATGCAAGCCATTTAAGATTAAATTGCCCGTTTTGACTAATTTTTAAAACGCTCTTTATTACCGCTTAATACGGAGAAAAAGTTCATTAATTCTAAAATCTAATTTTCGGTACGATAAAATTGTTTGTGAGTACCTTTCCGTCTGCATAACTCTCTTCATTCCTTGTTTTATTTTTTTATAGAATGGCATGGACGGTAATGGTGATAAATATACTTACACTTAAGGAATTGAATCTGTGAGAGATTATTAAAAGTAATGGGAAAATTATTAAATCATCTAAAAAGCTGTTGAAAAATATGGGAGAAAGCATGTTAGAGAATATATAAAATAATGTTTCGGAAGAAGGTGTAGTCAAATATACACTGAAATATAACTTGAATGAATGTTGGAACTTCAATTCCTCCAAAGATGGAAAATATCTGGTAGTATATGCACTCGAATCTAAATTTGCAAACAGATCTGGTCATGATGTAATTTGAGCTATTTACTTTTGAAACAGAACGAAACCAGAAATGGGACAGTCTAGTAAAAATTACTTTAGATATATTTCCTATAGAGACAGAACCAGCCTGTGGCATATTTCGAAAGTTCACCAATTAATATATAACCCAAGAAGCTGTTATAGCTTTCCTGATGAGGACCATTTAGCAGCAGGACCAGAATGACTGAGATAATAATCAGGCACTGTCGCCCGAAAAAGCACTTGTGTAACAGATATTGTATTGATCCCAGTTGTCAATAATTTCAGGTGGATGAAAATGCATTTCTAGCTTACCAGTTCTTGAGAAAGATGTATTTAGACAGATAGAAAGTCCTTGGATGCTTATCAAATATAATACAACGAGTGGAGTCGTGACTGTTGATAAGCGCGTGTGTTTATGCGAAATATGTTATCAAAACTTAATTTCACGAGTCTGATCACCCGACATGATTATCATTAATCACGATTTCTAAAACAACTCTACAATTTTTTTCAGTTGCAATCGCTGTATTTGTCAATAAGGTACTCATTGGCTTGAATGTTGAAGGCATTGATGTAGTCGTGTTGGTTTTCGTTAAGAAAACAGTTATCTTGGAAAGATGTCCTTGTTGCCATTTTAATTATCTCTTGTAAATGGATGTGGTCCTCTTCCTTCTTGTATCGAGTCCAAGAAGGATCCACTTGTTAATTGTATTTCATGAATTCATATATTCATACATTCATGAATGTATGAATTAACCCAATTTTTGTTTGGAGTCCAAAACAATCTTCTGGTTCTTATGTTTTCCACAACATTGTTTGAAAAAAATCTGACAGGATAGAAATTTTAATGGTCTTGGTTGGGAATTTGCCATATGCTTTCTGGCAAACTTCTATCCCCTCCTCGAGCCGTTTTGGAGAACAGCGCATTGGATTGTATGCATCTATGAATTAATAAATTATGAGTTGCATAATAAGGATAGTCACACTGCAGCGGCAAATAGATCTAAACACTATTTGAAAATGTTTGAAAATGAATAAAGGTTTGTATTGGCTTGGATTGGTTTTATTTCCTTTTGACGAATTGTCCGCTTTAATTTTTACCTATTTCAAAAGAAACTGTTCTAAAACTAGTTTTGAGTGAATTTTTTTTGATCAAAAGTTAGATTACGATCAAAATATTACGCAGTACCTGTACCTGGAACAATATATGCGTTTCACTTCTATACTGGAGTCCAGTTCGTGACTCCAATTTTTGACGGAAATTTTACTTTATCCACATGATAATAACGGAATTTCTTTGGCTTTATTCTTGCCACACTTTGAATGTCGACCTTTTAGATATCTAGTCGTATATTTATGTTATGACTTGTAAGTCCTTGTCTTTCAATCCCAGATGTATTTCCACTTTTAGACCAATGAAACAGCAATTAATTAAATAACAAATAAATACCACGCTGATACCTCACACTCTTTGGTTTGAGTATACGAACACCAAGCGAGAGGTAAGGGCAAGGGAAGGGTTCGCTGTCGCAAACTGGTTAGCATAAAGATTCCCCATTTGGGGCTGATCGTATTTTTTTCTGTTTACGATGCTGTCCTTTTCTACAGTATTATATCTAATCTAGCTATGCTAGCCTACTAGTATGTACATATGTCTAGATAACAGAAAGAGCTTCATCTATATAAGATAATTCTTAATTTTTGACGAAATTGGAACTGGGTTTCAAAACTTTACATATTTTGAGAGAGCCCAAGACAACATTCTAATGATGTAACATCAGTTAGACCCATACCGTATACAGTGGATGCTAATTTTGCTATTGATTCTTGTTTGATGCAGCAGCATATTATAATTATTTTTTGGGGATTTTGGAAACATGTAGTACTCATCCAAAAGAAAGAAACACCTTCCTATAAATATTGGCTTGAAAAAGTTTACTTTCTGAAATGCATACTGTTTATTATGACACTAGACTACTAGAAACATTTTTTATATAACTTCAGCATTCACAAAACTTTCCAAGAAGATCTTCCAAATCAGGAAATCCAACAGTCCAATATGCCAGATCGTCATGTCAATCCTTAAAGACAGAAATTATAATTTCAACAATTTTATCAAGACTTTTATCGACCAAGCAGTGCAAACTATGGAAGTTAAATATTCCATCTTGATATAAATCTAGCCTCCTCAATAAAAAAAAATGTTTTTGATCAAATTAGGATACTTGGTTTATGCTAATTCGTACAAAATGTCAATTGATTATCATTATCAGGTGATTTAGACCTATTAGTATTGTGCCGACTCTGTCTAAGGTATTTGAAAAAGTAATAGCTATGCAATTGAAACGTTATATTTACAATAAAAAAGTCTCCCTTCTACACAATCAGGTTTTACAGTAAAGCTTTCGACACCATGGATCACAACATCTTGTTGTCTAAGTTAGCTTATCATTCATTTTCAAATTCATCCACAATTTTATTAAAAATCAGTTCAGGCAGGTGGCAGGGTTTCCTCTGCAATCGCTGTTGGACATGGTGTACCACAGGGTTCGGTGATGGGGTCAATTTTGTACACATTATATAGTATACATCAAATCTTCTCAAGTGTGTTGAACATTGTAGTTTTCATTGTTACGCGGATGATATGCAATTATACTTGTCTATACTCGTACTTGTCTTGATCGTAAAGAGCTGAAAAGCGCTGAAATACAGATTAGGTCAGATTTAGAAGGATTACATACTGTTTTGGCCGGCCGTTGTCTGCTAGTTCATCCAGAAAAATCTGAAGTTATTCTATTTGGTTCTAGGGATGCTTGCGATTTTGTATTCGCGGACAATGGATATGGCTCGAAAGTGGTTGCTGGACCCCAAAGGGGCACCAGCTGCCGACCGACCGTTAGGTATGCGGCAAAACAGGGAAATGCACACACTCCTCAGGACAAAGAGGCACGAAACCAGTTGCCCGCACGAGACCGACACCTCGCGGAGAGGCCCGGCGAACCGGTGGGCTCCTCTCCCCCGTGCTACCCATGTTAGACAAGTTTTCTTGTCAACGTTGGACGGGTCACCGTTGGAGACGCTTTAGCGAACTCCTACCTCACATCTAACCCCACGGGGCCTAGGCCTCCTTGCGGATGGCTACTATCGGCCAAGCGTGGGAAACGGAATCTGGCCGTGAGGTACAACCAGCCCGCCCGTGAATTAAGCCTGAACTACGGGGACGGCCGGGCAAAAGCCCTACCCCAAAATGTCAACCGCGCCAACCCTTTCGCCCCTCCGGCGATCAAGTATCCGCGGCAGCTACAGTGAAACCGTAGGGTCCCAGAGTCACCGAGTTGTTTTAGGATGAAACCGAAGGTTTCCCAACCAGACAACCAGCGGTCGGACTACTCCTCGGCGAACCGACTTTTATCCTCCCCTACTATCTTCGCCAAATTCTCTCGCCACGCCCGTTTCCCTGAGTGTGGCCACCAAGGATGGGGTAGTGCAGCTGCAGAGTTCTCTAGGTAAGCGCCGTAGGGTGCCTCACTTACCCACCGTATATTCCGACAGTTAGCGGCCGGACACCGGAGCGTATGCCCATGCCTACGCCCAAGCATCCTCCCCTATATACGAAGTCTACTCCCGCCACGCCCGTTACCCTGGAACTATGAAACCAGGGATGGGTAGTGCAGCCGCAGAGTTTTAAGGGTCGACGCTATAGGGTGAACGCCGACCCGGAATGGATATGGCTATAAACAATATCAAATTACCAACTGTGAACAAGGCGAAAATATGTAGGTATCAAATTTTAAAAAGCTGTATCTCTTTAGACATACCTCGAATATTGATATTAAAAAAAGTTTGTGTGAGACATTTTTGCTTTCACATTTCACGTACTCTTCTGTTGTTTATCATAATTGCTTGGACTGTTTCACTGCCGCAAGTATACAAAGGGTTCAGAATTCGTGTCTGCAGTTTATGTTCGGTATCAGACAATGTGATCACATAAATTGGCCTACGCCCAGTGGTTGAGCACGATATCTTTGCTACTGTTTATATCACCGGGTTTTGGTATTTAAAACTCTCCCATATCTCTATAATAAAATAACTTTTCAAACAGATGTGCACAATATTGCCACCAGATTTCGTGGTCTGATTTTACCGCCCCCGCACTCTAGAGCTCTTTTTGAACGATCTTTCGCGCATCAGATCTACGATATATGATATCGAAGGCTTCCACGGTCTGAGTCTCTGTTATGAGGGCTTCCGGGTTTCGACCGCGTCATTGTAAAGTACATATATACAATACAAAATAAAATAAAACAAAAATGAAAATGAAAAAATGCAAAAATATATATACAACTTACTCAAACTCGACGTTTCGCCACTAATGTAAGTGGCTTCTTCAGGAGCAAAACTAGGTGAGGGGCGCCAGAAGGTCACGGTAACTCGACGTGTCAACCACGCTAGAGGCGATAACCTTCTGACGCTGGCTGACTGGGTGCAGCTGTAATAGCTTACTTGTCAGACTCTTATACACCTGTTGCTGTCAATTTGTGTGTTTGTGTAGGCCTTGCTAGACTATTATCTAGCCGTAACTAATATTGCTTTGTTAATTGTTTCCCAACAGCGAATGCTAGTCGGGCGGGGAGCCAATCGTAATCACCCACCACAATCCCATAGCCAGGGTTCTATCCACTATCACAGAACGGCCACCTTAACAATACGATCGCCAATTCATAAATAATAATTCATGCCTTAAGAGCCGCCATGAGCTTGCATCAATTGCAAGGAGTATCAGCTGGTTACACCCACAGATCAGGACTAAAATATTGGCTTTCCACATTTGCCAAGAAATTTGGGAAACTATACAAAAACAATTTCAAAAACGAAGTTTCAAGCTTCAAACTCTGTACGCCTAAAATAGGAAGAAAGTAACCATTACATCATAATCATAACATCTTAATCCAAATCTGCTGCTTTTTGGGACCTGTTTTATGAAGGTGATTCCACGTAATCTCCTCTAGTTAGTTCTGTGTACAAATAGTGGCGCCTTAGGATAAGGTTTTGCATTTTCAACAGCAAGAATTTTTTGGTGATATGATCTGCTCATATGTGATTCATTCAGGACAATTAAAAATTGCAGTAACACAAAATATTCCTGTACGTTTTACAGAGAGGTTGGAAATAATAAAAGCAGTTAATAAAAGTTATTTTTTTTTGTGAAACACACTATATACCATTCAAGCCGGTATGGATACTATAGACAAGACTTTAAAGGACTTATCTCTGAAGCAACTTATGATTCGTTTAATATTAAAAAGACATTTCCCCAAATATAGACATTAATGTTATTTAAAACCGCATTTGAGACACGGATGTAAGTATGTACTGTGTTCTACTCGTTACGCTACTTCTATCCATGAGCTTGCATTATTACCACATCATGAGTATTATGACGTGACTGGCGCAGAGGTACCGATACAATCCTAATATGCAATCGAGATTGTGGAGATTTTAATTGAAATACTGGGATTAAAATAGATCCCAGCTACGGTAAGAGTTTCGTTGGAAATTACATTTCACAATACCTTTAATAAAAGTTGTAATTCAAAATATTATCATAATCTGGATTACGCTGGGTTAATCCCCGACTGTAATATATTGGAGTCGTTCTCAGATATTTGATTTAGATATCGCTAGCTTTTACGTACTCGTATATACTATCTGTTTCTTTTAAGAGCATTTCCTTCCTAAATCGTCTTCTTTTCGGCAACAGATTTCTGCTTATGCAAATACTTCCAGTCCATTTAGTTTCAATCATCTATATGATAGGTTTTCCTTTTCTATATAACGGCTTTTTCTGCAAGGAAATGTGTATTTTTAGATTCCATTTTAAATATATTTTATATTTGATGATACATTCAAATATAACAGGAATATTCTGCTATTTGGGTATCCTTAATTAAAACTTATTATCTCTAAACACACACACATCATAGGTTGGATAAAAATATTAATATAGTTATACGACCATCTCAATAAACTAATATTTAACTCGCTCGAAAATTTCGTCAGTCCCCCTCTTATATTTTCCGTGCGATATTGTACAGAACCCGAACCGATATCAATCTCTTAAGTAACAGCTGGCTGAATTTTACGGTCCCGAGAATCGTTCCCGAGTAATTTTCTAATTTAAAAAATTACAGTAATTCGAATTCCTCATCATGGAAGTTACCCCAACCGGGGAGATTTCCGATAAGCGACTGCCGAGATAGCCTGGCTAGCGAAGCGCCTTTTCCGACGAATTATCGTACGATACTAATTTCTTATATTATTTAAAAATTGCGATAAGCGACTGCCGAGATAGCCTGGCTAGCGAAGCGCCTTTTCCGACGAATTATCGTACGATACTAATTTCTTATATTATTTAAAAATTGCCAAGTCATAAAAAGCGGGAATGCCCCCACCCTCCTTCGAATGTAGCTCATTCGACGGGGGCGGCTATGTACCACCGTTTCCAATGAATCGTTTCGATTTCTTCACTTCCTTTCACCCTGTCCTTTTACCGAACATAAGTCATCTGCGATTTCCCAGAACGCTAGCCAATTTTTCGGAACGATAGCGTTGAGAAAATGATAAACGTACTAGATGAGTTTCAGATGGTGATTGCACTTAGAGAAATTTAGCGGAAAATACGTTCCCTGTCGATAATGATACGCCGCTAGATAGATTGGAGGTCTTTTACGAAGTTTGTTTAATTTTAAGGTTTTAAACCTAACGAATGAAATATAAAGTTCTAATTTGATCGTTTAATTATGTAGAATGTCCAAAAAATACTTAAATATTGATTTATCGTGGGTTGCAATAATAGTGAGATTAATTATTTAGCTTCCTAAGGTGTATTACTAGCCATAATTGCTGTGTTGTTAGCTGGGGTGTTAATTGCTTCTAAACTTGATATCTCGAATTCAATAAATTAATCATTGTATAGGGTGACGCAGGGAAACGTCCTTAACTTTGAAGTTGAATAAAAACGGAACCAGAAATGTTTGAACAAATTTGTTTTATTATTTTAAAGAAGCAATATTGGAAATTAAGTTTTAAATAAAATATCTTCCAAATGATTGATGGTCTTCGATAATCAATACATTTTTGTGGCCGGATAATTTCGTATTGTATCTTTTAAGGCTTGTATGCTGTTAGAGCGATGATAGGGCTATAAAATGGCACCGCATCCTCAGAACAGCCATTGAATTATTATCCTGTTAGAACCAGACGCGCTCCATATCTAACTGTTCGAAATGTGACGCAAAAAGTTCTTGGATGTTTCTTAAAGAGGTAGAGTCCGACGAGGCCTTCACTGCTGACTGCTCACCAAACTGTTACCCTGACATTATCTAAGGGCCTTTCTTGAATCTTTCTAGGGTTGATAACACTTTATGACAATCCGGACTAAAATCTGACAGTTGATCCAAATGACGTGACGTTTCTAAAATTTTACAATCTACAAAATAAAAAACATTTCTTAGGGATTTAATTACTCACATGACATCTTCTTATTAAATTTCAAAATGAGTTTTAAATTAGTACAGCTAGTTCAAGGTTCCTATTCAAACGACCAAATTTTATTAGGTCAATTGTATGGTTGGTTAAACAAAATTAGGCGGCCATGAAAATCAAAAAATCGCTTTCCCAGAAAAATATTAAAAACAGAAGCGTCCAAGCCACCAAAGCAGCAAGACCTATTTTAATTTTGTCTCTAAAAAGTAAACAACTTTTATGCCCCAAAAGTCAGCGTATTTTTGTGTAGCCTGCACTCTATGATAAGGCGGCTCGGGTGTAGTAATTATGTGCATCGCCATTTAAGCTTAACGCATTTCTGTGGCGTTGGACATATTTGACGCTAGTAAGTATATATGTATACATGCAAGGTAAACTTAGTATTCTTTCATTAATAAACGCGTATTCATGTACAAGTTTCCTCCTGTCTTAGGTTAGTTAACGTCGGAATTGCTCGTTTCTGAAGAATGAAAATACGTTTCGCTTCCGGAGCCAGTCCTCAAAACAGCAGACCATATGAAATGATGCTATGAAAGCTGGCAAAGTACGTGAGTCGAGCAGCTTGGTAAGTTGACACACTTTTAATTCGTCGCATGCTGTAGATAGCGGCTGATAGTTTTTTTGCCAGTTCCTCTATGTGTGTTGACCAGCAAAGTTTGGAGTCCATCAGCAACCCGCGAATTTTTAAATTGTTCGTCATTTCTCCTTTGCATAGAGAAAAATTCAAATATTAGGTTTTGTTGCAGTATCAATCAAATTTTCACATGCTTGTATTCGATTATTACAATCCTGTTGTGACAGCTCTTGAGTAACGACCATCTTGTAAGGTTGGAAATGAAGCCCAATGTGAAGAATTTAACATAAAATTGGTTTCTCTGTGCGCCAACTCTCTTATATTTTGCAACATTTCCATATTTACAGAGCTTAGCCACCTAAGACAGAATCGAATTCCGATAGAGCTTTTTAGAGAAAAGTAGGTGTTTACGACAAAAGCTCGTTGCTCCATAAACCACTCCATTCTGACAAGTGACAGAATGAAACTCCCCGAACTACTGCATCGCTTAAACCTACTTCCACTCTTCTACGATCTCAACCTTCGTCGCAATAGCCTCGTGAAGGTAGGGATGTTCCTCCCCTCCCATTAATTATCTCGAAAATTCGAAGCATTCATGATTTCCTTTTGCTATCTTCAGGCTCGGAACTTGTTTCGTATGGCACCCTTATTCCAGCTTCAACTTTAATGTCGTTTCTAGATTTTTTTCGTTTTAAGGTTAATGTCACCATAGTACATTTGCTTTAGCAGGTCACAAAATGCTGTTTTCAGATTGTTATCATTATTTACAGTTATTTTCGTCAAAAATGGTTGTTACAGAGGAGCACAAAAGGATGTAGCAAACTATGTGACCTCCATTATGATTAATGCATGATGCTAGCCAAGTGTTAAAGCTTTTCTCCGCTCTATCGAACATATCCAGTATGCTGTCGCTAGCAGTAACCAGTAACACGTTCTGTATGCAGAGGTTGTTCATCTAGTTCTTTGGGATTCGTGCCACAGCAGCATCGCAAGTTTTGCTTATTCACCGACGGCAAAAGATAAGAATAAGCTTCATCCCAGAAAAAAACCTATTACCGAGGACTTAAGTTTTAGATTAAGTTTTTGTACCACTGCCAATATCTTCTTCTTCTTCTCTTATCCTTATACCTTTTCAGGTGTCGAATGTTGGTTCCGGTATTTCTACCCACTTTTTCAACAAGTTTTTTCCCTTTCTTTTCCCCAGTTCTCTTATCTGATCAACCCATCGTCTCCTACGTCTTTCTTTTCTTCTGTCTTTTGAGTAACCGGTCTCCATTATTTTTCTCGTGATTCTATTTGTCTTCATCCTTACTATGTGTCCGTACCAGTTCAGTTGTTTTTTCTCATTTTCCTCGCTATTGGTTCTTGGTTTGTTATTTTCCCGATCTCCTCGCTCTTGATCCTATCCCTTTTTGTTTTCCTCGCTATTCTTTTTAGATGTTTCATCTCCATTAGATTTATTCTGGACTCATCCTTCTTCCTCAATGTCCAGTTTTCACATGCATATGTTATTATTGGCAATGTTATTGTATTGTAAATTTTCATTTTTGTTCCCCATATCAATATCCCTGTGTCCGAGGATTGTCTTATTTAATGAGTCGATTTGTTTTGTCTGTTTATTAATTCTCTGTCCATTTTCCCATTCTCTGACAATATGCTTCCCAGATAGTCATATGTCATTACCCTCTCTAGTGTCTTATCTTTACATTTAATATCCCTGTTAACTGCCAATAAGTATGAACGAAATTGCAGTTCCTTATCAAGAATTTGTCTCACAGAATGCTCAAACATCCCAAGAGCAGTTGCATATTTGTACTCAAATCTCCTAAGATATCGAGTTCCTAACTTGCTGGATGTTTTCGGTTCTTGGATCCCCAGATTTTTTTGTCCGTACATAATCGGTGGCAATGCTGGATAGGCTGCTCAGTCATTTTGAAAAAAATATATTATTACCAATCGGCTGTCCATCAATTCATAAACGACGTTTTAGAGACTTTAGATAGGGGCGATTGCCCGGCCGGGATCTTCTGTGATCTGTCTCGTGCTTTTGACTGTGTCGATCACAACATTTTAATATAGAAACTTAATTTTTACGGCATTCGTGGGGTTCTGGCGAACTGGTTTTCATCATACCTATCAGATAGATTTCAGTATGTAAAAATACTTTTTTGAGGACAACCATGGCATATTTAGAGATGTTTCATAGATTCATTTACCTACTTTTATGGGAGTGCCCCAAGGCTTTATCTTGGGTCCCATTCTTTTTATCTTGTTCATCAACGATATTATAAATTTTGTAAATTATTCTTTGGTCATGTATGCAGATGACACTTCGGCGGTGGTAACTGATTCAAGCCAGTGGTTTAACATTAATAAATTATGTATGAATCTATTTAAAACTAACTATATGTGTTTTACCCCTCAAATTCGAAACATAGGACAGTCTTGAATGATGATGTACAATGTAACGGAATTGGAATTTGCATTGTATGACTTCGATTAAGAAAACAAACTCGGCTTGTTTCCAAATCAGCTATTTAAAACATATTATTGATTTCAACTATTTAACTATCGCCAGGTGCATAGTGTTATCCGTTATGGGATTGTGTTCTGGGGTGCTGTGACTTCGACGAATGAGGTCTTTCTAGCCCAGAAACGTGTAATCCGTTGGATCCCCAGGATTCGATCTCAGCAGCTCTGGTGTGCCAGTATTTGTTTACCATGGCATAAATGGGTTTGCATATCAATTTGGAGTGTATTTAGATCAGGAAAATAATAAAGAACAAAGCCTTGCTGCAAAGGTTCCCACAGTGCTGCATCTTCTGATGTTATTCTGGTAATATTGTCTCGTATTATTTAATTTCCTATAAATGTCAGCGAAGATTTATTAAAGTCTGTTAATCAGGAAAAAAATAAATTAGAATAAAAGAAAATTAAAACAACTTCATAACATACATCACATCAGAAAAAGGTTTAATAACTTCTGAGATCACTCATGCATAAACTCCTATTAATTTCCTCGTTACTAGAGCCATACTAGAATAATTTCATAACCAGGATGTGGGCGTATTTCACATTTTACAGAAAATCATTTAATATCCGGGGAATTTCACCGTATTACTTCCAACACAGCCATAAATTTCCATCTAAATTACAGCGAAAACATACAAAATAAACATTTTCTATCGAGAAAATGCGTATGCAACTTATAGGACGGTCCTGTACGCGCACGCCTAGGTATCGCGTGAAAGAAACAAGTATCTCTTATTCTGCGAAGCAGTTCAGAGGATACTTTTTTTCATTGGAGCCGTAGCATATGCGTGGGATGATTAATTGGAACCGCGTACGTACGGTTTCCTTAATTACAATCGCGAAGTTGTGTGTAAAAGTCAGCAGTCTAGCTGTATGAACAATGCACGCACGCATACGAGTAAACAGGCTATATGTCAAAGCAGTTTTTTGGCTAATTTACGCCCGCTTGATTGCACACAATAAATAAATCCGTGTGGGCACTTCTGGGCGATGTACCGGGTGAGAGGTGCAATTTAAGAAATTACCCGGCGGATTCCTTACGTGTATACTTGAGAAATCGTTGATGGACTCGAGTCTGCGTGGATGAATAATTTGATAATAACGGTTATTAGCAGTTTAGGTCAAGTTTTTGTCTACGAACATTTTTAATAGTTGTATAAAATTAGAAAGAGTCGTTAGGTATCTAGATCTGAGTAATGAAATTTGGTTGGTTAGAAGGAACATACTTTAGATTGTTTGAAAATGACACATTTAATACAATGTTTATACCGAGTGTTCCACAAAAATTTCCAAAGGCTGTAATGTTTTTATTTATCATCTGGTTTTAATGATCTATATATGAAACTGCAAGGTTTCGTAAAGACAACAAACAGCAATGCAAATTATCTATTTGTTAGATAGGCGTCTTTTTTAATTTGCTTACAGATGGAATCTTTGGATACATTACTTTGTATTACATGAAGTGGTTTGCTGATTCACACCAAGTCATCGGCCTTGTTTTTGTTCCACTGAATTAATTACAAAATACAGAATTTTGAACTTGTGGAGCTCTGCTTCAAACATGTTTAACTAACAATAAGCGACAGACCACTGACATTTCATTTGTCTCTTGCCAAATAAATAACAACTGCCTTCGTTATCCGGCTTCTTATGCAGGTGGGTTCATCTCCTTCCAGCTTCACTTCCTCTTGAGATGTCCTCCTGATAGACAGCATTTGCCTCTTTAAAGATTCCGTTCCGTTCACGTGTTGTGGAATTCTCGGTCTTTGAGGTAAGATGTGGTGGTCTTCAGGATTCATCTTCGACACCAAACCTCCATGGCGGCCTTCTCCAGTCAGGTCCAGAGAAACCATTATGGTCGGCTGGTTCCTGTTGAAGGCGGTAGTGACATGATCCGTGATCCTGAAAAGCTGTAGGGTGTGGTCGAATGTTCGGATTGGCTATTTTCTAGATGATCACTGCTACGTCACAGTTGCAGAGCAACTTTGCTCATAGTGCCAAGCAGCGAAATCGGTTCTTAGCTCTCAGGGGAGTGAGGCTTCTGAGGTTTCAATGCGGGAATGATCCTCGCGGATTTCCACCTGGTAGGGTAGCATATCAGCCGGATCAAAATCGCCGTCAAGTTGACTAGCAGCTTGAGAGGCAGATTTTTGAGCGCTTCATTGGTTATCCTTGATAACCTGTAGGACCTTCTTAGGAGACACGACCATTGATGGACCTGGATCCAAGAGGGTGGTCAGGAATTCTCTATCCTGATCGGGATCGTTATCGGAGTGAAGTGGCCCAGAAAGGAGCTAGCCAGAAGGTCCGCCTTCTCCTTGTCGGTCTCTGCCATGGGCGGTGGCTTTGTTTTCACTATCCGTAACATTTTATGCGGATCTGTGGTCTGGATTCTCTCCATTTTCTGCTTCGAAACGCTTCGATGTCTCTCTCGATCTCTCTCCTCAAGCGGTTGTATTCCGCCTTCGCAGGAGGGTACCTTGTATGGTTGAATTCCTTCGGGAATCTGTTATACATATTTTGATCTCTTCAACTATTTCCTTCGGAAGAATTTCTTCTTCGGGAAAATGAATCACTCCGCCGGTTGCAATCTTTATATCTGCATAGATTAATTCCAAAAGTTTCGATGAGTAATTTATTAGAATTGACCTGTTTTCGTGACGTCGTCTCCTTCGCGTGACGTGATACCCGATTTAGAACTAAATCGCTGCACCTGAATTATAGAATTGATTATTAAGAATAATTTATCAGAGCTTCAATTCAATTCCATTAAGTAAACGATTTCGTTTCATCTCATTGCGACTATTACCACTTTTACATTTCTTTTTTTCGTAGTTAGTAAGCGTGTACTCTCTTCGATTGTTTCAAACATTGTAATCTTCCAAATAATACCAACAGTTGCACGAGTTTCCCGTTAAGAAAACTGATAGTGTGTACCTAATTTGCTGTAGAAGCATAAATGGGCAGCGATAAAGGTTTATTATTGCATTCATTAAGTTAGTCGGACATAGAGCTTACGGCAGATGTTGCAGATGCTGTTCCCGAACTCCCTTATCTATTCTAATTGCCGTCTCACTTCGCCTTATTAAATTCCTCCTTTAATAACTTTAGATAGAAAGTTCGATTTAGTTTCCGTTTTACGACGAATTAGATTTCTGTTTTAAACTTTTGATTATCTTCTATATTTGTATTTAGTCACTTTTAATTTATTCTAATTTAGAGACTTGCATAACTAACTGTGGTGGTATTCAAGTGCATCTGTTGTAAGGGGATCTCATTAAAACTTTCAATCAAGCTCTGCAAGATTCCACTAAATACTATATCTACATGGTTTTATTGCGAGTTCACACATACCCGTTATGGTCTCATTAAGGCCTGATTACTGGAAGGAATCGATTTGAAACCGACTCATTTATTTTTGGTTTTATTCCGCGCAACCGCTTATATTACCCCATAAGTTACCAATATATTTATCGAAAGTGTATTATACAGAAACATATGGTATCTATCGTTGTTTATTTCTGCTTATTTACGTGTGATAAATTTCTGATTTAGTATAGCAGTTGACTATTTATTCTCATTTTAAATCCTAATGACGTTCACAGACCGAAGCTTCCTAATCAATTATGCATGTGAGACAAGAACTGGTATAATAAATTTTATAATTTAGATACCTGTTAATGCGTTCTTCTCGAGCATAATGAACGTATATTATATATTTCGCACAGTTTATTGTAGATTGTAGGCGTAAAAGATGGTAATTCTTGCTTATAATATATGGAGCTAGTTTTTAAAACTGCGAGAAAGAGGACGTCTATAAGACTATGGACTTTATAGGGACAAGCTATGTTTAGAAAATTATATGGAACTTTACGAAATCTTTGCATGCCTGTTGAACCAAAATTAGATTCTAGTTTTATTTTAATGGGAGAGCTCGTAAGAATTTCTGATATTTGTTTGTTTCTACATTCTCTTTTCGTTACCTAATTAACGTTTGTTTTTGATATTGGAGCCATAGCAAAGAAGGAATTATCACTAGACGTAGATGGCGGAGGACTCGGGCTTCTCTGATGTTGTAAATTTGAGTAATTATCTAGTAGAGTGGCTGCACGATCTTGAATGGATAAAGTTTCGACTTCCGGTGTTTCTTCTACTATAAGTTCTCCTACATGGTGACTAGGTTCAAAATCAGCATCGGTAAATTTGTCGGGATTCAATGGAAATATTCCAGACGTCCGAAATCCTGAAACTGCTTTTTCCATCGTAGCCACTTTCATGAAGGCTTTGTTTAAAAGTTCGGCTATATCGTATTCCATTGTTTTTTGATGACCGGTATTTGAAAAGTAAAGGTCATATTCCCTGAATAGTGCGTTTTTCAGAGGACTAAAAAATGTCAGGTCCAGAGGTTGATTAGATTAGATTAGATTTGAAATGAGGGTGATATTGCGCTGCGACCTATTGATCTATTGTGCCCCCTTGCGTGAGTTGTAAGCTTCTGGAGGTATGCCCGCTCCTACAGCTCCCCATCCAGTCCAAGAGCTTTGATAAACTGCATTAGCTGTGATGGTTTCAGGGAAGGTATGTCTTCTTCGTCTATAACGTCTTTACCGAGATGGCTGGCTCGGGTTTCTATGATGGCGGTGCAGTAAGATGTCAGGTGTTCCGGATTTTCATCCTCAGCCCCGCAGAACCTGCAGTCGCTATTCTGTTTTAGACCTATCCTTGCCATGTGTTCACCAAGGTGACAGTGCCCTGTAAGGAACCCTGTGAGGATGCGCAATCTATTCCTGCTAAGTTCCAGCAAAGTTTTTGCTCTATGCTTATTGTAGTTTCCAAGGAAGATCTTGGTGTGTCTCAGACCAGGAAGATTCTCCCAGAGCGATGCTCTGAGGCTCTCTTCCCGATCTTTAAGTTCTTTTTTGTAGGTGCTCGTCCCTATACCACAGAACGGTTCAGGTCCCACAAACGGAGTTGTAGCGGCCTTTCTTGCTAGTGAATTAGCTTCTTCGTTGCCTCTGATTCCAGTGTGTCCTGGTACCCAGTATAGTGCAACTCTGTTATTCTTGCCCAGGTTGTTTAATCTATCAAGACATTCCCAAGCTAATTTCGAGCTGACCGTGGTAGAGCTCAGCGCCATTAGGGCTGCTTGACTGTCGGAAAAAATTGCAATGCTCTGCTTCCGATAGTTCCTGTCAAGGTTCAGTTGAGCACATCTTCCAATTGCATTGATCTCCGCTTGGAAGACGCTGGGGTATATCCACATTGGCTCGGAATATTTGGTTCCTGGCCCAAATATGCCTGCACCTGTTCCTTTATCGGTTTTAGACCCGTCCACATACCACTTGATAGTGTTTTCCTTTAGGGAGTACGTGGAGTGTTCTCCTACCCACTCTCTCTTATTACTTAGCTTGGTGAGGAAATTCGGTCCAGAGGTTGAAGGTGATTAGATGTATTTGGAGGAAGCGAAACTATGTCGATATTATTTTCTATGCAGAAATTATAAACTGCAATTGATATATGTGGCTAGAATGATTATCCAGGACCAGAAGGACAAGTTCAGTAGCAGTAGGTTTAGCATGCTTCTGAAAGTGGCCTAGCCACTGAAAAAAAAAGATCGGAGTTTATCCAACCGTTCTTACACCATGTACATACCGCCCCCAATTGGTCCATTTTTCTCTAGAGTTTTGAACATCCTTTTCCTAGGATATACCGTCATGGGAGGGATGTACGACAAAAAACCCTTAGGGCAATTATTTTGCACCGTGGTGATGCCTCATCCATGTTGTAGACATTCTTGGGTTCATACTCTAACCTCTCCATGAGCGTTTGAAGGTTTGAGAAAAATAATTTGGTTGAGTCCTTGTTAAACGATGCAATCCTATTCAAACTGGTTCCTTCAGGTTGCCGTAGCTTTATATCAGGTGATGTCTTTAAAAATCCATACAGCCAGTGCTTCCCAGCGAATCCCTTTCCCTTGTCGAATTTATGTACAATGATATGTTGTTCAGCGTATCGAAAAGTTAGTCGTCTAAGACACCTGGTTGTTAGGCCATAAAATAGCTTTGTTAGCGTTAAAATGTACTCTCTTAATTCAGATTCTATTTCCTCTGAAATCACAGGCTTTCAACCCAAACGGGGTGGCTCCGGCTGATTTTCTGACAGTTTCTTTCTGAGGGTCGATTCAGGAATATTGAAGGCCCTTCCTGCGTCCCTTATTTTCTGGTTTTCCTTGTATAATTTCTCGGCAGCTAAAAAATATATTTAAAATTAGATTACGTGTAGGGGAATGGTACGCATCAGCGCATGATTACCCCTTTCGATATTAAATAACAATCTATACAGTCAGCCAACTGCTTAACCTAACAATGCAAAACAAGCATCAATAGATGCACAAGATCGTAAATTTCCATAAAATAAATATATTTTATCGACCAAAACAAAAATGTACTCATCGTCTTATTTTCCGATATCAAAAAATTACAGGAACTGACTTGATTTCACATCAACAGGGCTCGTTCCATGTTAACGTATACACCTGATATGAGCAATGGCGTCAGTGATCCACAAGAGTGCAGCACTTCTCGGTAAGGAAGACGACGTTTCCCTCGTTTTGGTACATGCTGCGCTGCATCCCCAAATGGAAATATAGAATCAGACCCTTTCCTCAACTAATTTGAGCGCAATTTTGTCAAAAATATTGGACCTGAACGTTCTGTTCTCGTCATTTACGACGTCCATGCAACGGAATTGAACCCAGATCTAGTGAACTACGCAGACTCAATCCAGACCACACAATTCTGACGCTTCATTTGGTTAAGTGATAGCAAAAAGAAATAAAAAAGAAATTTTCTCTTGTTAGGCTCTGCTAGGAAGGCGATTCACGTAGACCTGATCAAAAATGAATTCAGGAAAGCCAAAATATATCCACTTGATGTTGGTGTTATTTCTGATAATCTCTACAGCCAGTATGACTTACGTATGTAGATGGGCTGAAGCGCAAATCAGTCAGCAGTCATTAAGTAAGTCAAGTCTGCCAGGCTGTAGAAGATGTCTTCAGAGAATTCAGAGTCCAGCATTTCTGTCATATCTGGGGAAGTTCCTGGGGTGGGGGTGGTAAAATAATTGAGATATAAGACAAGGAAGTTGTAATCTCCAGATTTCTTCAGAAGTCTGGGGATTAATTGGGACTAAAGAATTAAGGGTACCCACAAAAGATCTTACAGGTCGCAGTGCAGAGAGGCAGCATTGCCTGGACAACACACATCTAACAACGAAAAGCTGCGGCAGGTAGTCGAAATGGCCACAGAGGCCAAAAATTCTTGATTATAGAGGTTGGTCGTCTCTCATCTAAACAAACTTAGATTTACTACTAAAAAAAACTTTTGAATAACGCGACGAATAGTGTGACCAACTCCTAGTACGAAACATATGGTTAGTTTTTTTTTATGTGTGGTGGTTGCTTAGTTGCAGTGACTCCGTAAGCTGTATTACTTGTCTGGCTATCACTACAACTCTCGCAGTTTGGGTCGGTGTGTGTAAATTGTGCTGAAATGGCTTTGTGACAGCATCATATCGCCTTTTATAATGCCGCGCTGTTAATCACTTTGGTTCCAACAGCAAATGGTAAGCCGATCCGGATTTCAATTTGCCGTGAAAATGTCACCGTCACTCCAGGGAATTGAAACCTGGTTCCTATCATCCCATATTACTGGGTTATCCTTGTAAGGTTTGAAAAATCGTCGTTAGAATGTTGTCCAATATGGAACGCTAATTCTACGCTCATAGCTCACCTATAAAAATACAAGAGTGTAGCAAAGAATGGAGGCGAACTATTGTTTCTCTTCCTCGTTCCATAAAGAGCATAAGTTAAAGGCTGACGTAGCTCAACTTGACATTAAAATAAAAAAAATAATAATAAGGGCTCAGCCTTCTTCGGAAACTCATTTTTAAATTGATTTGAATAAGTTTTAATTGCTAACTTCCAGGTCATTGTGGTTTCTTTAGAACAATTTATTTAGAAGAATATCTCTATTCGCTCCATGTGACGGTAGTAGCACTTAATGGTATTATTTCACAACGAAAACGTTCTTTTGGTGAAAAATCTTTTTTTATTACACTTAAGCGCGATATTTGACGTCTTCAAAATATATTAAAGGCAGACAGCATTTTGCAGAATCGTAAACAACTATTTTATCTTCAGAGAGTCGCTCATTTAGCAAAACCTGTCCCTTTTACTTTCTATTTTTATAGCCTATTAAGTTACTATTTACGTTGAAACTAACATTAAGCTGTAATAAACTTGATAACGGATACGTAATTAAAGGGTATTTGAAGTTTATGGTTACATTTAGGCCTTGGCATCAAAATCGATAGGAATACACTTGGGACGGCATTAATACAAAGCTACAGTGTTAGAGTTTTAATTCAACTCTCGTTGATAGCGTCTAATTTAACGTTACATCAAGAAAAAATTGTTTATTACTTGCAATTAAATATTTAATTAAAATTTTATGAAACATGGATCGTATCATCTATACTTAAATATCTAATAAATATGATTTTGTATATCTAACTGAATAGTTTCTAATGAGGTTGTACAATACCTTGCAAATATATTGGTGCAAACATAACGTTTCTCAATGTGATCAACAAGTAATGTACACCAGCGAAGTTAGTATATCTATAGAGGTTAATAGACCAATTAGACCGATATCTATAGTCTTGGTTGCATCAAATTTAGAGCAAAATGTTTTCGAGATATTTTATCTGAGTTGGTAAATAAGTTTGGCTAATAAAGACGATTGCTGTAGACAGAGAAATACCGATAACTTGGCACACCATACTCTCATCTCAAATTTCTTCACAGCTTCATTAGTTGTTCCATCTCTAGTCTTTCCAAGTTCTTAAATTACCACCCCATCGAAATTGTATAGACCAAAATTTTGCAATAGAATAAGATGAAGTTCGTGCTAAATTTGGCCAGTCAGTCACCTGGGTCCCTCTTGTCTTATATCTTCAAACATTTCCATCAATGATAGACTTTGATCAACTTATGCTTTATTCTGGATGTGTTTTATATTTCTCTATCCGGGTTTTGTAAGAACTTGAACGAAGTTTATACATTCGAAGACATATTTAATAAAATTATCAAATTTCAAGCATTTGCAAATGAGAACCTCTTCCATAACCACAACTATCAAAGTTATGAAAGTATAGGTTATCACGCCATCTCATCTATACAAATCGTCACTGAATGTTTCCTTCCTTCCCCCAAATAAAAATAAACGTTCTGTTTCAGTCTCAAAAGACATCCAACGCGATACGAAGATATAGCATCTTTTTATTGTACAATAAAAGTATCTGGACATCCGATATTGGCCATCAAGATACGGGAAAAATTGACGTTTTTTATTATCTACGAAATAAAAAGGACTTTTACGCGCCATAGGTGTCGATCAACTGAGAGAAACGCGATCTGTCGCGTGTACACAATGTAAAAGACAGTAAAGACAAACTATCGCTGTGAGTTATAAATAAAACTGTGGATTATTATGGGCATTTTTCCTCTCCTTTTCTTTCATTAACCTTGATGGACCGGCGACAGTAAGTGTTGGGTTTTATATTACTGCGACTTGTTAAAGCGTTTAAAAACCTACAGATTTTTATTGTATATGTTTAAGGGCTTGTTCACACTTATTTAGTATACTAGAATTATTAAAATTTCTGGCAGTACCACCATAGATGTAGGTGACAACAATATGTATGAAGACATTAGCATTAATATAAATTTTCATCAAGTAATCATGCAATTAAATTTAAACATGTGGAATAAGATACTGTATAAAGATGCTGCGATCGTGTAAACCAACCTTATAATATAAAATCGATAGTTTTAGGATTAGATGTAATACTAGAATGCTAATGAATGAAAAGCGTCAGGTGCTAACCGGTAAATAAGCCCAATTAAATTTCTTATTGACGATGAATTTTTGAAATATTTCTATGAAGTGTGTAACAAATCTAATGACTTTCTGAAATACACCGTTCGACATTCATGTGTTTTGTTTGTTAGAGTTTCTATTTTGTCTAAGGCTGAACGAAAGGTCCGTCAGCCTTTTATTTTCTTTCTATTCGTAGCAATCTGGGAATTTTGAAGATTTGCGACAAGGGGACCAAACCGTGGTCGGGTGCTAGTCTGCCATCGATAAGATTTTTCTAGTCTCCACATGAGAAGGGGGTCTGTTGGGATCTAGCTCTTCCAAGAGCTGGACCAATGGGTTCTTCGGCCGAGTGACCCTCATTGCGTATTCTCTCAGAGGCAAGATGTTCAAATCTTTGTGGATTTGGGCATTGCTCACGAACCAGCTTTATTAGAAACTGAAAGAGCAATTCTGCATTAAATAACTGTTAATTTAGATCAGCAAGAATGATCTTTCGAGTTGTAAAATGATAGATATGGACTTAAAAGAAATGGTTTTGACCACCATTGTGCGCATGTGCGGGCAATGGTAGTCACGATGTTGACAATGGTTCTCCGCATATGAGACAATGGTTTTCTTGGTCCTCATCCTCATCATTGTCATCATCGACGCGGAGTTCGTCAGGGTCTACTTCTTTCAAGAGTCACTGTCCTCATGAAGAACTTTTAAGACTTTCCTCTTTGCTTTTCTTGCCCTTCTCTTTGCCTTCCTGTTTTCCTTTTTCTTTTAAGTTCTTCTTTTTCTTTTTGTTTTCCTTTTCTATAAGACTTTTAATTGGTGTTGATGTTAAAATCATAGAATTATATTGCTTTTTTCGACCTTGTCTTGTGGTGACAGATGATGTTTTGGTAGGCAAATTAATAAAATTTTCAACGTTTGGTCGTCGTTTTAATTGTGTTCCTTGCCCAGATGTTGACACAACCACTTGCGGTTCTTTGGATGTGCTTGGAGTTGAAGCTATTTCAAGAGGAATGTTTGCAGATGCTGCCTGAAAAATGTTTTCGTTATTCTGAATAACCACTGGTTCGCTTTGGAGTATTTCACTAGGTAAAAAGTCTTCACCACTGAACACATTCCAGTTTATTGGGAAGATTCCAGTGGTTATAAATCCAAACTTTCTCTTACTTATTGAAGCAACACTCGAATACGCCTTGTTAAACAACGATGCGATCATCAGGGGGTTATTTTTTCTGCAAGGTGGTTCTTCATAAAGCTATCAGCTTTTCTTTTCTATAAGCTGTCTTAAGTGGTCTATAGAACGTGACGTCCAAAATGTTGAAGCCATGTTGAATTAGTCACAAAAATACATGAACAAAAACATTGCGGCCAATGGTGCACCTAAAACATTGATTCGAAATAAACATTACCACATATCATCGGGGAGGCGGAGGGGAGAGGGGTGCATGACAGGAAACATCCTATCAACTCGATAAGAACCGATGAGTGCGATCATGTTAGGATTGTTGCCAAAACCGCTCATCTCAAAGAGTAGACCTCCGTGTCATACTGAATCAAATGCGTGTACAAAATCTAGAAAAACTGCACCCGTTGAGTGCCTCAGCTCCAGCGCGTTACGAATCTCCTTCGTCAATCGGAGGAGCTGAAAGTCGGTCGATAAGCACTCTCGAAATCCAACCTGCTCGTCGGATAGCAGGTTACCCTCGGTGATGATGTCGTGCAGTCCTGAATGATAGATTCGGCGATCTTGGACAGATTCGAGAGGAGACTTATCGGCCTAAAACTTGGATCACTTATGAAGAGGTCAACCTCACAGTGTAAAGGGCCGTATTGAGGTTGACCCTCCACGCCACAGAGTGAGCCAGACCCTGATACATATGAACATATCCAGAAGAACTTGCTTTCCTTTTCTTCGGTTCCTTAAAGAGGCGCCATAAAGGGCCATCATTGGTGATATTAACTAGATCATACTAATTTATCTTTTCTACTTTAGCGATTTAGGATTCTTTGTAACAGCAAATGTCCTTCCAAATATTTTAATACGATACTTGATGCTGTTTAAACAATTTGTAAAAGAGAATAGTCTAAAATACTTTTCAAAAGTAATGCCTTTTCTTGTCATAAAAACTGCATTGAAATTGCTATCGCAAAGATAACCACACAACCAATAGTTTCAGATTTACACTATGTTTACACAACAGCTGTTTCGCTATTCGCTATTGAATTTTTGTAACCTAAAATATTCAAATAAATACTATTAGAGCAAGTAACAATCAATGTAGGTGTTTCATTATAACATACATAATTTTATGCTATTGTACTTCTTGTAATATAAAAGGGTGACATTATTCTTGAAACACACCGTACATTTCACACACGCCTTAAACGAAGAGGGACACGCTGCGCACTTTTCGCTGGGCGGAATGTAGAAAATGTTACATTATCATTTTCTAGGAAGGTAGGAAAAGGCGACGGGAACAGATGTTTCAAAGCAATTCCAACCGGGCATCGATATCAATTCGTGAGAACCGTTACCGACAACACCTTTTTAGTTTCGAATCAATCCTGTCAATTCGACTCCCGTGTCCGTTTCGAACATCGCATCTTACGTTGTTTGTTCGGCTTGTTGTCCGCTTGAAGGAACAATAAAGCACACCCACTCTCCCCCGGCTATACCGGCACACACGGCGCACACTACATAAACCGAGGCGAAGTTTCAGCCAATTAGCCTCATCAAGGCAGTGTCTTAGATCAGTCGTCCACGTCTATTTATTGCCACCAGATCGCTGTCGATTAAACGCCGCCCATTGTTTATTATACGGGAATAATACACTGCACCCTTCTTCTTCTCTCACCTAACTGTCGATAATATAACGTAGAAGGAAATGTTGGAAGCGTTATCGAACGGACTTCAGTCGAAGCAATGCCATATCTTGAATGTATAAACCTGTAAATATCATAATCTGGGGATTGCTTTATTGTCAGATCTTACTGCTGGTTCTCCTACTCAAGACTATTAGAAATGATTCCTATTTCGTTTAATTTATTTAGGTAGCTTGCCTTTGCGTCAAAGGATTTTCTTCTAGCAATAGAAAAATTAACGTGGCA
Source organism: Holotrichia oblita (assembly GCA_023690525.1). Lineage (NCBI taxonomy): Eukaryota > Metazoa > Arthropoda > Insecta > Coleoptera > Scarabaeidae > Holotrichia > Holotrichia oblita. The sequence goes on from CM043018.1 coordinate 139,530,311, forward strand.
TCCCTCTTATCATCGAAATATTTGGCACACCCATCAAGTACTGGACACAACTTTTAGAAACTGCTTTCAATGTAGTATATGACACGTATTTGAAATATAACTTTTTAAAATCTTAAAACCATAAAAGGGCTTCATTCAATTACTACCTGACTATATAAGTGTAATAAGAATTTCGACAAATTCTTTTGAACAAGTTTTGAACAACAAACAAAGTGAGGTTTTGCAACTCTAACTTCTTCCTTCTCTGGGGCATAGATTTCTATGCTCTTGAACATGATGCAAACTACAGAGACATCTTATTAAACGCACTTTTGCTGATAGGTACATTGATCCTTGCAAATGGGTCTACAAACCTGTTTTATATTAATTTCAGTTTTTTTGGAGTGGTTAGTGCAGATCCATCGTTTTGTGAAGAAAGAGAATATGGAATTGGAACAAGATTCAAAATAATGGTTAATGATTGACTCTATCGCCAAGCACCAAAGCTATCACTTCTCTGCTCTTTGTTTTGGGCATTCTTTTGAAGTTACCTTCATCGAATTTGTAAACTTCGATTAAACTTTTATATTTTACTCGGCGGTCCTCATATACACTTTAAGATTGGACTTGCATCTTTAAATCTTTTTGGCTTCAATGTAGTACTTGGTGCTAGTCGTGATGAGTCTCCCTCCTCCCTCCTTCCGATTTTTTGACTTCAAAGAGTGTCGTAATTTATGAATATGCTTAGAATAATGTGTACCAAATTAATATCAAAATTTTTGTGTAAAAATTCTCTCGTAGAGTATAAAAACGGTGATACTGCCGTCGTAACGTCCAAAACCCTGTAGATCGGTAGATGAAAACGTTACCGACTAGATTAGACTTTGCTCTCGTAAGTAATAGGAGAATGTGGTTCCTTATAAAACTGAAATTCCTAATAGAGATTCTAATCTGGTGCGGTCAATTAGTCTACTGAAGTTTATGATATTGAATTGTGTCAAAATAGCAACAGGAAGGATAACTTTAAGTTTAATTTAAATTTGTTTTGATAGAGATACTGCCCCTCTCCTCGCCTCTCCCTACTCCCTCCTCCCCCTGCATTTTACAGTAGAGGCAGAAAGGTGAATATTAGATATAGAGGTGAAAGCAAAAGAAGGACAAACCTATAAAGAGAGCTCTTCAATTCTTAAACATATATAATTCTCATCGTGACAGATCTGATAGACAACACATTCTGCCTTGCCAAAGTTTGTTGAACTTAAACTTCCAATAATAAGGAGTGTCATAATGGACGTTATGAGGCAAAGATGGTATGCTGGTAGTATGTACAAATAAATCTAATTTTGTTTAACAGATCAGATTGTGGGGTGAGGTAAAACTATGCAAACTAAAGCAAAAATATTACGACTTGTGGTAGAAGATTACCAAGACAAGAGACCACCGATAAAGCATTCCTAGGAAGACCATTTAGAAGTAGAATCAGGAATCTCTTCAATAGAAGCAATTAGAGATAGATTACTTGGATTCTATTATTGGGAAAGGTGCATGGACATTTGCTGTCTTGGTTGAGATTTTTTTAGGATTTGCAAAAACTAGAGAGTATAATAAGCCTCCGGCCACAATTGCGCCTTCAAATTTTGTTAAAATTAAAGACATTGGAGCTAAAGCATAAAAAACAAGCAAAAAAAGACTGTTAGGAAATTACTCAAAGTTTAGTATAGAGGGAAAGAGAGTAACAATAAGACTAAGTGGCAGAATTTCCCAGAATTAAACTACTATGAGACAGTTCTTCACTGGATCTCTTGCTGCAGAAGTAGAACACTAAACACTTCAACCCACATAACACCAAAAAACTTTTTACTAAATCTCGACACGTTTCGCCAGCAAAGCTATCATTATCAAGGCGATACTTGAAGGAGATGTAAGAGAACAGGAGAAAAATGGTAGTAGGTAAACCTGTCAAACTGTCATAATTATGACAATTTGTTGGTTTTACACAGGTTTTAGCTGTCAAAATACAGCTTATACAGAGTGTCCACGTCGAATGACTGTGCTCGTAGGCACATAGTTTACCTACTAATGGTGAGGATGATGAGGTAGAGGTAGGAGATCAAGAAGAGAAGGTTGAAAATGATGAAGAAGGGGTAGACGATGATGAAGAAAGGTGCAATTGTCGGGACAAGGGCTGCAATCTTCGTATTTAAAATGAATTGACTAGTTTTAGGTGCCGATTATTATAAATTATAAATTTTGGACATGTTGTCTTTTGAATCAATTATCGTTAGAACTATTTAATATACAAGTCATTCAATAGAACTGCATGATACGAACATTTGTCCTAATGTATATAAATGTCAGGCAAGGTTAATGAATTAAGTACTACTGCGACGAAACGGTTGTAAATTATGCTGCTGCATACTGATACATATTAGTGCAACGCTGCTGAGTTCACTTATTAGTTCGTCCTTATATAGACAGCATCTTCAAGCCAATTATTCCGGAACTATGTTGCGAGTGTTACCAAAATGCCGTTGGCAATATTAGCTGAATTGAGCGGAATACATTATTCACCTGTATGTATGTAACATGTAACGTCCTCCTGTATTTTACAACTTAGACGTGTAGATGGTAAATCCCTATTGTTAGTGAACGAAAAATCCACAGCGGATTAACTTATTATTTACTTAGAACGAGTATTTATAGTGGCGCATCAATAACGTCACAGTACACATTAATCACGGCCAAAGTTAATTATAGACACAAGGGCTCCACTTTAGCGATAGGGGAGCGATATGAAGAACGGCATAAGGCAAGTAAGTAGCTAAGACCCCGAAAGTTTGATATTTAACAATTTACTAATTACGAAAAGAGCAGTAAATTAACAAACAAGCATCCGAGAGTAAAATAAGATGGGGGGATGGTAGACAACGGCCTTTGTTCCGTCGATGCAAAGGGTTCGCTTTAAAATTTTATACGGTGTACAAGGATTAACAAAGTAAAGAAAATCCCTTTCGGGTTGTTGTTGTTGTTGTTAGCAGACGGTCCCTATTAAATTATTTAAAGGTACACCCTAGATACAGTGTTAAAAAATTTATAGATTTATTTTTCTCCAACATTTGGATTTTATGTTTTTTTGTTTAACTTTATATTAAGTTAAAACATATTGTGAGCCTTTACACTACTAATCTAACTAATTTGTTGGAGATATCGTCCAAAATATTCATTGGCAACAAAATTGAGAGCCTCATCAACGTGCTAGCAAACCAAAGATGCTTGATTATCGGATGGGTTTAGGATCTGTCACTGATTGTGAACTCCAAACTATAATTTTGACAGAAGACATTAGTTTTAATACCCTGTATATATTTCTATTAATTTCTAACCTAACTTAAGATTGAAATTCTAAGTTAGAGACAAGTAGACAAGCGGAGGAGTTTCATTTAAATATGTATGTCTGAGGTCTTTGATAACTACACCACATCCCTTAGTTATAAGCTTTGTAATCTTGAACACAAAAGCCTAAGCGGCGTTTCTAGGAATTGTTGTTGCAAAATAATTCTTGGAAAAGATAATGAAGACATACACATTATGAGATGTCGTGTAGTAGTAATCCTATTACCATACAGTACCTATCTACAGCCGTTAAATATTGATTTGATAAAATTAGGGCTATATAGGGCGAGATATTGTTCAAGCTGTTTCTGCTTTACATATGTACAAATATGGGAAACGTTAATGAAAGTCTTGAAGGCGTTGAAGAGGTTGTCAAAAAAAAAACTTGAATAGTTTAAATATGGGATTAAGATTACCTAAAGTGGACATTTCATTGGAGGAGAAGCCACAATATTGAACAATGATGCTTGTGAGAATTGATCAGTATATTTAACTACTACAAATACAGATGACGACATAGATATGGTGCACGAGTATCGAATTAGAGCTGAAGATTTAGCCAAAGGGGCACTAAACAGCATTTAAAGTATATGGATCTGTACTAAATTAAGTTGGAAATAGATGTTTGGTAGTTTCGAATTACCACTTCTTCTAATTCCTCAAGGATTCGGAGATGGCCCAGTAAGACTCCTGACTTGAAAACTGTGTTTCGTTCCAATCTGGTGGCGCCCATCATTGCTTCCCTCTTCACCTGCAGGTGCAGAGCAATCAGGCTTAATAGGGCCTCCATCGCTGCAGTTAATGCCTACGCCTACATTTGTCTTCGTCGTTCATTTGATTATAGTCAAGTAGGTCCATAGGACTATCTTGGGATTTAGCTCCCAGATTTTGTAAGAAGACACAAGTCCATAATGCTTTCACGGCCTTTTCTGACGTTTTCTATTGTTTCATTTTTTGATTTAAGACATATATTAACCACTAAATTATCAGTTTGTTGTGCTAGATCAGGTTTTGCCCTATTTAAGATTATTTTTTTGCGGATAGATTCGAAGCTTCCCCCAGATTTTGCCAAGAAGATTCGTCCAAGAAAAAAATCAAGTCCATAATGCTTTCACGGCCAAATTCATTAACGACAAGATGTCTTAAATGTGGAGATGTCTAAGTTAATTAGAACAAAGTTAAAGCATTGAAGTAGGCATGGAAAAATTCATTTTCTGGAAAGTTGAATTAAATTTGTGTCACTAAATTATCCAGTTTGTTGTGTTCTAATTAACTTTGAGCTTATTTTGAAACCGTTCTGGTTTAGTAATCGATTTGTGGATAGATGTAATCAAAGCCTTTCTCCAGACACATTTATCTGAAAAAAGTAATCAAACAGCTCTATAGTCGCAGAGGTAAGAAGGGCTGACCGCTGGACATAATTAGTAGTGAGGTAACAAACCCATGGAAATACATTTTACACACACATTTACTCATCAATAAGAGACTGCAATAATGAAGTCTTAGCAGGGAAAAGCAATGATTTCTTAGGCATGTTTTTTTAGAAGGTTCGAGAATTTTTGGAGAGTGAGCCCTTTTAAATGCATTCACAACAAGGAAAAAAGGGACCGCTAACAAGATCGTTTTTTTACCTTTTTCAGATTTCTTAATATTATGATTTTGTTTTTTTCAGTTAAACTTCATTCCAAAGCACAATACCGTTCTGGCGCGAGGAAAAGGAATAATACCTATTTCGCGCCGAAGCGATTTTACTTTGGAAACCAAGCTGGTTTTTCACCTCCCCTAGCGCCATCAGAGCGGTCCCTAAAGCATAGGAATCACATTAGAAAGGATGGAGGATCGGACCGAAGCCATGAGGTCACTGGGACGGCCTTGGCGTCCGTGGTAGAGGACAAAAATTCCTCACCTTTGCGCATGGCAGTCAACGTGTTAAAAATGGCAATTTGAGACTACTTCTATTCTAAGAATTGAAGACTGCATATCGGTTTAATCTCTCCGAAGTCGATGATGATAACTCCCATATAACTTTCATTTCAATTATTCCCAAATTTTTAAAGGAGAAGATGCAAAAATTAGAGAAGGTGGGGCATAATTGAGAGGACGAAGGAGATGGAGCCCATCCTTCTCCATCGTCTCGAAATACTAATAGGCAAGACTGTTCTGATGAAGAGAGGCCTGTTTCATAATCTAACTTCAGAGCAGCAAAGATCTACAGCTACCAATTCGAATGAGGATATGTCAGAGACTGAAAACAGATTTATTAAATAATTTATATAATAGGAAGTACAATCTAATAAATGGAAAGATCATAAGCCCAGGAGAAGGTTGGGAATCGCTGAAACTAAACCTATTTCAAAGCGCCTCAAATCCTCCCAAGCTATGTTCGATGTATCGTTACCACCGCCTTTTATTAAAGAGAGGGATACTTCTGCTACCGCTAAAGAATTTGCAGCGGCTAAAGATGTATTTTCTTCTACTAATATGTCAATGTTCAATGATATGACCTGGAAATGAAGGTGACAATTTCCTAAAAATCTCAACAACTAATGATGGATGATGGATTCCGATAAGAAAGGGTGGATTAGGATGGATAAGGATGAAGAAAAATGGAGAAGGATCGAGAATGATTAAGAAGGATGGAGAAGGACCACTCATGGTGGAGAAACTTCAATCAAACAAAGTACAAAACCATGTTCTTATTATATATAAAAGGCTGATGTCAGCTAATCTCCACCGTCAATAACGACTGCTCAAAAGTTTACTCTTACAGTTAATTTCACATAGAAGTCCAAATTATGTGTCCATCACATAAAATCTACCTTTATCAGCTACTTCAAAGTCACCTAATCGACACATTTATGTACCACCTCCCATAACTGTTTCCGCTAATAACTCGGAATTACCAGAGCCTGGACTCTATAGGTTTCGCTTGTACAGGGTGGCCAGATATCTGTATCTCTGAAAATACTCGTCGTAGAGATTTGCTGTAGAAAAATTTATTGCTAAAGTGGTCAAAAGAAGACCGTGGATAGTATTTTCAGATTGCACTTTGCATTCTTATCTTACCATGATAAAAAATAATGTGTTCATCGGTTAGTTTTAATCACTCACATTTTATACAACACAGTGAAGTTTCTAAGAAGCTATAATATGTACATTTATTAAGCTTAAATATTTTTGAATATCTTGTATATATAATATAAAAGCAGAATTAGGGAAACATGAAATTAATATTTACTTAGACACGTAGATATATGGACCCTCCGCTGGAAACACAAATATTCTTTTTATATAGCTCCTATAAAATCCTCATAAACGTTTTATTATAGACAATATTCAGTGTTGGTGAAGCACACTAGTCATCATGCTCGCACGACCGACAGTTTATACTTCGCTGTAAATAAAAACCCGGAGAGAAAGAGAGACCTCGTCTACAATGTTAATAACAATAATATGACATACTAAAAGGACATACACACACGCACAACACTGCCCCGAAGGATATGTTTATCAACAAAAAGGAGCAATATTTTCGTTTAATGCCAGAGCAATAAATCTATATTTAGAGGCGTTGGCGCTAAACTCTCGAAACGATGTTGTGTGTATATACCTATAAAACGAGGAATTTCAATTAATTACCAGGAGATTATGGTGGATCGAAGGGCCGTTTCTCGAGAAACGGGCGAAATAGCATAGTAGTAGTGTATACTGGAATAGAACGACCTTCTTTCTTATCGGATTTGTTAGGAAGGTTCTTACTAGATTATGCAATATACTGTTGATGCTGGATTTATTTGAAATATTTAATCGATACAATTCAATTTAAAGGTATTGATATGTGACTTTGTCCATCCACATAACATGTATTTACTGTGCGTCATCATGGTATCTGGAATTTATTTATTTTATTGTTTAATTATAATTCAAAATTACTATTTGGCATTAGAAATTAATAGAAAACATTTGAGTTTACTGTAGAAATAAAATTAATCATTTAGAAATTTTATACAAATTTATTATCATTGCTACAAACGATTGAGCGCTATCGCCAATCGCTTGCTCGGGTGAATTCGGGTGTCTTATACGATGGCATGTAGGATTCAGATTTAATAGTTCATTATATAAATAAAGGTAAAAATTAGTTTTCGTTTTCTTTTATTTGTCAACATTATACGTAACATATCCACAACCTGGATATTATCAGTGCATATTACAAGCAAAACCGCAGTCTAGATGGACAATAAACTTCAAGTACGTGGAATCCATGGAGATTTTAGCAGAAACCATTTAAGTTGCCGAAAGGTGGCTTTGACAGAGTGTCGAAGGTGACAAAGAACAACAATTTTTAATTTAAAAACGAATTTAAAACGTCTAAATTCATATCCTGGCATAATAATTTTAAAATTAGAAGATTTAAACATTTTAAAAGCTGTTAAAATGTAATTTGGTTATTAAACGTCAACACTACTGGTGCTTTCACCTTTACACCATGACCAGTATGCTAACCGGACAAGAGTTTCGACAGAAACAGCACTAGTCAGTTTAGTGGAGGATACACTACGAAACAAGGAAGTGATGCTGGGTGCCTTCATCGATATCGAGGGGGCATTCAGTAACACGGGTTTTGATTCAATTACCAGAGCTCTCATAGGCAGAGGTGTGGACGGCACTTGTGTCGCCTGGATAGACTCTATGCTTAGGGAGAGAGTGGTGGAAGCCTCGGTCGCAGGCGAGACTCTGGCGGCTCGGGTGGCTAGAGGGTGTCCGCAGTGTGGGGTGCTGTCCCCTCTCCTGTGGTGCCTAGTCGTGGACGGGCTACTAGAGGTGCTTAACGATCACGGTCACAGGGTACTGGCCTACGCGGATGACCTGGTCATTATAGCGCGAGGCAGGCACAACACCACGGTCAGAGATCGACTGCAACAGGCTCTGAACATGGTTAGTAGATGGACGGAGTTGGCGGAACTGAGCATCAGTTCTGATAAGACCAACATCGTGGCCTTTACCCGCCGACGAAAGTAGGATGGCCTAAATCCGCTTACGTTGAAGGGGTTACCATAGAGATGGTGGGGGAGGTAAAGTACCTTGGAGTAACATTAGACTCCAAACTTACCTGGAACCAACATTTGGACAGAATTACCAAAAAAGCGGTGACAGCGTTAACGCTGGTAAGACGCACATATGGAAAGAAATGGGGGCTAGGACCATACATGCTGAGTTGGATATACAGCATGGTGGTTAAGCCAGTAATGACGTATGCAGCTTTGGTATGGTGGACAAAGACGCAACAAAGGAACGCTTTCAGACTGAGCAAGGTGCAAAGACTTACCTGGAATAACGGAAGCAATGCGGTCGACACAAGCCATGGAGGCATTTTGCCACCGACAGAATTACCTGCAACAAAGCGGTGAAAGCGTTAACTGAGCATGTGGGAAAGGGGGTGTTGGAAATGCGGACCGACCACATATGGAAAGAAATGGGGGTGTCTAAGACCAGACATGCTGAGTTGAGATATACAGCATCTAAGGTGGTACCGGTGCAGGGATATGTTAAATGAGGGCCACAGTTACGACTGGGGGAGTATGCTTCTGTGTTTCAGGCGGAAGTATATGCTATTCTCCAATGCGCACACACAATGAATGTGAAAGCGGTGACCAACAGACAAATTCACATCATGTCTGATAGCCAAGCGGCATTGAAGGCGTTATTAAGCCGGAAGATGTCGTCCAGGCTGGTGACGGAATGCCTCGACGAACTGGTGAAACTGTCGAACCGGAACAAGGTTTGGTTGACTTGGATAGCGGGCCATCAGGGGACAGAGGGCAACGCAAGGGCTGACGAACTCGCGAAGAGAGGGTCAGAGATGGAAATGTACGGCCCAGAACCTTTCTTTGGGGTCACAAGGCAAACGGCCCGGAGACATATAGGAGACTGGGTTCGTACGAAACAGCAGGAATACTGGAGAGCCTCACCCGGTATAGTACATGGCAAAACCTTTATAGGGAAGACATGCAGGAAAAGAGCTAAAGAACTACTACATCTCAGTAGGAAACAGCTCTACATCGTAACGGGACTAATGACCGGACATGCTGCGGTGAAAGAACACCTACACAGAATCGGAGTGTTTGACGGGGATACAAAGTGTAGACTTTGTGGGATAGAACCGGAGACAGCCGATCATATACTACGCGACTGCGAGGCACTAGATCGCAGAAGGCAGAATCTATTTGGGATAACGAAAGGAGACTCGGTTAGGGACCTGTACAGGTTAGTAGAGGGGACTACCGTGCTAGAGTGGGTGACTTGAACAAACAGATGTGGCACAATAAGCCTGATGGCTGCGGTGCCTACTGGTAATTATAGGTCGGACGGGTCTGGAGGGAAAAAAAAACGTCAACACATCGAAGCTCTAAAACTCGCAAGAAAAATCCATCTAGCTGCGGTTGGTTCATCATCGTCTATGTGAAGAGAGAAGGTCAAGAACAGAAAATTCGTGTAACATTTTGATACACACGCACACACACGCATCACACTTTAGTGAATTGATGTATTTCTGTATTTCATTTAAAAAAATATCTTTAAGATTAATTCATTTTCGAAAGCAGAACAAAGTAGTGTAGTAATGTACTAGTACAAGCTGCAAAACAACAATATTTTCCATTTCGGATGATTAATGCAGGAGTTTTATTGTTGATTTTAAAGCCTGTTTCCATAAAAATGGAGACTACCATTGTGTTCGCAAGCTAAGACTCGTATCAGTTTCTTATTAACAAAGAACAACCTCTTCACTATTTCGCACTGGTATCTATATTTATTTAATTTCTTTAATATGGTGCCATTCAGAACTATCTTTAACACTCTTCTTTAGCCTGTATTGTGGTTTATATTGCTTTATATGCAGATAGTCATTACTCTTCAAGCTCCATTACGTTTTCCATCATTTCAATCCTACTAAAAGCTTCTACGTTACTGGAGTGTTTTCCAACTTTGGACATATGAAGAGGTATGATCTGATCCATAGTAATCGCTATAGACGGACAGTCCCTGGATAAGATAATTATTCACTTTTCCGTAAGACCTCTACTCAGTTTCGTAATTCCGAAATAAATTCTCTTCTCTATCTCTATGTTACATATTTACCGATTTTTAGGGCCCTAGTGACAGTTTTTCCGTAGCAAGATTATTGTGGGGATTCATGGGGGGTCGCTGCACCCCTCCCAACTTCGCTTGTAAATTTTTTTTTGGAAACTCCACTCTAAACCGTAGCCCCATACAACATCCTAGAGCTTATCATGCTGTTCAACAGCTTTCTTTTGATGTTGGCCATCAAGCCCCGCCAGCGCATCGATAATTTTTTCCACTTTAAACTACACCTCGTGTCAAGTCAGATACCTAGTGTCAGGTACTGGGTCTATTTTGAAGCAGGAATCAAATATCTTTGGACATCAAATTCGACAGAGTTGACCTTTCATCCAGACAGTCTTGATGTGGCGACAATCCTCAGCCACCTTAGCATTGTTGTGCTGGTCACGTTAATCAGGTTTCCTTCTGCTTTCGTAGACGTCATCCGCGAAGCCTACAAGTGTTAAACTTTTAGGATCATGAAACCAAGTAATTAGCAGCTCAAGTGTAATGATTGATAATATTAGTTATTGACACCGAAAATAAAAATCCATTTTAAATAAATACGAGGGTGAATCTATCAATTTTACAAATAGACGACATTTTTTATTCTCATAGAAATTTACATTATTGAAAAGAAGAAACTTTGCTTTATTTTTCTATGTAATCGCCATCTTCTTTTACGCATTATTTTAGACGGTACTCCAATATCTGTATCCCAATGTCGTAGAACTCTGCGGCTACCTGTTGAGGAAACGTTTCATCTCTGACTTCTTTGACTTCATCGTCGCTCCTGAAACGTCGGCCACTCAAGTGTTCCTTTAACTTGGGGAACAAGTGATAATCACTAGGCGCGAAGTCAGGATTGTAAGGTGGGTGGGGCATGACAGTCCACTCGAAGTGTATCAAAAGTTCCTGGGTTTGACGACAGACGTGAGGTCGGGCGTTGTCGTGAAGCAGCGTTACACCGACTGTCAGTCGTCGATCAGCAGTATACTTTACGATCCCAAAAACCACTGGCCATGACTTTTCCAGCAGAAAAAGTTTAAACTTCTTTAAGACTAGTGATTCTGAGTGACGCCAGTGTTTGGATTTTTGTTTCTTGAAGCACAGTCAAGGCAAGTCCTTGTGTTCTGATATCAATAGCCGTGGTACCCATCGAGGGCAACACTTGTGATACCCCAATTTTTCAGTCAAAGCTCTTTCCACTGTATCCCCAGGAATCCGAGCAACTGTTTTGAAGCACTTCGTGTTGGACCACCACAATAACCGCCTCCGAAACTAACGGTCTTCCACTCTATTCTTCATCGTGGACTTCGTTCCGACCGGTACTAAACTCCTTGCACCATTTACGGACGTATTGCACGGCCATATACTTGTTGGCATCCACCTCTGTCAACTGACAGGTGGAGTCCCTTTGGTGCGCAAAAATACGAATTTCGGGACAGATCTCGCATTTGACGTGATCAACAGTGGGAACTTGAGGAACCAACATTTGAAAAGTTAGATGTGTTTTGTGTCAATCCACAAATTGTATTACAGGCAAAAGAACAAGATTTTTGATCAGGTAAGGAGGAAAGATTTTGCTAAAATACTCCAAAAAATGAAAACAACTCTGATTTCATCAGTTCATTGTCGTTAACCCCTATGCTCCGGCCTGGAGTTGGCATAGAATGTATAATTTATAATGGATGCCCCTTGCATCAATTTAGTTTGCTTGTGCTATGGCGGGTTTTTGAAGTCATCAGCACAAATTCGCCCACAACTCTGAGCCTTTGAGGTTCTAATTGAAATATCGAGGTGTCTACATTATCTTGTGATAGCTGTTTAATAGCTTTCCTTTTTGAGACAATATTGTTAACCGCTTTAATAGCGTTTTCTGAATCATTAATATTATGGATTATTCTACAGTGCATCAGTCGTATATTGTTGAATGAATGCAGTGCCAGAAACTGGTGGAGTGTCAACAACTGGCTGTTTCACTCTAAGACAAAAAAAGTGTTCTTGTTTAACCAAATAAAAGCAATGAGTATTATAATGTAAAGTTCTCGCGTCTATAGAAAGTAAAAAAGTTTCAACAATTCCAATATAATGAAGTGAATGTTCAACATAAATTTGAAATGTTTCATCGGTGTACTCCACAATTCCATTCCAAGGTTCGCCTCGTCGTTAGCATTGAAAACGCGTATAAGTCAATAAGTCCACGTACACAAAACCCGTGTTACTCGTTCGTTTACATTTTTATTCCTGCGGTTAAAATTGAAAACAACATCAGCCTAAATTAAATCCTAATGGAAACGCACACTCGGCATAGTAGTCTTGTTAGTAATTAAGCGGTATAACTGCTGTCTTTAGACATGCAAAATACCTGGCGGGTTGAAGAAATTAATAGTAAACACATGGAGTTATTAATATTAAGTGGGTTAATAAATTGCGGCAACCGCGTAAATGATAGTGACATTAATTGTGAATCATGTCCGTAAATCTGTGCTTACTTGCTTGCATATGTTTAGCCGAGAAAATTATTTAAAACTAAAATAGATTCTGAATAGCTCGAGGTTATAAATACTTGTAAAATGCACAAAGGATGTACATATCATTGCTTTCGTTAGTATTTACAAAAAGATTTTATTAAGTTCGCAAGTATGGAATATAATTAAAAAACTCTAATAACCAATTTAGAAAACTCGTTACATGCAGCTAAAAATTAACTGAGGAAAAAATTTAGTCCGAAAAAGGCGAAGTAAAAGCAAAAAAAAAATGTCATCTATCTAAATTTAACTTCCACGGACTGTAATTAAAACTGGAACGAAATTTAGTGCTTCCAGTCCTGAAACCCCGACACCCTTCTAATTATTTAAGTCGTGATGGCAGAAAATCTAATTTGTATAAAATATATTGAATTTCATATTACGGAACCCTGCCGGCGACCTAAGTTCGAAGGGATGACTCCTGAAACAAATATTCAATTTCAACGCCTGAGGATTTTACGCTCGAACGTAGAGGTATCCGGAAAATTGTAATTATTTACAATTCTAGACGTGTAATTGGAAAAATTATTACTGTAGAAGGAATTTTATTCATTCCAGATGTAGAATCGAGTGACTTAGAAATTTAAGTAAAGCTTGAAAAAGCTCTCCCGTTACATTTCCCGCTTCATCCAATTAATTCATTAACGAGAGCTTAAATTATTTCGAGCAATGCTTACACAACAATTTACATCATCGTAATATATTGCAGGTAAACAAACACAAACTTGGCAGTAAAAATTACACTAATTTGATTAGTCGGTGCCTGTACACGTACCGCATTCGGAATTATGTCCGGTTATGAGTTTAATTGTCGCATATATCTCCGATAATTGCCATCGAATGTGAAATAGCATTGTTTGTAAAAGCGATACTATAGCGCGCCTTTGACACACACATACAGAGGGCGCGCGTATTTGCCAACAGGAACACGAATGTGCGCCACCTATTATCATAAATAAAAGTTTACATACATATAACGCGTTGTCTGTACACACATTACTTTTAGACGAAAGCATTTGTATCGTGCCTTTGCATCATTGCTGCTGCAAGCGTAGTATATGCATGCTGGTTTGTACTATTTATACCTTTTTAAATTTAAATATGGAGTTTGAATTTTGATGTACTGCCAGTTAGGTTTTAAGGGGATATTTATGTGCTGCGATTTAAATGCAAATTGTAATATTTATGCATCTGTACGAGAACAATATGTTTGTGTTAGGCGGATGTAAAATATATAGATATCTAGATATTACAGAGCCGTCATAAGTAATAATAATAATAATAATAACAGTTTATTCGTAATTCGATACAAGAACAAAAAGTTATACAATAGTACAAAATTATAAACATAGCAAAAGGTTAAAAATCAGCTACTTGCAGCAGAGAGCCGCTCTTCCTTCTGAACCAGCACTATAGAAGAATACTACAACAAATCGCAATACCCACAGAAAATAACCACACGCAAAGCAAAGCAGGAGAAATTGAATTTAGCGATTTAGCCACGTTGTATGAAAATGATCTCTTGAAAATTTCTAGGTGGTGAACTGGAGGTGTTAATAGGCCTTTATTTCTTACATTAACATTGTGCACGTCCATTCTGAACAGAATCTTACGATGCAAGTAACTGGGTTTTCTATAGATATGAATATGATAAAACATGGTGGAATGAAATTCAGCTCTCCTTGACATATTAATCCAACACGCCCATCCCAGTGTGTGGGATATCCTGTCGAATTTATTGATATCATAAACGAAACGCAGGCAGGAGTTCTGTAAACGCTGAATCCTGGCTCTATAAATGCTATCGACACACGAATAGTAAACACTGACACAGAAATTAAATCGGGACAGAATCAAAGATTCACAGAAGGCCCTTCTCAACCAACCAATATCCAAACAATCCTTGCTACCGTATAACATTTTCAGACTGGAATATCCCAAACTAATTAAATTGGATATATGATTTTTGAAACGAATGTTGTGTCTAGAATAAGTCCCAGATCTCGTACAGAGTGTTATCTGCACAAAGACGATAACGACAGTGTTGTAAACACTTTATAAAGTTGGACGTGTAAACAATGTACAGAAGCGGGTCCAGAATACTGCCTTGAGGGGCACCTGAAATACCTATTGAATTCTATTCGATAAGTATGAAGAGAAGAACTGGATCGACCCGTTATCAAAACCGCAATATTGCAAAATTGAAAGCAAAAGAAAATGATTAATGCTATCAAAACCTATAGAATAATCCAATAAAACTAACAATGTTACTTGGTTGTTGTCGATATTTTGCAATACAATTGTTTTATGCCGAGACAATCGCAGAAATCACCAAATAACAAAAATGCTCGACTATTAATATCTAAGAGGTTAATGTTAAAGTCTAAAACAACTAATTCGTGAATGTCCATCATTACTCCAGAGCAAAGTTAATGATATCCAACAAGTCCACCACTACACTAATACAGTTAACCCATAAATATTCAAAATCAATAATCAATCACCGGGTCGTTAATTAGAGAATAACTAATTGCTCCATCAATTTCTCCAGGCAGCATATCATATAAGAGTGACTCAAAAAATTGCTTTACGCTAAAAAACGGGCATATGATAAATCCAACAATGCAAATAGTATAAATATGCCAAATGCCACTTACTCATCAGTGCGATATATCTATAAATATAGAAATCACAGACACGTATTTACGTGCATATAAATAAAAATTAATTGAATAACTTAATTTGTGTTAATTAGAGAAAATAATCATGAAATTTCCTGATTAAACTCATAGATCTATTTAACAATTGTTCTTGAACTAAAGGTTGATCGCTGTTAACACAAGACAACCTTCCGCAACATTTTTTTCTGAATAGAATTTACTTCAAACGATTTCAAAAATCTATCGGTTATTAATATGTAATACCAAACTAAGAGTGGGATAAAGAAAACTAAAAGTATGATGGAGTACATTAGCAGAAAATAAAGAAGATTTACAAACCTATCACGTTCAGGTAAATTAAGCTTTCTTAGAAAAAATCCACATATGTAGATAAGGTGACAACTTGATAATTTAAATCATTTTATCATTAATTGGAACATTTAGAGAAGAATCTTCTAATTCATTCTTATTCAACGTACTATTTCTACCACTTTCAGGTTCAATAGAAGTCATAAATGATTGTAGATGAGATATGTCCACTATCTTGCTCACAATTGAATCCGATAGAATGAGAAGACACAAAATTATTTAAAATACAAGTTTTAAAATTCGTATTAAGACCATGATGACACAATACACCAAGATTCTCTAAGCGATCTTGATTAATGATCTTGTTTGCAAGTGTCTAGTTTATTGCACAAGAAAATAAAACCTCGAAGAATATAAATCCAACAACACATTTTATGACAGCACTGTAGGTGATTCAGTACGATGTGCTACTTAAACTTACGTAACTTTCAAATTGATGATTGATTTACAAGTAACACAACAAGTCTATGATTGGAGCCTAAATCTGCAAACAACTTTGAATAGAGTTTAACCATACCTGTTCTCTATCAAGAAGGAGGGTAAAAAAATGTCTATTTTGATAACCCGAATCAGGTAAAATATTGAAATAATATCGACTTTCGCAACCTGGAATTTTACATTTGTATTTGTGTACACTTGAAAAAGTCTTAAAAATAAATTTTTACCTAATTATTACAATGAATTATTATTACTCCAGCAACAATTAATAAAATAAAACAACAAGTATGGATAACTTACCCAAAACTTCGTTTTCTTTATAACCATTATCATAATTTGTAGTAGATATTTTCACTATGCACTTATGAATTAATCAGATAGAACAATAAAAAAACGTTTTTGTCCGCGTACTTCATATTAAGACCTTCTATGTTTGATTATCTTTCCTTTAATACAAAGCTTTCAAAGATTTGGCAACAATACAATATTTAACTCCATATGAATCAAAGATGCACATCTTGCCCGAAATTTCAAATTTGTCAATTATTAGATGTGCAAAAATACAACACATCGGTGAGTACGAAATATAATGCAATATTGATTGAATCCTTTTTAACCTGATAATCGTCTAACTTTAGCTAAAATTATATTTTTCCCTTAAAATGAAAATTAAAATAAAGATAGTAAATAAATGAATGTTTAGTTACTTTATATTTTACACACATATGTACCTACATAGGTATATGAAAATAATTAGATAATAATACAAAAAATAAATAATAATATCGATCACAACAATAACCAATAATAATACTGCCAATGAAACATTTTTACTCTTAGGAAGGAACACTTTTCTCGAATATCAATCTATAGCGATTTATTAAGAGAATGGAAATACCTAGAATAGGCTTTTGAATAATTTTTGTATAAAAAAATTCGTAAAATTGTATAGTTTGAAACGCTCATTGGTATAAGAAAGTCGTGTGGTGGCAACATGTCATTTTTTCATTTTATTTTGATCTCGCTCTTCAGTCTACAGTTTTCGAAGTTACTTTTGAAAATGTAAATTCTGATTTTTAAATCTAGGATTTCATTTTCCAAATTCAGGATATGGACATTAATTTTGTAATTTCATTACATGTTAGACATCAAGTAGTTCATTTTTCTTTATTCAAAGTAATATTCCGCGCTTCTACACCCTTGATAAGTTTTAGCGACCGTCGTCTATCCTCCAATCGCACTAACGACCTCTTCTGTCCAGACTCTCTTTTACAGGGACCTTAACCAAACCAAATTCATCGCGCCACCCACTGGGAAGAGCAAAACAACGTCTGCTGGGCCAGCTAGTTTAGTTATTTTTTTGCTTATGTACTGTAGTGTTACGTGGGTTCAATTCAAATACATATATGCTTATGAATACAAATAACAACTCTACTTTCATGCGATTACTCTCAATGAAATAGTTAAACTCTTTTAAATGAAAGAAAATTGATACGGTAAATAAATTTGCTGTATTCTACTATTTTTTACAAAACTGTCTTATTCACTAACCTGTTTCCCTACGATAGCTACTTATAAATACCTATTTTTTTATTGTAGATTGCTTATAATCTAAGATGCGCGCACTAAATCTTCCTAAAGGATCCCTCGATAAAATGCCCCCTGGTTATACGGATCTAGTCCTGGTTGTGGATTTTTCACGAGAATTTCTTGTATCTCGCTTTTCCCAAGGATATTAATATTGTAAATATAATGTATTTTGCCAAAAAATCTTCCAAAAGAGGATATAGATATTGTATCTTCTTGATAATACCTTCAAAACACGAGATGCATGTTTATATAACTAAAATTTCCATATATATGTTGTAGACGATGCCTTTGCGGTAATCGATAACATAAATTGTAGAATTGCCACTGAACTACCCGCACTACACACACTCAGCGGAAGATAGGCACTGTTTTGTTGGGCGATTCTCTCATCGCAGGCATTCCCGAAAGACGGTAGGTGGCAGCATCCTCCGAGGCGAAAAATTTTAATTGTAATGACTTACGCCTAGTATTATATCTTCTTTATTTATGGATTGAGTTTGAAAATTAAAAAAAATCTGAAGAGACGAAAGGCTATCCTAGGTTCCTGGTTAAGAACATTTTTGATAAGTTATTAAAAAAAAGGAGGATTTCATGTTAAATCTACACATTTTCAGCTCGTTATTTCATATATTTCTAATTTTATTTCTCATAAAACTCTTAACTGGAAACATATATTGATATTGATGTAAGAGATTGCAGAAAAGTATAATTAATTATGGCTAATATTTTCTGAAAAATCCGTTGAGCAGTAAGCGTCTGCAAAGCTCATGAAAATTGCCGTGTGTCGCGCTCTTAAATAGATCGCTACTCCTCCAGCTCTCTTACCGCACTCTCTGTCCCTTCTAATTAAAGTATAATTATTCAGCGAAATTAGACTATCATCAACTGCATCATTTAGCCACGTCTCGGTAACAACTATAACATCATAATCCCGTTCAGAGAAGTAATCTTTAAATAAATGAAATCCTGCTAAAAGCGTTGACACTAACGTTATACAATAACAAAAATTTAAGCATATGAATACAGTATAAAGCAATGATCAGCAATCACCTAACATAAAAAGTAATAATGAAATATATACAGCGTGTGTTCATTTGAAAACCTCCCACCGCAAATTTCTGGAAATCTAGAAAATTATGAAATGGTTCCTGAAACACGTAAGAAGTATTATCGAGGAGGACAACTTTTGATGCAAAAATTGGCTCACCTACTTGAACATGCTACCCCCTTAAAAATCTTAAATGGAAAGGGGTATCGAGTAATACTTCATTTTAATAGTCTTTTGAAACACTATATTTTGGCGTTTCGTTTTTTGAAATTGATCCATTCGTTTTCGAAATTTTTAAGAAAATCTTTTGAACAAACTAAAAGATTTTCTTAAAAATTTCGAAAACGAATCGATCAATTTTAAAAAACTAAACGCCAAAATGTAGTGTTTCAAACGACTATTACAATGAAGTATTACTCGATATCCCTTTCCATTAAAGATTTTTAAGAGGGTTGCTCCAGGCGGTAGGGTGTTCAACTAGGTGAACCAATTTTTGCATCAAAAGTTGTCCCCCTCGCTAATACTTCTTATGTGTTGCCTTTTCTTTCATCCAATTTTAAGGTGTGCAGGTGTTTTGCTCTCCAATAAGTGTTTTACTATTCCTTGGACGTTAAGTGAGAAAAATGTACTCTTAATGGATTTCTCTGGATAATTAATAATTTATGCAATTATTTATAAGAATTAATAATAAGGCAATAAATACATAATTGCATTTAAAACACCACCTAGCCAATTCTATGTTTAGGTTGAATAGCTCAGCAGTGGTGCACCCTAGCAAAAAATATATATAGACATACAGTGTTATTTTTACACAAACCTTCTGCATCCGAGATATTGCCCACATATTCATGGACATCCTGTATGTATATAGGCTGTAAAAAATTCGAGTGTCACCATTGGGATCTCGAAAACGATAAGAGATACGAAGTCGGTGAAATTGGGGCAAAGTTGCGTTTTTTGCTTCTAAACAATAATCCGTTATCAAAAAATTTGTATGATTTGTACTTTTTGAAATATTTCCAAAAAACCACACTTTTCTTTTTTTCTTTTGTTTTGAAGTTATTGCAGGGATCAAAACAAGATTAATACATTCTGCAGGCACTTTTTTGAACTCTTTACGAAGGTGTTTTTGTCGTCACCGCACACCTTATTTTACTTAGCACTGTTATTTTTAATATTTTCTGCATTTATAGCCATTTAATTTTCTTTAATGAGGATACATGAAAAAATATCAGAAAAACATGATCTACTTAATGATGCCAAGATCTAATATGGCGGTTATAAGAAAAAATGAAGTTGACGGTGGTCAAAGCGAGACGAAACGCTTTAAGCAAAATCTAATAAGACCTTCGTAAAGAGCTCAAAAAAGTGCCTCTAGAATGTATTAATATTGTTTTGTTCCCTGCAATAATAACTTCAGAACAGAAGAAAAAAGAAAAGTGTGTTTTTCGGTTTTTCGGAAATATTTCAAAAACTACAAATCATAGAAATTCTTTTAAACAGATTATTCTTCAGCAGCAAAAAACGCAACTTTGCCGACTTTGTATCTCTTACCGTATTCGAGATCCCAATGGTGACCCGCGAATTTGTAACAACCTGTATAATTAACTTCAGTCGACAATAAGTTTTCGCACTTAAGTAGACTAAATCAAAGAAAGAAGATAGTACAGGAATACAATTCGCAGATGAATGCAAGTTTGAATTATATTATACGTATTTCATATTTTAGAATTTTACTTTGATCACTTGTTCTCGTTTGAAAAGTTATGCATTTGATAAACCAAGCCTTCGACTTGTCGACTTGTTTTTATAGTTGTTCTTAACTTTTCTTAACGCGGATTAAAAGGTTTAAATTTGACCAAATTAGATCGACTTTTGACCTGAATAATATTCAAAAAAAAAAAAGTCAATAAAAATCTCAAATAGGTTCAAGGCCTGAAAAAACACTTTTTGAGACAAATATAGAAATATTCATGATTGATTCCTATGTTTCGGAATTCGGATATATTGGATCCCCTTTACGTTCATTTTTATGAATCGAAACCTATTTCGTTCAAGTATTATTAAATAGTTTGTTTTAATTCTGATTTCAACGACAACAAGGTATTAAAAAAGCCGTCGATAAGTGAGAGATCATTGTTTAGTTATTTGGGTTGGCGTATGTTTATGATGTTCGTCTATATGTAATAAAACAAGACGGTGCTCCATCTTATAATGGCCAAATTAGCTCTGATTGGATTTATATTTAAAAACTTCGTTTTCGACAATCTCTACAACTAAAATTATATTATTTTTTTTATGGCACGAGGTCTTCGTTTTGCACTCAGTCTGGAATTATGAGTCACTCAGCTTTCCTAACTCAATCGAGTGGCTACTCTCTCAAAACATGACTCACTGTCTAAAAAGCTATGTTGATCGTCATTTTGGAGCCTATTCCTGGCAGCTGTCAAGCGTCCACTTCAAGAATGTGATTACCAATCACGTCTAGGTCTATCTGGGTTCACCTTCTCACGAAGGCTAACCATCCGCAAGGTACTTCAGGCCAGCGCAAATTCGCATAAGGTTGCGTGACACCCTGTTGTAGAATATTGAGAGTCTTTATTTGCTATTTGGCGATGCTGAAGCAGGTCACCTATCACGTCCTCCGAAATCTGGACGTTATCATGGTGAAATGCTGAAGAAATCTCAACTTCAGGTCGAGTACTGCAACTGGCGATTTGAACTCTGCAGCGTTAACTGACGCCGCCAAGTTGGTCGACAAACCTTTCCAGCCTCTTGCAGGCCAGTCCGACTTTTCTTGACATCGTGTATACAGATTTGTACTCGGAAAGGTAGGTATTTTGCTAGTACAGAGGATGAAAAGGTTTGGGCTAAGAAGTGAACCCTGAGTGAAACCGTCGAGAAGAAAAAGCAAAGAACAGGAGAAATAAAGAAAGTGAATAAGCAGATATATTTTGAGCGGAAAGATAAGGAGATTGGAACATTAGAACGCAAGGACCACAGGAGAGAAGGATTTTAATTTACACACATACACACACTATTGGGAAAGAGTTAAGGGTGATGGGTGGTATTTAATTTATTAATTGTAAAAGGCTTATAATTCACATTATAATTTGTTTATTTTAAAATTTCGATTTTTTTCATTTTTTGTGTCATTCGTGACATAACAATATATGTATGTATATGCATTATATAAACATGTAGAAATGCTTGCTACACCTCCATCAGTTCCTCCTCCAGTGTATCAGCTTAATCAATAATACAGGAAGCATTTACTATATCAAATAAGTCGTCGTACCTTCAAAAGAAATATACTCCTACTTCGAACGATAAGAATAGCGGAAAATTCTTACAGAAGTTTCATAACCAGATATTAAATGTAATATACAAAAGTTTCTAACTTACGGAACAGGCTATTCGGGTCAAATTTTCCGATATTTATTCTGCCGAAGTTAAGGAGAGTTATACTTAGCGGTTATACGGGAGCTCTATTATATTAAATCTAAGAGTATTCGCTATGGAGAAGAAACTTTTCCGCTGACTTCCAAGCGACCGACGTCGGTCGGGTGAGAAGCAGACAGAGACACCCTCCTTTACAGAGCAGGCAAGAGCACGCTTCAACACCATAATTTCCCATGAGAAATCAAAATACAAACGATATTCGCGGTACATTTGCGGAAACATTCGAATGGGAACAACTTAATATTGCAAATTAGGTCTAGAACTTAAATTATAAACATGGATATGGTGTGGTGGTTGTTATTTTTTTTGCCCTCTTCTTACTCCTGTATGCGGAGCTCGTTGGTCTCGACTGACGTAATAATCCGCGAAATATGCTGCGGCATATTCTACTGCAAAGGCTGCTTCGTTTCGTTGGTTTCTAGATGAAAGGAGACCTGCCTCGCCGACGAAAAAAAAAAAATCGGGAATAATTTATGAAATCTTGCAGACGGGGGGATAATTTTATGGATCATGGTTCTCTTCATATAATATCCCGGCTTTCGATGTTTTCCTCCCCCACTACCAACCTACTCCCTTATTTAAAAATACCTTTTAAATAAATTGTCTGTTCACTCATTACGATAATTTGAATCGAGCATCATTATAAAAGGACCAACAAGCAAGGAAGGAAGAAGCTTCTCTGTAATCATATTATTTCATGTTGGTTATTATCTTAATGGTAGTAAAAAAATGCTTTTATAACAATATCATCCAAAACTAATCAAAATGTGCTAAGACTTCGCATTTAAAAAAAATCGTTTCTCTTTTTAAAATCTAGGAATCAATCTTCTCCAAGACAATCAGTTTGTAGACACAAGCCAAGTGCCAATCAGCTGTTCTAACCATGTTTTCACATGTTTACACGTGTTGACACCGTGTTTTTGCAAGTGACTTTGTGCCTTATGTCAAGTGATAACCAATGGTTAAGAAACAAAAGACCCATGGAAGACAGGGAAGTACAAAGCAAGCTAAGAATATCAGGGAAGGATTATGCACCGAGAACTAACAAAAATTTGTTAATGAATTTGATTAGTGTATTGCAAGTAAGTGGACGATGCCATGGAACTTATAATGACCCAGCAGAAAGTCATCGTCAGGGCACTATGACCTACACAGTTCCAGATGGAACTGGTCGGATGGTTCGAGTTTGTAAAACAACATTCATGGGCATTTTTGCAGTATCAAAAGTGAAAGTTCAAACAATAATAAGAAAAAAGAAAAGCGGAGAAACTTCCTTTACTGATAAACGAACTTATCATAAGTTGAAAAAGTTTACTTCAGAAGACAAGAATGTGGTGAAGCAACACATATTGTCTATTCCTCGCCAAGAGAGTCATTATTCAACGTCGCATACTTCGAAAGAGTATTTAATCCCAGATCTTAATATCCATCGCTTATTTAAAGCTTTTGCTGAATATATCCGGAAACTACTATTTCATATAAGTTTTAGAGCCGAGTTTTTAGAGAATACTTTCCAAATTTGAAATTTCAACACACCAGAAGCGACATTTGCCGAGTGTGTGATAGACTCACTTGTGAGGTTAAAGCTGAGTTGCGAAGCAGTACTACTGCAAAACAGCAGATAGAGTTGCATCATCGCAAAGCTGAAAGTGCTTTTAAGATAATGAAAAAAGATAAGGATTCGGGAAGAATTGGTGTAAATTGCTCGAAAGAAAATTGCTCGAAAAATTGTTCCTCGAAAGTGTATTTTCTTGAATATCAATATCTCGAAAAGAAAATTGCTCTAAATAATAAAATAAGTTATTTAAAGAAAATTTATTAAATTTATACAAATACAAAATAATTAAATGTATTGTTCACATTGTTCTATTTTCAACTCGTTAAGGATTTGTTGTCGTTATAAATTTACAAATGCTAGGGTGATTCACCGAAAGTAACTCTTGGAAACGTCTGTGCCAACCTTCGACACTGTTATTAGTTGTTGGTTCACCTTGAAGAGTACCTTGGTAACAATTCCACATGCTTAAAGGAAAACGAGGTGGACGTCGATGTTTTCGATTTGGGCGACCGATCCACGTGTCCTCAAAATAATCAATTATGGGTTGTGATTCTTCAGGGAACACATTTTCGTCGCACAAAACTTCAAAATACTGAATCACATGTTCTTCAGGTACAAAATGTAATGCAGGGAGCATTTTCATTTTGAGTGCAAAGTCGGCATCTATTTCATATCTGTTTTTCAAACCATTCGATTGAATATGACGGAAAATTGCCTGACATAAATGGAAAAAACACCCCCTGTGTCTTGTTTCAGGATATACATTATGCACGACATTAATTTTTTTGATGGAACTTACTCAAAATCTTGCTGCTACTGCTTGACCAACATTTTCTGATGCAGTAGATATTCTAAACTGTGGCGAAAAAAGTTAGTAGATTTCCAGCAGCATTTTGTTTGATGGAATTAGATACTCTAGCAACACCTATACTTGCAGGGTCACCTATGTGATTGTGCACATTATTTATTTTTTTGCATTGTCGTTGATTGTTATCACCCGAGCGGATGCAGACGCCTAATTTTTAGTAGAAACTTTTTTGTTGCATCATTTCCAATAAACTTTATTTTCAAAAACTTTGTCTTTAATAAACAAATAGCTCTCGATTAATAATTTGTTTTTGCCTTTTTCACTTTTAATAAATTTCATTTTGTTACCGTTACCGTACAGATGCCTACATTCAACTAAAAATTTTGGGAAGAAATTTGTTATTTATAAGGACATCTTATCATAAAATACCAAGAAAGGTAATGAGAAGATATAGATAGATACATATTTAATTGTACTACTTACGGATTGTTGACAATCTGCATTTCTATGTATTCTAATGACTCTGGGGTTGTTCGGGTGTGGAAAAATACACGCGCAATTACTACTACAATTGTACTCGTTAAGGGCACATCAAATAAGAATACATTTAATTATTTTGTATTTGTATAAATTTAATAAATTTTATTTCAAATAATCGATATTTAATCGTATTATTTAAGGGCGATCAAATAAGAATACATTTAATTATTTTGTATTTGTATAAATTTAATAAATTTTCTTTAAATAACTTATTTTATTATTTCGAACAATTTTTTTTCGAGCAATTGATTATTCGAGTAATTTTCTTTTGAGCAATTGTTTTCGAGGAACAATTTTTCGCAAATGTTTTCAGCAATTTTCTGTTGCCTGGAAGTCGTATGTGTTGCTTGAGTATGGACTTACAGCAAGTCCTTTTTGTACCTACACTAACACACAGTGATGTTTCATATCAGTTTTAATCTAGGAATCACTTCAACAAGACAAAAACTGGGTATATGAATCTATGGAATGAAGCAGGCAGAGGAGCAAACGAAGTTGCTTCTTGTATCTTCAGGTTCCTGAACACTAGTGTCATCAAAGACAAACACGTAATTATTTGGACAGACCAGAAATAAGACTTTTTCTATAAATATATTTGCTGGTTCATGGGATATTTGATGATATAGAACACAAATTCCTCATAAATGGTCACAGCTTTTTATGTCTTGCGATCGCGATTTTGGGCATATAGAAAAGAGAAATAGGGTCATGAAAGCTATGATTCCTGAAGATCTACACAATGTTATTAAATCAGGAGTTTAGAATCCGCCTTTCGAAATTATCGACATGGAAAAGCATGGATTCTGGAATCTTAAGAAGGCAGCAGAAGCTTTGATTGATATCAAAAATTTTAATATTAACAAAATAGTTATGCTTCGTGTAGAGCGAGAAAACCCTTGCACTGTTAGAGTTAAATAATCTTTTCATGTTTTGAAAAATCGTTAGCATCAATGATTAACTTTCTTGAAAAGGAAGAACACAAAGAATACTATAGAAAGATTGCATTGTAAAATTTTTTTTGTAAACTTTGTTTAATAAAAATATTACTAAATTGCCTATTATTGTTTTAACTTTCTATTCGTTATTATAACGTTATTTCTGGATATAGAAACTCATCTTTTTAATATGGTACTTTGATTGTTTCTAAGTTTAAAAGATATATATTTGAATATTTCATTTTCAGATTTAAGTATTTCAATATTAACTTGATACAACACATCTATAAACCTAGTCCAATACTTAGCTTAATCCAAAATTGTTATTTATCAGTTTCAATCAGCGCAACGAGCAATAATAATCGTGCTTTGATGATATTTCAATTTGGTACTTTTGGTACTTAGATTTGAACAGGGCACGCTTCAATTGGCGAGCCAACCTCCTTCCGGGACGATCAAATTCGGCGTCCTTGAATATTGAAAAAGGTTATTATTGCTTCTAATTTCATGGCAATCTCGGCGTCCTTCAGGGGGATCTCTGCATTCTTAGGTGGACCCCACACCATTAGGTGGAGCATGCGGACTTCTTGGGAAGCTCCAATGTCCTTCAGTGAGAGCCCCTGCGTTCTTAGATGGAGATCCACGCCATTAGATGCACTCTTACGCCCTCCGGAGTAGCCCGGTATCCTTCTAGGGAGCTACCGCGTTCTAAGGTGGACCCTACGCCGCTAGGTTGACTTCGGGGCTGTCACATTATCGCCCAACCTAAAAGCAAATTATATATTCTGACCACACCACACATTGAGACTCCAATGGCTTTGATATTGGACCTCGCGTAACTAGTGAGGATTGTTGTCAGACCAATAATGCATATTATGCAAATTAACGTTTCCATCACATCTAAAAATCATTCCAATACTTTTAAACATTACGTGTGTGTGCAAACAACATAAATTACACTTGCCTGTATAAGTATAATTTGTTGATTTTAGACATTTGTTTTTCCTCCATGGCCTACTGTTCATACTCTGCGTATCTTGCACTTGCATATTATATGCATTGATAACTATGGCCCTACACGTTTTTCTTACAATTTTTTGAACTAGGAATAGTTTTATTATTTAAAATTTATAAATTATGCAATATAATCTTCGTCTTTTTAAAATTATATAACTAAATCTTCTTTCTCCGATATTTCAGGCTATGAATAAGATATCGAAATACGGTTTTCACTAGCATGTTTAGGTATCACTTCGCTACATTTTTATAAAAAAAGTCATATTATTGCATTTAACTTTTTAGAGAATTTTGCAATTTTCTGTTATTATATCAAAAAGCGGGCTCTAGCGGCATCAGTAAGAAATAGACATATCACAGATAAGATAGGTTTGATGGAACAATAAATGCTTTTTTCAATGAGACCAAGTTTGTTAAAATCAGTTCAGTCGTTTAGGAGTTACAGCTGTTTATTTAAAAAAACATTGAATTATCCCCCACCACTTTATTTTAATAGGTACGTCAAAAAGTGTTAAACAAAAATTACTCGAGTAAAGCTTAGCTTTAAAAGGCATATATTTTTTGGTGGATTTCAGTGAAAAATCACTTTAAAAGTTTAAGATGCCGGTTACGCCCGCCGGCGACCATCTTGGAAATCTGAAAATATTTTCTAGGGTCTTCTTTTGACCACTTTAGTCTTAAAAATTTTTACCGCAGGTCTCTACGACGAGAGATACAGCACTTTGCATTCTTATCTGACCACCCTGTACAAATTTTCAGTCAATATGCGATGTAGAGCACTTTCAATCGACGGCCATCCGATACCATTTTGTGGATTTTTTTTAGCATTTCTGGCTCATTTGGTCGACCACTGCGATGCTCGTGTTAGCAGCTTGTACGGCCTCGTTTAAACCCTGTTATGAAATATTGTTGTAACCACTTAGACTATTTAGATTTTGTAAATATGTTAAACCTTTCATAATTTAATTTATTATTATAAAACCCATTAAGCCGGTAACGCTTTGCGGCGATGTAATGAACTAAATACGCTTCTATATTGTTACCACGCATAAAAAGAGCTTCGAGAACAAAACGATACGAGTATCTCCTTATACCGACCATATAATATAACATATAACACAATATAATACACATGTATACTCTTACATAGGTACATTCAATAAGGTTGAAAAAATTAATAAAACTTGAAAGAGGATCACCGCCAATAACTCAGATGAATTCATGTTTACTGCTAAATCGCATGTAACTAAGCAATATACCTCATACCAGATGACGGAGCCCTACAATGACTGCACGCAAAAGGTATACGTTAGCTTATTTGTATCTAGCTTGTATTTGCTGATAGTCTTTTTTGCCTTTCATGAGAGACGCAAGCAAATAAATGCATCTAATCGATAGCGACTGCCATGTAAAAATAGATCCGTATACTTGTATCCAATCATTTCACAAGTAATTATAAACTCACCGAGTTAGATACACGGTTCGTTTTATAAATTTTTTACACCGCCCGTTGCGATGTTTTAACGATGCATGTACACGTGATATCTGCAATGTTTAATAACGAAGCCACCGCAAGGATAAATTTTCGTTCTAATCCTTTTTTAATTTGTTTCTTGTAGTACAAATTTCGAGATGCATGCATGATCTAGCATCTCGAGCATTTAACATAGAAATTCCACTAATTTCGAAGTAAGATAGTTCGAGGAAGAATTTAGTTTATTTTAAAACCGTTCAGACGAACATCTGGCTACTAAAATGTTTAGAAACTATTCCTTTATTACCGCAAAACTTCGTCTAACTTATCCGTTTTAGAACATTGCGCACACGTACACCTACTATCCAAGGCAACCCTCCCAACACCGGAACCATTAAATTTCCCGGAGGACATTTAGCCGTGGAGAACAGCCAAGGTAGCACATACGCAATACCCGTCCGAATTCGGTTGTAAAATATTTAATTAGCGTAGTGCCGGGGTGCGGAGTCGGTAATGGCCACGTTAAAGGTCCGTTTGATACTTCAAACTTCAAGAATTGTTACACGGTCAAACACCGGCGGGGGTCAAAAGGATCCTCGTATTATTATTTAAGTCCGCCGTTGCACGTTTCTAATTGGACCGCAAAGTCCGAAGCGCAATTAGCAAAAGGACCGCCGCCGTATAATGAAAGAGATTTAAACTTTGGCGCCCAACGAAAGTCTCACTGTCGGAATCGAATGCAAGGGGGAATTTTCTCGCAAAAATGCACCGGTGTTGTTTGTGCGTTTCCCTCATATTTCTGCATTTGTTAATCTTATTTGTCTAGAGGATTAGGTATTCGTGAGATATGGATGTTTGTTTTCAATTTTTCTTTGTTTCTAGCTACTGTTGCTTCCTCCGCTCGAAAGATAACACGCTTGTTTCGGGCTTGTTTACGAAACTGCTTTATGGATAAATGGAAATCGCTCTTTGATGTTATTGATTTTATTTTTACTCAGCTATGTACTGGTATTGCGTTCTATAAAGTTAACTTTTTACGGTTTTAGTACTGCTAAGGAGAGCATTTTTCAGATTTCTCAATTACAGCTGTCAAAATACATCTGAAAGCTGTAAAATTATTAATCAATACGCGGGCCATGGACAACATGATAGTAATTGAACAGAAAAAGGATGATACTATAACAAAGCATAGCTTTTATAGGACAAGATAAGAAGCTTTATAGACAGCGCAAGATTCCATATGACCATTGAATTTGACGTAAAATATATCTAAATCTAAGGTCTGAGTCAATCAGAAGATCGGAGCTCTTAATTACATTGAGCGGGGTAATAAGTCACTTGCCAGGAGATGCTGTCCGTGTTCCTCTGCCCATCTTCAGATAGACCAAACAAAACAGCAGAACTCTTCTGGGAGTTTAATAGCACGTGCTAGTTGAAGATCAGCTTTGATGAGGCGCTCATAAAATGGGAGATCACGATTTGAAAAACTGATATGGACTTGGGCATAATCTGCATAAAGATGTATGCACCTTGCCTGACACAGGTCTGCAGCGTATCTATATGGAAAATAGCAGCGAATCGAGCACAGAGCCTTGCGGAGCGCTTGAAGAGAAAACTGCAGGAGACGAAGAAGCAGCATCAATAACGAAACTCTGCGTTCTGCTGGAGACAAACGCACGACAAACAAAATCTGATTAAAATGACCTAATTTAAATCCAAGCCAAGGTAAGAAAGTTTATAGTGAAGTAGCTGCCGATTGATCGTGTCAATAGTCTTAGAATAGTCCAAAAATGTAAGTGCAGTAATTTGGTCCCGATCAGACAATAGAGGACAACGTGATGGTGGTGATATTACTCTTTCGGAAACCAGAATGTTTCTATGGCAACATATCATGCATAAGAATGTGCTCATTCATGATTTTTTTCCAGAATCTTAGATAGAGAAGGAAGAGGTTAGATCTGGGTCCGAATCAAAATACTCGCAACTCGATTCGAATCTGCCATTTTTTATCGAGAATATAAAAATCTCGTTCACGAATCTCGATTGGTCCACTCGTCTCGACTCGTTTTACTCGACTGCAACAGAGCTTGCGAGTTACATTTGTAGTTGTATCATCTTCATCAACGATAGAAAATAGATTGAAGTTAGTGAGTCCGTTTGTTGTGTTTTATTCACTTAACATTAATTTACCAAAATGCTACCTATTATTCGGGAACAGCTTCAAAATGAGTGAAGGCGCTGAGAAAATATCAATCTCCTAAGAGAGAGAGGAGATTTTTAAGGGACAGAGCAAATCCCTTCAGTCTACCTGACATACAGTTTATAAATTTATTTCGATTGAACAAAATGCTGGTTAGAGAATTAATTGCTCTATTACAGCCTCACATAACAAAAGGAAGAAATGGTGTTGTGTTCTCTGCGCTTTTACGCTACTGGCTCGTTCCAGAGATGTGTGGGAGAAGAGTACAACTTCGGCATGGGGCTAAGTACTATACAGAAATATATATGTACATATTATAACAGATGCAATTGACGAAAATGTTGTTCATGATAAAATAAAGTTTCCAACAGCAATAGAAGAAAGAAGTGAATTAAAACGAAATTTCTTTGAAAAATGGCAATATCTTGGTTGTATAGGAGCTGTTGGTGGGACTCATGTCGCCATATTGAAACAGAAGAACACAACTTCATCAACAGAAAAGGGTACCATTCTATAAATTGTCAATTAATATGCGATGATAAATTGAAGATTAGGAGCGTATTTGCAAATTTTGGGGGTTCAATACATGATAGCTTTGTATGAGGTCATTCACAAGTTCATGTGTACCTGCATGCATTATATACTGACAACGAGCGATGCTGGGTACTTGGGGATTCTAGGTACACTTTGATGCCATATTTGATGACACCATTTAGAACAGCAGGAAATCAGCAACAACAAAGGGACAACAGCTGCCATCGCGGTGTTAGAAATGGTATCGAAATTGAATATTTAGTTGCAAGTTCTCTGTATTTGCAACTGAACAAAGTGCTTATTCAAAAATAAATGTCACCACTTAAATAAGAGAAATAATCTCCAAAACTCTTATATCTAGATCACAGATTAAAAAAAAAACATTCTCATCAAGTAAAATAAAAATTCCGATAATAACTAAATAACAATGGTTTAATACCATAACTTGAATGTTGATCATAATGATAATATGCCACTATTGGTTCTTCTTTAAGTCGATCAGCTCTCTTAAGCAGATCCCTATTTCTCCCAATCAATCATCCCCATCAATGTGTTCTTAATTTGTTTAAATAATTCAATAGTTTCTTCATACGCATCTTCAATGTCATTTGCACGCTGTCTCTTTTTGTGACTGTAATTGTCTTCTTCGTTCCTTGATGTGGAAGAAGATGACGTGAAAGGTGGTGGTGATAAAGTAGCTGCAACTGCAGTCGCTGCTGCTGCAGCAGATGAGCTACCTTCCACCTCATTCCTTTGAAATAGCTATAACAAAACATTAATTAACCTATGAATATGCTACTTGGTAATGATTTTGTGATTCAAGCAACGAGTACAATAATACCTACTCCAATTTCATCATTTCCAACACCTAACCACCTAAACACTTTCTTTAAATATATTTAAGGTTTTTGTTGGCGTGCCACCACCTGTTGTATTCATGTTTCTTCTAGATTCTGCAACCTTTTTCTCAAATTATATTTGAAATCTGTCCAAGTCTAAAACCCATTCAAATGTAAATTAGCTATAGCATGTTATGGTAAAGCCTATGTTACATTTATATACCTTTTGCCATTTTTCTCCATTCTGATTGCCACACCCCAAATATTCATAGGCACTGCCAGCCTTTTCCAATACTTCCTCAACTTCTACCGCCCATTTATACAATCTAACTTCCCAACTGCTACACCTGAATGATTTTCTAGGTAATCCAGTATTACTTCCCAATGCTTTTCATTGGATTTAAATGGAATTCTAAAACTGCACAAAAATCAATGCAATTTTTATAGATTTTTTTAAAATTATACTCTCAGGAATAAAGCTCTGGAGTTTATTGTCAAAGACCCAAAAATTTTTTAAAAATTTTTGACATAAGTACAAATTTGGAAACAATTTTCAGAGTTATCATGAATGTTTGGTTGCATATAGTTTATTATTAATTAAAACATCAACGATTGATTGTAGATCTATTGATAATAAATAAGTTTATTCACAATCAATTTGATAGCTAGATATGTTTGCTTTTCACTCATAATTGAGCGGTTGGTGTAGTTTTTAAGAGATTTGTATTCCTGAAGATGCTCCGGAAGGCTAGTTCTTTTATGACGACATAGTGCGTTGAGTTGGTTTTCTAGTAATACGAACAGAGCGAATTGGGGCAAAGATATCGAAAAGTATGAGCAGATTTTTTGTGATAAACAATGACGATAAAGTGGGAGAAAAATCATATACATACATTAACTAAATATCAAAAGGAATTAAATAATTGACAACATTCTTATTATAATAAAATAACTACATAAGAGGCACATCTTTTAAAATAATGATATAATAATCTAATTGTAGCCACTTTTGTAGCGATTATAAATATCGGAATGTTAGGATGCGACCGTAGAATATATGTAGTATTGCGCATATAACATGTGTAGGCACCTATTTTAATTTGACGCTATTAGAATGGCTCATTATTTATAATTTAAGAAAAAGTACCCATTCCGTAGACTCACGCTTTATAATTTATGTAATCGTCGTTTATCTACATTAGTTCTCACTCGTTATTTCCATCATCCTTAAACATACAAGCGTGTTTGTAATACGCTCTATTCCAGACGGCGTGTAAGCCTCATTATAGATACACAGGATAAATTAATCCTCTCGTTTTTTCCCCTCGACCGAAACGTTTCCTCTTCTTCATTTTAACTGTCGTTTCTGCTGAGTAACTCGAACTTCTGTTTTGTAAATGTCCTTGCGACTCAGGTCCTCGATTGAACCAATAAATAATCTATACTACATCGGCTTGGCAAATATTACTGTACGGATTCGCCAAATGCAATTATAAAATATTTTTCTTTTAAATTCATGGTGTTGTTAGTCACTATAAAGCATTCGCAATGCTGTGTTTCTTGATTTACAATACGGATATGCGGAAACTTCATCGACCTGGCTTACACTATGGTAAAATTAATGCGGATATATCTTCGGTTTCGGTTTTCCTTTTCCCATGTTGGATATAAACAATAATAAAAACAGACAGAAAACGTAAAATTTTATTCAGACAATATCCGTAAATAATATTCACGGACAGAACTTTTCCCGGAGAGTGTTCTTGAAGCATTTAATGTTTGTCGTATTTCTACTCGTATCTAGAATAATGAATTACCTAACAAAACGTGAAACAAATACTCTGTATGTTTATATTTCAGCGGGTAGATAACTAATTTTAAAGAAAAAGAAGTACAGACATGCATGTGATAATTAATTGGGATGACAGAAATAATGGTTTTGCCTCTAACAAGCCACGGCATAATCTGATTATATGCGTCCACCTCCAGTCAAACTATGACGAAAATCTGATAGATGGCGCACTATGTCACAGGCTCTCGTCTACGAGGGCTGTCCGATATTAAAGGTACAAACCAAAATTTCAGTAGCATATATAGGGTGAGGCATTAGTAAGCTCAATGTGAAATTTTATTTATAATAAATCAAAAAAAAAAATGAGTTTTACTCTTTAAATTAAAATTTGGGGTTTAAAAAGAATTAATCTCAGGGGTTCGTGAATTCTTGGCTCTACAGCAGGTGTAGAGAACAGAATACGAGAGCTTATCGTACGTTGAACAAAATACCCAAGTGAAAAAAAAAAATTCTAAGTTAAAAAATATGTTTTACAAAAAAAAAAAATTTTATTTTCTTCAATAAACCTATAAAAATTTGTTTACACTGTGCAGAATGCCGTAGCAATCACCACAACTAACTTATTATTTATAAAGACCTTATTTGGTAGTTCTTTGAAATTTTGTCCAACTTTTTGTTGGGACTTAGAAAATTTCTGTTTAAAAAAAAATTAACTTTGAAATTTTTATTTGTTTAATTAAAATAAATAAATTTTACCCTTTTAACTGAATTTACTAAAAAAAACTACTAAAAAAAAATTTTTTTAATTTTTCAAATTTTTCAAATATTATTTTTGTACTTAGAAAAATTTACTGTTTTAATTTTCAAAAAAAAAATATTTTTCTTAAATTTTTGCAACTTTCCAAACTTAAAATTACTTAAAAATTAAATTACCTTATTTTACGTGTGTGAGTGTGTATGTGTGTGATTTTGGAAGCTTCTGTCTTCGCGCGCCTAGACGGATGTTGGATGGACGACGTCCTCTTCGTAGGGGTAATTAAATTTAGATTAGGTGGAAAATTTTTGTTTAAAGTACTTTTTTGAAGATAATCGTTAATTTGGGCCCACGGTGCACCGGGGTAATTGTAATAAATTTTACGTAGAAAATTAAACGCTCTGTTCGACGATCTATGCAAAAGGCGGAAGTTTGTTGCTCTCGCACGGCTTTTTATAGGTGATTCGCAATTGTCTCTAAATTTAATCAGAAATACCTTTTGATAGTCATCTGTCAATTACGGCAATCAACGATCGTTGATGGATTAATTTATGCGCGTCCGGTCGAAAATTTGTTGTATACAGGGTCACCGAAAAGTTGTAGATTTTAATTACCACCTACTTTTTCTTCTTAAAATGCCCCTAACTGGCTGGTCTTTCTTCTTATGTGTGTGGAATTTAATTGTGTGATTTAGTTATAATATTTATGTGTGTTTGTGTACAAAATCGATGATATAAAATTTATTAATTACCTTATAAAATATGAGTGATAATATTGTGGTGTATTTAACATCTTTCTGTCTTTGTCGCTGGCTGGACTTAACATAAGATCTCTGCTGAGCAACACCCCCCTTCTGCGTCAGATGGCTACTGAGGCAAATCATGACATCGACTCGCACATATGCAAGGAAAATACCGATGGTGCCAACTTGAAGAGTTGCGCATCCTCTATCATTTGATAGTGTTGAATTGGATTTAAATGAGTTAATTTTAAACAAATACCTCGCATGTGTGCAATCGTGTTAATGTTACATATTTTATAAAATAGAATTAAATTAAATTGAAGAAATACACAGATCAGATACTTGGTTATAGTTTAATGAATTTTAAATTAATTTAGTGTTTTTTTATCTTTTTAGATTACCTACAGCTGGATGATCATCTATCAAGTGACAAGTGGAATTGTAAACATTGAATAAGATGTAATATTGAATATAACATTACAATATCCATTAATGTTAAAGATTTCACAAAATGTTATACACAAAAATCATAGATAGTCTTAAGCTACCTATTTTAAAATTATTTTCGTATATACAGAGTGTTTCATATTGCCACAGTGAACCAAACATGCATTTTCTTAAATGGGACATACTATATATTATTTCAAAATTAGATTAAGCATATCTTCCTCATTCCTCAGATATAAAGTTTCATTGAATTATACCGAATACTTCAAAAGTTACGGTCAATTTTGTCTGAAAATCATTGCTTGTTTAACGTCCTGTGTATTCCACGCGAAACAATTTGAAATTCTTTTTGTACGCGAATGACTTTGTTATTGTTACAGTTTCATAGCAAAGTGATATTTTGCCAATATTGCGAAACCTGTGTACAGGCCGATTCAAAACACAAATGCATTATTTTCTCATCTTATTTAAATGGAACACCCTGTATTTTATATTATGAAAGGAAAGGGCACTGTATGCACTTCCATTTTTATTAACCACTCCCTATATCTAAAATCGCTAATTTCTGAGATATTTAATATTTTCTTAATGAAAAGTGAACTTCTTCAAAATAATTGTGAGATGTCAAATTAGCCATGAAAAAATGACAGTAAAAGGCCATTAAATCATAAATTGAGATAAACTTATCACCCCAGTTTTTTTCTGGAGACTTTCACTACATCTGTCGCTAGTAATGATTGTGCGTGGCTCAAAGAATTTACTGAGTAATAGGACTTTACTATCCCAAAACACGGTGGCCATGGTTTTGAAGAATCTCGATGTTTCCACATCATGGACTGTTGTTTCGATTCTGTGGTGAACTCATAAACCCAGCTTTCATCTCGGATAATAATGATACTCCCAATGAAAGAATTCCCTTTTCCCTTCTCCGTTGATATCATTCGATTGGTTGTCTGGTTCTCGGAGAGCATTTTTGGCGCTCAATTAAACGAAACTTTGCGAAAGTTTAGATTGCATATGATTTCATGGACACAACTCTTAGGAATTCCAGTCATTTCCGCAGTTTCACGAACTTTAATGCGACGATCTTTCCTAATTAAACCTTCAACTACTAAGCAATTTTCATCCGAGTGTGACGCCCTTTGTCTGCATCTGTTCTTCTCCGAATCATCAATCAAATCTGTTCGTTCATCTTTAAATTTTTTGCACCAAACTCTGACTTCTTTTTGGCTTAAGACCTTCAGGCCATAAACGCTCTCTAATCTGTAACGAATTTTGCTCTGGTTAACTTCTTCGGCTTGCAAATATGGGATAACCGCACACCCTTCACATTTGGAATACTCTGCGATTACACAAGCCGTGTTTGTTTGCTTCCTGTTAGATGCTAACTACTACCACGCTTCAACCTGTATGGACATGCATATGACTGCAATATTGCGCCTGCACTATTAAATCTTGAAGTAATATTTACATAAAATATTGGCCAAAAATATCAGCACCTTTACAGCAAATGAGTCTAGAGGTTCGGCCAACTATATCGGCTCCTTATCAGGTAATACTGAAGAGCCTACTTCATCGGCTCTCCCAACGAAAAGAGATCTGAAGGCCAACAATCCCGGCTCCTTCACTAGAAGTCGCCTGCAAAGATGAATGCATGCAAAAAATCAATTGCACTCTTTCCATATTCAAAGGAACTGATCATTTAATTTGAAACAAGTTTTTTGTACAAAATTGTCACAATTGTTAATACATAATCTCATTCGAGTAAACAAAGGGTCGCTTTGTATAACAATGTCTACTATAAAATGGGTTAGTTTCCGACAAATTAAGTACGAGAAACAGAAATAACAACCTTATAGGTCAAAATTCCCCAAAATTCAGATTCAAGTTGGCCCTGAAGGTAATCTAGTAGTTTGACAAAAATAATTAATTTTCAACAATACGACTAAAACAATATCGCATTGATTAAGGATCGTTACAATACTTCTATCTATCGGAATACATTTTAGTTCCAGACGTGCATATTTAATCTTCATTATCGAAAATCAACAACAAAAGACCTAAAACAACTCGGTTAAAAGCAAGGCAGAAACAATTCTGTTCCCCATAAATATTGAATGCTCATCGAAAAACATTAGAAACGCAATTATCTGTTTAAATGTTGACTTAATCAGAAGAAGGAGGGTTGAGAGAGACCGTTCTGTACACTTTGATTTGGTTATGGCCGATTGTAATTGAACTTTCCGAAGTGATTTTCAATCCAAGTTTTATGGTGCAATTTAGAATTTCTGCGGAGGAGATGAAAAGACGTTTGCACAAAATCGGGAACAATTAAAACATTGCGCTCGGGTCGATCGTTTGGTAAGAGAGGTTGAGGCTGCCATGTCGCTGAAAAGTTTCCTGTTCCGGTACTACTCCCTCCGAGGCGGTCGAGAATTTTAAATAGAGCAGGGGACGCTTTAATAAGAGATATTGCCGCTCTTCTTTAGCCCTCAGTTCCTACGGTGCTGCAGGAGTAAAGAGGAACCGACTAAGAAACGCGAACGGCAAAAGAATAAATTAGGTTTTTTTTGTCTTTAAGGTTTTTGACTGATTGGAGACGTCGCCCGAATGACAATTAAAAATTTTAATCACTTTGCTTTGATCTCGAACCCGTACTGGTGGAATTTCCAAGGTCTTAACTTCGGAAGACTAAGTTTAAATTTTAATGTTAATCTCTCAAGTGGTGTCGAGGATGTTGCAACAAAATTTAATAATATTGTAGCCTTAAAAATTCCAATAAGACAATACATTTCGATAACAATAACTTTGCAATGAATTCCTGCGAAAATTTTTTATTTCCAGTAATTTCTAAATTACTTTTAAGTCTGGCATCGGCAAGAAAATTCCCCATAGATATTCGTGATCTTCGCTCTGTTGCCTTGTCTAAGTGGAATTTTGTAATAAACGAGGTAATGCAAAAACAAAATAAACCAGAAAGAAAGCTCCTTACGAGTAGTACTAAGTGTAAGTCTGGATTAATAAAATCCTTACCGGCATTAACAGTCCTGACGCACAGCCAATATCCAACACAATTTAGAGTCTAGCTGTCTCCATCCTTTTTCCCTTACTTTTCCACCTTTTCTCCTTTTTCTTGATCCTTTTAGTTCCGCGTTATCCAGCGTTCGTTCGGGCGTCAGACAAGTTGGAAGCTCTTTAACTTCGGATGTACAAGCTAAGAAAACAAAATGAGGAGCAAGGGTTTACTTTCGTATACAGAGTGTGTAATGGCTGTTTCTACATTTATGTTATAAACTCGCCTGAAAAATTGAGATTAATAATTAGTACTAGCTCGGGTGAATAACGTCTTTGCAATATACAGGATGATTTGTTAGCTCAATTAGTTTTACAGGTCCTGACAACCTTGACATCGATCCTAGTCGCTTCCCTAATTTTGGGAAGCAATTACTAAGCGTAGCGAAGACCTTGCATATCTCCTCACACAAATTTTCTAGTTGTCAAAATTCGGCAAGGCAGTTATCTTGCGGAGACTGACGTAAAAGTTATTTGTTCATAAAGAGGACTAATTTGCTGTTTTTGCTACCTTGGATGTACACGGGGCAATGGAGGTGGTATTTTTGGACATAATATCTGGCATGGAGGTCACATATCAAGAATGATCGTGGATGTTTCATTAAAAAAACTTATTATTTCTCCACTCACACAACATGTACCTTTCCTACAAGCCAAGAAATTATTCATAGTGGGTTTCATGCAAGAATGAGCACCATTGATCACTGGTTCTCCAGGTGGGGACTCAAGTACCTCACGAAAATATCTTTGGGAGGGACTTCTTTCTTTCCTGGACCGAGTTGGTGGCATACCGTTTGGTGACGCTCGGCTAGCATATCGAGAAAACTGTCCTCCATTTGTATACTGCCAGATTATGTGTGTATTAA
This sequence comes from Holotrichia oblita, assembly GCA_023690525.1. NCBI lineage: Eukaryota > Metazoa > Arthropoda > Insecta > Coleoptera > Scarabaeidae > Holotrichia > Holotrichia oblita. The sequence continues at coordinate 139,570,481 of CM043018.1, forward strand.
TCAAAATGCAATCTTGCACCCTCTATACTAACCTATGGTGCACTTTCGTGATCGACTCTAGCTAAGACTTATTTCTGGAAATTGGAAACACTTCAAAATAAGCTGTTGCTTCATTAGGAATCAACCCCCAACCAAGATCTAGAAGTTTCCTCATTGTAGAAATTCGTATCAACGAGCAGCAGAGATCTTTGGAGGAGCAATTGTCAAATCCGGTTCGGGAAGCAAACTAAATAGCCATCTTCACCATTCAAGGTCATCTTTCGTCAGAGTTCTGAAGCACTACAATAGACCTCAATTGAAATTACCGATAAAGTTGTGGAATTAAAATTTGGTTCAGAATTTGGATATTTTGTGCGTTTGAGTAGGCTCTTTAAAATGAGTTTAAAATTTTCTCTAACTCTGATAGGCTCAAATGGCTGCAAATTCACTAATCTATGGTCAAGTGTTCAATTCTGCAAGAGCAACTCCTAAAATCCAAACTAGAAGTGTGTTAAAGATCCAGAACTATTAACACCAATTAGACTTGAGTTCTATGGTTCTCTACATGAGAATAAAGAGCTAAGGACATCTCAAATCACCACTGGAAAAGGAACAGAAGGACCTGCATAAATTAGGTATTGTACAAACTGGAAAGGTGATAAGTATTGCTAGATCAACTCACCCAGCAGTAAACGAGGAAAACCAATTGAAATGGACTACTTGAGAAAAATCCTCGTGCAATTAAACAATTGCCCAAAATAATAAACAACAATCTGAAACAAGCAGATTCAGCTTTCGCAGAAACAAACAGTTGCCGATGGGTCCACCAGAATGCTACCAATTCATCGCTAACTGTTTGTTTCTATTGAATGAAGGCATTGCTTTCTCTGATGCAGTCACAATGGCTCTGTAGATTCCTACAACTATAGGTTCCTCTTTGGACTTGATGACTTAATGGCTGGTCTTTAGCTGGATTTAACGAAGGTTTAGTTGGAACCAATATTTGCAGCTTTTTTTCCATAAATCATATGGTGATGTACACCATTGCGATGTTTGGTTTCAGTATTTTAATAACACATTTCCAGAAACATGGATTGGGCGATGGAAGTCAATTTATTGGTTAATGCGATTTTCAGATGTAAATCCTTTAGATCCTTTAGATAATGAAGTTAGTACAAAAAGGTATGAGGTGACATGGTACAAACATGGCATGACAGAACCTTCTGCGACCATTATAGAAGGTTTATTTCCAACTCCTTTGAAATTACTTCTGGAGTTCTACAAGGGTCAAATTTGGGTCCTTTGTTATTCAATGTGTATATCAATGGTCTTTTCCCACTTTTAGTCTATAATGTGTTGCTTAAAAAATTAAAAAAGGGGTGGCATGATGAAATTGGCTCTTTGCTTTTGAAGTTAATGTCGACAATTAGTCCTGCAAATTAATATAATGGAATTTTCGGTTTCAAAAGAAACTTGATAGGATGTTATTCCTTTTCGCATATATTTTCCTACATATTCCTCCACGTCGCCCTCCCCCTTAACACATTTAATACCAGACTGCCGAGTTAAAACTCACGGATTTAAATTTTGTCAGTGATTAATCTGTTTAAATTTTTTCTTTCACTAAACAAATTCGTCCTGTAGGTACCGTGTAATCCACGATTACTCCGCTTTGACAAAGATTCATTGTAATCTCGCCGTTTCGCCCTGAGTTTCTGTGGGCCCTTCCTTTTTTAATGGAATATTTTTCATTATTATGACGTTTATATCGTAAGCTTCTTATGTTTTGATGTGATCCATTTGTTATGATTCCGTATTATAATGTAAAATTGCCGCTACGTTCCGGTACCGTGTCCAATTGCGAAGCGGAGACGGTGTAGAAGATCGTGTTTCTCTTGGTCCTGGCCAACGGAGCAGCGACAAGTCTAAATCACGCGGAGAAAATAAAAAAAGATCGCTTCTAATAAATCTTGTGCAAGAGAGAAAAAAGGAAACGGACGTTTCGTCCAAACGATTTGTATTTATTAATTAGCGACTACATTGTAATGATCCGCAGTTTATTAAAGTAAAAAAATGACGTTTAGAGGAGGAGGAATTTCCTATTTCCTTTGTTGAAGTCCCAAGAAATAAGGTGTTAGTTACGTATAGAAACAAAAAAAGAGTGGTTTCGTAGGGTTGGCAAACTTTTCGCACCTAATAAAAATGACAGTATCACGTGAGTCCATCCCCTTTTCTAGTTTCGTTGTTCGTAATTCGTTACCCGCTAGCTCGAAGGGAAGTTGAACAGACGTGTTGGGATGCAGAATGCGTCTGTTTCCCCAAGGGTTGGGGCTTAGGGAAACATCACGGACGTCTATACGGATAGCCGACCCTGAGGAGAATCAATATTGCATACAACAATATATATATATATATATATATTTATAGGAAACATTTTTCTATCGAAATTGATTGGACTTGTGGTGGCAGGGAGACATTTCCTGAAATAGAAAAATTCGGATTAGTCCTTTATTAAAGCTAGAACGTGGTGGTTTTATTAACTAGGCGGTTTTGTGCCGGGTAGAATTTCTATGTCAGGGAAAGTTACCGTTGGGTATATTGGGGGTAATTTTATGTAGAAAATATCGAAGGCGGCCTAAAACGAATTCATTATTTAAAAAATTTTCATTTAATTTTCACGATCCAGTAATAGATAATGAGAAGAAAAAGAATTTATTCTGGGGTGATTGCAATATTCTTATCCTCTGGTGCATCAATTTAAATATGTTTTCCTCCTATTTGGAAGAAAGGTTGGGAGCTATAAGGACATGCTTTATCTTGTTGACAAATGGGATCCTTCAATCTTTAATGGTAAATAAAAATGTGAATTCCTAGGTGTAACCTCCTAGTAGAACTTCAGCAATTTGGTGAGCAGACCACCACACAATGTGACTGGTAAGGTTGAGCCCAAAAGATTTTATTCTCCGGAAAATTGGGAATAGAAACTGCTAATACAATTTATATTTGATCTTGGTGCTTTAGTTGCTCAGAGAGGTAATGCAATTTCTTCATGCTCGTCTCTTTCGTTTGTTTGTGTTTTCTTGGCTAAAACGCTTCTCTTGCATGAGGCGTCCTATACAGGGTCTCCCAAAAACAGATCGACAAACGTTTAGATGATGTTCCTTGGGTCATCTCATGAAGGTCGAGATCAGTAACCCGTGTCCGATCTCTTCTCATTTGTATTAAAAAATCCAGCACTAACAGCCGAAAGCATAATGTACTGATCATAGGTTGCTGTTGAAAAAAAAGATGTGACAGCCTCATTGACAGGCCAAGGGGTAGCAAGAAATGTTGGTAATGAAGAAATCGTCCAAGAAATTGTAGATGAGAACACCCTTCCATCAGTGTGCCAAAATTAGCTCATCAAACTCATCTTCCAAAGTCAACTGTATGGAAAATATTACACGACCAACAATATCCTTTTCACTTAGGTACAAAAAGTTTAAACCATCGATCCTGAGGATTATTAATTTTTGTAACTGGTTTTTACAACGTCAAGCAGGTTTACCTGATTTGGTTAGTTATCTTCTTTTCTCAGATGAAGCGTCCTTTACAAGAGATGGTTTCTTCAATAGGAGAAATAGCCACGTTCGAGACGATGGGAACCCTCACGCCATCACCTTCATGAATAACCAACACAAATTCTCAATAAATGTTTAGGCTGGAGTGGTGGGAAACCATTTATTGTTTATTGGACGATGTTCCTTCTACAAATTCGAAGAGAAATGTGGTTACAACATGATGGAGCACTAGCACATTCCATTTTGAATGTGCGTAATTATTTAAATCAATCCTTTCCAAATAGATGGATTGGTCGTGGAGGTCCTGGTCTCGATCTCCAGATCTCAACTCTCATCCAAACTGTCAAAATCAATCAAAAATTCTTAAGACTAAACACAGTGCGTTGAAAGGCTATATACCACCATAGTCTATCAATGATACCTCACTTAAAATTGCAGCTAACTTGTTCTTGTCGGATTTCACATCTTCAGAGCGCTGTACTGTTAATGCAGATTTAAATTTGACATTCTCGGAAAGGATATTGAATCCCGTGAGTCTAGCAAAAGAGAAGTAATTTTGAAGAGTTGATTGATTTTAAACCAACAAAAATCTGTTTGTGAACTCAATATACAATTTAATTTTCAGAACATGAACAAATGTTTGTTTTTAGTCATAAGCTCTTAATTGTTGCAATAAATTATTTATCAGGGCACATTAGGCACATATGTATATTAATCCAAATTTATTTTTTCACCTACCATGTATGACTCATGACTCATTACGTCTTTTAATATCGAGTAGAAAGTAGCTTTTGCAACTTGACTGACGTCATTCCCACTCACATTGGAGTTTACGAGTGGTATAAGCCTTTCCAGGATGGTCGTGAAGACGCTGAAGTTGACGAACTCTCCGGACGCTCCAGCACATCAACAACCGATGAAAATGTGGAAAAAGTGAGAGAAGTGGTTATGAACAATCTCTGAATTACAATCAGAGAAGTCGCTGATGATGTTGGCATATCGATTGGCTCATGACATAATTTTTTTTCGAATGTTTTGGGTATGAAACATGGCAGCAAAATTTGTTCCAAAATTGTTGAAGTTTGAACAATTGTCGAATGGAAGATACTCGGGAGTCACTTAATGAAGTCAACGATGATGCAGAATTACTGAAACGTGTTATAACAGTTGACGAAACACGGGTTTACGGATATGACATCGAGATTAAGGCTCAATTGTTTCAGTCGAGGCATCCTGACTCGTCAAGACCAAACAAGGCTCGACAAGTGACGTCAAACGTGAAGGTTATGCTGTTATGCTTCGATTTTAATGGCATAGTGCATCATAAATTTGTGCCACGAGGTCAAACGGTCAATAAGGAGGAATTGTGGAGGAACAATTCATGCACATACTTCATTGCTTGTTCATGAATTTTTGGCCAAAAACAATACTGTAACGATGTCCCAGCCTCGATATTCGCCAGACATGGCTTCGTCTGACTTTTTCCTAGTTCCAAAAATAAAGAGAAACTTAAAGGGCTATCGCTCTACTAGCATAGATGATATTAAAAGCGCATCGCTGAAAGAGCTAAGGGCTATACCAAAGATCGAGTTTAAGAAGTGCTTCGAGGATTGGAAGGAGCGCCGGCACAAGTGCATAATATCTAATGGGGACTATTTTGAAGGCGACAACATTAATGTAGACGAATAAATAAATATTTTTTTTTTCAAAAAATTAAAATTCTCTTTATTTTCTGAACACACTTCGTATACTAGTTATCTATGAAAAAGCCTCACAAACACGGCTTCCCGAGGAGTATCACTAATTAAAGCTTTTAAAATAACAAGTATAAGATGGAATATGGTCCATTTCAGAACCAACATGGTTTCGTGCGTTCAACTGAAGACAAGGCAACCATTTTTGTAGATCACTTCGAACATATCTTTAACGTCTCCTTGAAAAAATTAGAAGGCCATGGCGGCATCTTAACTGCTTCCACTGGATGGTGGTGTATAGTTCAATAATTTTCAGAAAAAATATGACGTTTGCAAGTGTTAGAATAACGAATATGTGACAGCTGTCATATTGGGAAAAAGTAATTGATTTACAAATTGGAAGTTTTATTGACCTGGAAGTGTTTAATAAACTCCTGTGTTCGTATTTCACTTAAATAGTCGTTAAACACACGGAAAAAAACTTATCTCTCATTATTTCCCGTTTTAAACGTTATAGAATGATATGAAGGATGCTGTTGGGAGAGAAAAAAGAAAAACAATCTTTAGTCACTCGCTCAGTTTAAAGACAACAGGAGAAGTTAATTAGACTTAATAAATTATCACTAACAAAAATTTAAATTTCAAATTCAATGTTTACGATGTGCTTATCCTTCAGTTTGCGTTAGCGCAGTTAAATAAAGAATACCTAACCTGCTATTATCTCATTGTTTGGATAAATTATCCCTAGGTATTATTAGACGGAATCCAGTAGCACGATAGTATAATATAATTCAATTATTCTTTCTATCTCAATGTAAGAATGGCAGTAATTTAAATCAGCAGTCTCGCGTAATGAATAAGACCTATTTATTCTGAAGCTAACTATAAATCATGACGTCGTTTCAGCCGTTTCTACATTTGAGAAGCTACAATTTCTTTGCATAAATTACGAAGTGAAAGGAGATTAATAACACTAACTCTAGAAATGTATACACCGGTTTAATGCTAACTTAATTACGCAGCACCCGGCTTTGTTTTATTAATTGTCCGATAAGGTTCCACGTGGAGTGATATCCACCATATATGCACAAATGTACACGAACTATATAATGAACTAGGGAGCTATAAATCAAAAAACCAGTCAACATAACAACATCAAGCGCGCCTGATCGTAATGATAGTCTTGTATGAGATTTCGTTAGCGTGTGTGCGTAGATGGATAGATACAGATAAACACCAGAGATGGCAGTTAATAATTTACTAGTTTCCGTAATTTGCGATCGGTGATGCAGTGGCTATGTACGAACAAGAAGTAAATTATTCATGCTGTCGGATTTTCTAGTCTGTAATTAATTCATACATTCACGATTATTACTGGACAATCTCTTCTTCACCACCATTCCTCGCACAAAAATAATAAAATGATGGGAAATTAAAAAGGGGCACAACTTTTACATATTACTGTACGGTCACACAAGTTTAAATAAAAAAAAAAAATGGAAAATATACGATGAACGTATAAAACAAAAGAAATATAAGAGGAACGGCACCAGATGCGCAACAAACGAGAATGTGGCATTCGATTATTTCTGATTCGAAAATTTTGATGGATATTTGCCCCCAGTAGGAAGAACCCTGTTTGATTGGAGTCTCTCGCTCTCTCGTTCCCTGCTTTGTGCTCGACTGTGTGTTTATCAATCATATCCGTGTGCCTTTTCTTTATTCTTTTTTTACGATCGCGCACTGTCCATAACTAATGTACGCTACCACTTGGCTTCGGGTGCACTATGGGAGTCCATCCACCGCCGTGTGACTGAATAGCTATCCCGGTGAACCTAAAAAGAATACGAACTGGGTATGCTGAGAATGTACAATAAATAATTTAAATGAAATTTAATAATAACCAGTGCGTTATGGATGAAATATATGCCACTTCAATGAAATAAATTAAATAACGGTTCTCGTTTTTGGCGAAATTGAACGTAACTTTTGGGTATGCAGTCGTTTCAATAATTTATTTTATTACTGAGATGACATGCAATCCATTTAAATATTCATTAATAAATCTAATTCTTTAACTGGTTATGTGGTTAACTCTTGCAGAAATGCTTTCACTTTATAAGTTTATTTTTTCAAAATTAAATAAAATCCAACTCCAGCGACACATTTTGACAGTTGTCATTTTGACATAACTTTCAACTTTAAAAACTCATTTTTCAATTAGACACTTGACAACAATATGTTGGCACATTTATAATTAAGAATAGTATTTTTTCAAAATCAGAGAAGTGAAGAAATAAAAGAATAAAAACAGTAACGATTTTTATAATTTAACAGACAATTGATTTTATAGTTTTAAAACTCAGATGCATTTTGACAACTGCCATAACAACTAGCTGCATTTCCAAATTGTCAACTGTCTGAATTACTTGTTATAGCCGTGAAAGTAGCAACAAAATAGAACTGTTATAAATTTGATAACTTTAAAAATTTGACACCTGTCAATATTTTGAAAATCAAATGAAAATCTGGAGAATTAAAATAAGAGAAAGTAATGTTTTTTTTACAATTTGACAGCTGTCAGAAAAATGTTGGCGGTTAAATGTGTTAACCTCATAAAAAATTAACGTTTTTGCAATTTGACAGCTGTTAGAAGTATTTCATCGTATAGGTTTTAAGAAAAATATAACGCCTCCATGTGTTAAAACTGTCAAAAGTGACTGCTTTTACAATTTGACAATATCAAAGATATTTTGAAAATCAAAGAAAGTACTGTTTATTTTTACGATTTGACAGCTGTCAAAAACATGTTGACAGTTACTATCAGCAACGTAAAAATTGGTTTTAGAATTGTCACGTACATTTTGATAGTAGCTGTCAAATCTGTCAAAATTTTTTTTTTTTATAGCTGTTGGAAATATTTTGACAGTTAAACCTGTTCTCATCATAAAATACAATGGCTTTACAGTTTCATAAAAGTTTGAGAAACTATTGGTTCTTACGATTTGACAGCTGCAAGAAATATGAAATATGACAATTACTACTGTAGGTGCAACTATTTTATAGCTGGAAATACTTTGGCAGTTAAATGTGTTCTCATCATAAAATACAATGGCTTTACAAAAATATAACGCCTGCATGCGTTAAAACTGTCAAAAGTGACTTCTTTTACAATTTGACAATATCATATATTTTGAAAATCAAATAAAGTATTGGTTTTTCAGGATTTGACAGCTGTCAAAAATATGTTGACAGTTACTATCAGCAATGTAAAAATTGTCACCTACATTTTGATACCTACCACCTGTCAAATCTGAATGAAATTTTTGATTTTACAATTTTATAGCTGTTGGAAATATTTTGACAGTTAAACGTCTTCTCATCATAAAATGCGATGATTTTACAGTTTCATAGAAGTTTGAGAAACTATTGGTTCTTACGATTTGACAGCTGCAAGAAATATGAACTATGACAATTACTACTGTCAGAACGGATTTTACATTAATGCAATTGTTAGGTGCATATGGATAGCTGCAAGAAAGAAATAACTGGTTCCTTTTATAACTTTGAAACTGTCGAAAATGACATCTTTTGCAATTTGACAGTTGTCAAACCTATGTTGAAAGTCAAAAAAGGACGTGAAGAAATAAAAGTATTAGTAAGTAATGGCGTTGATTGAAGGAATACATAAAGATGCGCAACCTATGACAGTTGACTTTCAGATCCCATCAAATGGAGATTTGCATTGGATGGGATCTGATTTCTGAACTGTCAAAAATTCCTTCAATCAACAATGGTCTTTACGATTTGACACCTGTCACATATGTACATGTTGACAATTACTACTATCTGAACTGTAAAAATCAACTACAGCCGTAAACCTAGTGAGAAGTTAGGTGATTTTATAGCTTGATAACCTACGAAAACGCGTCTGCGTGTCTTGAACCTGTCAAAAATGATCACTTGTGTAATTTTGACAGCCCTAAAACATATTTTGAAAATCAAAAAAGGATGTGAAACTCTAATCGGAGATTTTGACAATTATTGCTATATATATATATAATTACTGTTACACAATATGACAACTGTCAAACAGTAAGTAAGTGATAGTTTGACAGCTTTCAAAAAATTATAATGCATGTATACAGGGTGGCGAGAAATTGGCGTAAGAGCTGTATTGTAACTGTATTCTTCATTCAATTCCGAGTGATACAACCGAACAAGGAACTAAATAAACTTACCTACCTAAATTAATAAACCAACTACTGTTATGAATAACAGAAAATACTTGAAATTATTATTTTGAATGAGAAAAACCGCCAAGGATGACAATTAAATTTAACAACTCGAAATATGTATGTCAACTATTTATTAATAAAATCTAACAAGGTAACCTATCATGGCTATTTTAAATCGTTTTAAATACTGCATTCACAATACTATGTTGCCATATGTATTTAAAGTAAAAATATAGACACAAAGAAATGTTAAAAACATCATTATAATGCGATAGGATAGTATTTATGAAAAACTAATCTTTAAAGTACCACATTATTTAACTTTTCTTTCTTTTAACAACAAAGGGATAGTTAAAAATGCGCGGTTAAAAACTCCAAAACTGAGAGACGTGAACTTTAAGACTAAACAGCTGTTTAACAACGCAGGATGTAGATTTTCGGATTAAGATAAACGTTTAACAAAGAAGATCGCCACGTGCAAGTATATTTAAACTGAAAAAATACAATTTCTAAGAATTTGACATCTATCACTAGGTCAGTGTTTTTACATCTTGGCAGCTGTTAAAAGTTCTTTGACGTTTACCATCACTAAAACTGAAATAAATAACTGCAGTTCCAATTTCAAATATATGACACCAGACAAGAACTCGATAATGGACTAAACACACATGTATACGTGGCATACTTCATACTATTCTCCTCTTTAAAACGCTACGTTTGTTGCGTCCAATCTTATAGAAATTACATGGGAAATTGCGATTGCAATAATATACACAATTATATTACCAACGTAAGGAACCTCAATTATTTACAAACGCATTAACTTCATTACGTTCGTTGGGACTACACCTAATTGAGATAACTGTTACTGACGAATCAAAACTTCGACTGTATTAAATTCCTTCCGTGAATGTGAAGCCTGAGCACGACGCTCTTACTATTACAACTATCATCCGACGCATATAAATATCCTTCATTCGATTTGGCGAGTTCAATTTAATAAACCTGTCGCCACATCCTTTCATTAAATAAATTGCCTATAAATCAACCACCTTGTCCGCGTATATACTATATATGATTACAGTTAATTTGGCGTTACGATCACTTGATTGCACATCAAAGAGCATAATATTCGCCAATTAATTAACAAATCGGCGAAATTAAACATTTACGCAAGCGGCGAGTTGCAAGCTCTATCTACTGTCTATATAGGTATACTACATATGTGATTGAATGTAATCGAATATACCGTTTTTGCATATTGTACTTTCGACGAACAATTAATGTTATACATCAACATTAATTGGATGGTAGCATAATAAATATGGGCATTGTTCTCTAATGGCCATTTGCTAGAAAATGGAGAATGGATATGATGGTTGAAATAAAAAGAAACGACGACACTGTGTTCCTGTCAGGAATTGATGGTGACGTAACTAGTGAAGAGATAATACTAGCTATCAAATGAAGCGAAGGAGGAGCAGACGATAGGAGCATGAAAGTAGTGTCTATTCGGCCCAATAAATTTGGTAGCCAAAACGCTATGTTGTAAATGGAAAGGAAACATGGAACAATCAGAATAGAATAGACGCCGTGCGAAATAAGGCTTTGTGTAAATATCAGCGGATGTTAGAGATGTCTGGAGTTTGGACACCATCTAATGGACTGCCAAGGTGAATACAAGAACGGTATCTGTATGAAGTGTGGAAAATGAGACAACGAGGAGACATTGAGTACTGTCTGACCTGTAAAACAGAAGGACACCGAGAAAATTAGACCAAGTGCCCCCATAGCAGAAAATGAATACTGGAAAAAGCTGGGGTAGTGGCAAAAGGAGAAGGCTCAAGAGAAACAAATGCTAATGTGGATGGTGGGCAAGGCAAAAATAGGTCTCAAAATTCTTCAAACCAACGTGGGGCAAGCATACATATGTGGCTCAAAACATGGCCTATGTGACGGCCAAGCAAAGGAACATCGACCTATTAGTGGTTGGGGAACTAATTAAAAAATAGAGTGAGCGATAGTGAATGGATTAAGGACAGAACATCGGGATAAAAGTTTACAAAGAAGAACTGGAAACCATAAAAGAGGGAGTGAGTTGAATCGCAAACGTAATTCTCGGCGATTTCAACGCGAAATTCCCCTAATGGAGCTCACTAATCACCGACGAGAAAGGAGAATGCTGGATGGAGGCAATTGCAGAGAAAGACATAGTTGTCCACAACACAGAGCTGAAACCGATATTTCTTAGGGGTAGTACAAAGTCCTACCACTATCTCAACGTGTGGCATTGCAAAAAGGATAGTCAACTGGAAAGTACTCGAAGTTGGTCGACTGGGACGGTTTCAGAGACACGGTGGAAGTCACGGGGAAAAACATGAAAGACGCAAACTACGAAACATGTACCAACCTAATCTAGCAAGTCCACAAAAAATGTGTTATGAAGCGAAATGGAAACATGAGAGATCCTTACTGGTGGAGTGAGGAGAAAATGCCTCTAACTAACCCGTTTAAACAGAAGGATGCAAAGAACGAATGAAGCTGAATCTGCTAGACAAATATACTAGATGGAAAAAACGACCGGTTTTCTTCTTGCTGATGCTGAAGATCTGCTTAATACTTTAAGACTAGATATAAGGAATGAAAGGAGAGCTAATGTTTTAACTAATTACTTTGATCATGATTTTACTGGCAACTTTATCGATAATACACTTTGAAATTATTATTTTGAAACCAAGAAGTTCCTTAAACTTAATTCAATGAAAGACGATCCTGTCATTATAACTAGAGCTGATAAAGGTTCAGTCACGGTTGCTATCAACACTTCAGATTATATTACTAAAGCTAACGAACTACTTCGTGATAATAATACTTACCTCACTTTACCCACTGATCCAACTTCTTCCCTTCAATATCACACTAATAAATAAATACGAGAAATGAAAAGGTATGGCTATATCGATGAACTTGCTATCAGACGTCTTACTTGTTACAATGGTTTCTGCCCTAAATTTTACGGTTTACCTAAGATACATAAAATCAACAACCCCTTACGACCTATTGTGTCCTTTTGTGGGTCACCAGTCTATCCATCTCTCGGAGGTGCTTTCGAATTCATCGAGTTCTAGAACTAATTTTAATATCAAAGATACTTGCCGAGTTTGTTGAGAAAGTAAGAGATATTTCTCTAGCGGACAACTGTCAGATGTTATATCTCTGTTCATCTCCATTCCATTGGATCTTATTTTATTTGTTATAGAGCTTCACTGGGAAGATATTTCTGCCTACACAGATATTCCTTGCAATTACTTCATCAAATTAATAAAGATTCTACTGACCAACTGCACTTTCTCCTTTAGTGGTAGTTTTTATAAGCAAACATTCGGGAGTCCTATGGGTAGTCTTATTAGCCCTATACTAGCTTTAATAATTATGGATCACCTCCTTGAGCAGGTGACACCTCATCTTTCTTTCCCTTTACCTACTTATAAAACGATCCAAAAAGAGTTATTGATAACAGCTATGCAAGGAACTGAATTGCGACATATGGGGAGATGCTTACCGAATTATACTGAAAACAACAAAATCTCTGACACCATATGTGGTTAGTGTTGAAAAAAACGAAGCTGGTCATTGCTGACGTCTTTCTCGTGACGATCGATAAATGGGACGTGGGCCCAGCGGCGACAAACCTCGAACAATTTACTGAGGAGGAAATAAAGAATTCTGCCAAAAGCATCAAAACATTATTAAGTAAATGTGCTCTTGATACTGCAGCTATAATACATCATCTCGAGCATTCTCAATTTATTGATTAAGAATGTGGTTGTCCATTTCTACTGACAACGGTGGAGCCAAATCATCCTCCATATCCATTGCCACACTAGGCAGAACAGCTATCGCAACAATTATCGTTAAAATTGTTTCTAACTTAAGACGACAACCATAAGCCAGAATTGGAAAACGCCTTTTTAAAATACCAAACAACCGTTTAATTGTGTCGTTTGTTCTAATACGGTTTTCAATATTTTTTTATATTTTTGTTCACCTGGTGTTTCTGCTATTGTTTGAACTATAAGCTTATTATTTAATTATTTAGTTATCAACTAAACCATGCCAGGTCCAAACCATGCATTTTTGATTACAAATATATAATGTTCTCTGAGATATTTTTATTCAATTTGGAGCTAGTCATGACAGAAATCAAGATCATCAACTTACCCCACTCTACCTTAGTTAACAGCACAGTCACAACTGACACATTACTCGAACGTCACGCTCGATGAAGCTATAAATAATTTCACTTGATGTAACGTGCCTGTTGAGATGTTGAAGTTCCTCTCCTATTAAAGAATAAACTTATGAATATGTTACCAAAAGCCCGTCTCGTTATCAATAATGCACAAACGCGACACAAACGCGTCGTCACAAAATAACGTTAAATATTTATTTTGAAGAAACGACGTCATCTCTTAAATATTTTATAAAGCTAGGCGGACCCGTTGAAAGTAAACGCTCACCATATATAGTAATTAAGAATTCATATGAATACAATATTCATAAAATCCGAAACCGAATAGCTCGACTGCTAACATCTCTTCTCCTTTCAACATGTTATAACAGGCGATGGCTTCCATAATGTACAGCCACTTAATGATATGAGAACGGAACACGGTTGAGGAGCGCTACCAGAAAGATCCAAGAGGGTGATATTAGGTGGCTCCATGGCAATTACCTTTACATGCGTAACGTAATATATGTAAATACGTGTTAGAATGTAGTATTACAGAATAAGAGCGATAACAATTACATAGTGAAAGGTTCTTCTATTAAATAATTACCGCATTTAAAAGTGGCTGTCGCTCATAAAGTATAGAGGAGCCGGTTTCTTGCACGAAATAATAATAGGTATACTAGTTGGAGCTGGTTCAAAATCAAGCTTAATTTATAATACATTTCTAAACTGTACCTGCTGAAATGGACACCTGTTTTAGCTGAAAGTCGAAAAATTGTAAAAACCAGAAGATGCTACTATATTGTCCTCGTTTCTTCTAGTAGTAAGTTAATTACAAAAAGACAGAGTTTGCTTGTTGGATTTGTGAAAATAATGAGTCTTAATATTAAAATTTAATGAATTTTGTATTGTTTTCTTGGTGTGGGGAATTTTTTGATTAAAAAACGTCCGTGGCAGAAACATTAAGTTTGGATTCAAAATTTTCTATCCCTTCCCACCAAGACCTTCTTACAGTGTATCTAATCCACATTTAATGCTACTAAACCCAGACAAAAGTAATAAAACTGTTGTAATGGAAAAAGATGATTATGAAAATAAGATGAATAGACATATTGCAACATCACAATACATACATTACTCTACCACTCAAATTCAAACTCAACTCTACCGACACAAATTAAAAATAATAGAAAAGACTGGGTTACTTCCGAGGTTATTTCTTCTTCTCAAAACCTAAAATCGTTATTTCATTTGAAACAGAAATTTTCTCGACTGGGTGACTTTTATAGAAAGGCCAAAAGAGAACATAGTTTACTTGTGTCAAACACAAAGCGTAACTACTATCAAACTAAAATTTCTTCTTCCAACAATCACTTGAAAGCCGCTTGGAAAGTGGTTAAGGAGCTATCAGAATCAACAACTGCTAGAGAGAATATACAGCTGCATATTGGTGATGAGTACCTACATATCGGATCCGAATCTCATAGCCAATTATTTTAATCATTTTTTTATCAATGCCCCTCTAAAGATTTTTAATCAATTTAGTGGCACCTCAACCGCCGACTTTCCTATTACCGTAAACAAAACAATTTTTCTGAAACCTTTTTCCTTTTCAGAGCTTGCTAATCTTCTAAATTTTAATTTGAAAAAATCGTTCTCAGCTGGACCAGATGATATTCCACCTTATGTTATAAAATCCGTATTTACTGCCATAATCCCAGTCTTAACTTTTTTAATCAATAAATCTTTTGAGCAAGGTGAGTTTCCTAACTTACTAAAAAAGACTAAATTAATTCCTATTTTTAAAAGGGGTGACAGGTCGCTACCAGAAAATTACCGCCCTATAGCTCCCACGTCTTCTTTTTCAAAAATATTTGAATATTGTTTTTTAAACAGGTTAAACATTTTTGTCTCACTTTAATATAATCTCAAATTGCCAACACGGTTTTAGGAAAAATTTTTCTACTTCTACTGCTTTAAATACTTTTATTAATGGAATCATGACCTCTATTGAAAATGGTACCTATCCTGTGGGAATTTTTTCGGATCTAAGTAAAGCGTTTGATTGTGTTTCTCACGACCTTCTTTTAAACAAACTACAAGCGTATGGAATCAAAGGGAATGCTTTAAATTGGATTGAGTCTTTTTTGCAAAACCGAACTCAGTACATCAATATTTTATACAACAAAAGTGCTGTTGTTGGGAGTATTTCTTCCGAGTCTTTGCCTAATAACATTAGAGTACCACAAGGATCTATTTTAGGTCCCGTACTTTTTTTTATTGTTTATCAATGATTTTCCTTTGACATTGCACAACGCTTCAATCACTTTGTATGCGGATGACGTTGCTTTGCTAGCAACAGATAAAACCGAAGATATTTTAACTGAGACTTCTTGTTATAATGCATCTGAGTGGTTCTCTGTGAATAGGCTTCTTGTTAATGATAAGAAAAGCATTTATTTACGTTTTCATCCCTATCAGCTTCAGCCCACCCCGGATTTTTATTTGGATTTGTCACTGGGCGGCAACCAGACTTCCAACGCGAACTCTACCAAATTTTTGGAAATGTGGATAGATCAGTCTCTCAATTGGAAGGCTCATTGTGAAAGTCTACTACCCAAATTAAACTCAATCTGTTTTTTATTCCGTAACTTAAGGACGATGTTAACGCGTCAACAGATGATTGGTGTATATTATGCTTATGTTCATAGCAGACTCTCTTACGGAATCATATTTTGGGGAAATTCAACCATGTGTAAAGATGTCTTTATTAGCCAGAAACGTATTATCCGTTGTATATCAGGTCTACAAGCTTTGGAGTCTTGTAAACCTGCATTTATCACATATAAATTATTAACTTTGCCATGTATTTTTATTTTCGAGCTTGCTCTTTATGCCTATGATAATTTCAATAGATTTCCACATAATAAAGACAAACATGATTACAATACCAGATGTAGAGATGACATAGCCACACCTCGGTCTAGATTAATTTTATTTCAGCAGTCCCCACAGGTTCTAGCTATTAAAATATTTAATAAAATTCCCAAACATTGGAAAAGTTTAACCCGTCTGTCTTTAAACACCACGTAAAATGCCTTTTATTCCTTACAGGAATACTTGATTCATTACTTGAGACGCTATATAATTATAAGTCTAAGGTTTCTTACTCTTAATGTTATTACAGCCACTACTTTTACTAGGTGTTGTTATTATAATTATTATACTACTTTTGCTACTGTTGTTGCTGTTACTATTACTAAGTATTGTTATTATAACCATTGCTGTTACTATAACTATTATTATACTACTATTGCTATTACTATTTCATTATAAATATTATTACTTTTGCTATTGTTGTTGCTGTCAATACCATTTCATTGTTATTCATACTTTTTCATTATTATATTTATTGTTAATATTATTATTCATTACTTTATATTTATTGTTAATATTATTATCATTACTTCTGCACTTAAGAATTGTCTTGAGTTTGTCTGTGACTTCCCCTATATCTGTTTTGTAGATCTTTTTGGGAATAAACTTTACTTACTTTCTTACTTACTTACCGAATGACCCCACAAGAAAATATCAAAATTTGAATAACAACTTAGTGAAATCATGGCAAGAAAATAGTTTTATTAATACAGATTTAGCTAAAAAATTGCCTAAATTACACAAAGAAAACATACCTTTAAGACCTTTCATGTATACAAAGCCCATTTTACAATTTATTCAAATTTCTAGCAGATACAATTTCAAATATTATTAACAAAACGAAATATAGCATCTAAAATTCTTTTCAATTAAAAAATTTCATAGATAAAATAACAGTAAACTAGCTTCATTAGACGTAACCTCATTGTATACTAACATTCTGACAGATCTGGCTATTACTTCCATAAAAAAACATTGGAATGAACTACAAGATAATATTCCACTACCACAAAACGATTTCATAAAAGCAGTAGAACTAACATTAAATACAACATATTTCCAATACAACAACAAATTCTACAAACAAATTTTTTGGATGTGCTATGGGTGCACCAATTTCAAGTGTAGCTGAACTTGTTTTAGAGGACTTAGAAAATGAAATTTTACCCAATCTAACTTTCAAACCAATATTCTATAAAAGATATGTTGATGACTGTATAATAGGCATAGCAGAAAACAGAATCAAAGATATTTTAGAAGCCTTTAACAATTATCATTCAAAATTAAAATTTACAATCGAAAACGAAAACAATAACCAAATTAACTTTCTAGATTTAACATTAATCCGACAAGGAAACGGGATTTTAACAAAAATGTACCATAAATCCACAGCATCTAATAGATATTTAAATCTTAATTCTTGCCAACACATTTCTGTAAAAAAAAGTGTTGTTATATCATTATTTGATCGTGCTATTAAATTAACAAGCCCAATATTTAGACATGAAATAATTCTACATATAAAACATATCTTGCAGTTAAATAATTATCTAATTTCTTTCATTAACAACATTTATAAAAAAGATTACATAAAACCTACAATAACAACAGATTTCCTCCTAAAGAAAAAAAAACGATCCTTCTCTTATATAAAAAATAAAATATATTGCGCTCCCGTTTGTTAATACCTTATCTGAAAAATAAACAAAATTCTAATTCAATTTAGAATTTTATATACAAAACTTAAAGATACTACCCCCCATGCGTATACAAAATAAAATTTTTTATATGAAATAAAAATATATGTAATACTTACATTTTAAGATTAATGTTTCCTTCAATATTTTAAAATTATAACAATATCACGCGTTCACAATATGACACATAAATTTAAAGAAAAATGTACAGGCTGTCTCTCTAGTGCGTCCATGTACCATATCTACCCTTGTAGATATTTTTTCTGAACAACAATTATACGGACGTTACTTGAATTGATATGGTACATGTTTTAAAATTACTTTCACTTATACAGGGTGTTCCATTGTCATTGAACAAAACACAACTTTGTGATTTTAAAAACAATGGTATAATTTTTTTCAATGCAATCGATTCTACGCATTATTTGCAAATGTCTTGTATTAGGGTTCCCTATACCTAAATTCAACTGTTTCGAAGATATTTACAATTTTCCTCAATAATTTCTTATTCCAGCATCTCAAAGAAAAATTAATATTGTAGAGCCCTTTGAAGCGTAAGGTACCAAACTTCTGCAAACGAAAGTAAAGGCTCATAGATACTGCGAACTGTGATAACTTCAACAAAATTTATACAGGGTGTGCAGAAATTCGCAACCAATTAAGATAACTTCAAACATTAAAAATTCTTTTTTTTTAATGGCACCTAGTACTTTTTATTGTAGCTCCTAATTCAGCAAGAAATTCTACATCGATTAGTATTAAGGTCTCATGTATCTATTTTTATTAGTAGTTGAGTTATTAGAGATTATTGGTTCCAACTACGAAAAGTATACTATTGATGTTGTTTTTTGACCGTTTTTTTTGTTAAACAATAAAATTTCTACAGGTTAACGTCGAGTTTTAATTTAAATTCTAAAAAATCCGTAGAAATTTTATTGTTTAAGAAAAGTATACTCATATCTGTTTTTTTTTTCTCATAGTTAGCTATGAAAACAAAATATTTCGGTAAGAGTTGCCAAATGAGTTACAGTTTTGTTGAAAATATTCAAGGATTAAAACTTAATGACTAAGATGGTGGCCAATTTTCATGAAACGAGTAACAGCAGCAAATAGTGCCAAATTATTTCAGTTTCAGTTTTGTTTATTCCCAAAAACGATCGATCTGTAGGTCGGTGAAACAGCATCCAAGGAATTTACATCATAGAAAGGGAACTAGTGCAGATTAACCAAACGATTGCTCGAAAGTGCCATAGATGTCGTGGTCATCTTGTTTAATGCCATACTAAGTTTTAGAACTTTCCTTTGCATTTAGAAGACAGCCAATGTCGTCATGCTCTAGAAGCCTTATAAGGCAGACCGATAAACACAGAAATAAGCCATCATCCGTGTCAGGCTTCGCGATACCATCAACGAAGGCAATTTCCTCCATGCGTATTAAGGAGGAAGTGCACAATGGTCTGAAGATACGACATTCGACCGGTGAGGCCTTTCGAGACTCTACTGTCGCATTTGACTCACTATGGCACGACGGCCTATTGTATGAGATGCAACGTTTTGGCATCAAGCTCAACCTGACAGCTTTAATCCAGTCCCACCTCTCAGGTAAGACGTTTCAAGTTAAGAGTCGCAAGGACGTCGTCAAAGTTCTGTCGATGAGAGTACTGAATGGTCGCATAAATTGAGGCTCGAAATCAATTCATCTACATGTGAACCAGTCCTTCCTCTCATCATCATTTTGATAGAGGGTGTGGATCTTCACACCCACCGTTACATATTTGGGCGTAACACTTAACTCAAAGCTGGTGTTTAGGCAACATTTCACAAATACATATGATTGTTATTTGCTTCTAATTTTCTGCAAGTGATGTTTGTCCTATATCCATTCCATAACCCTAACTTGGTTCAATGACAACATCTCTGAAGCAAAACGTCTCAACATCTTGCAGAACCGAGTTCTCAGGACGATTTTTACAGCAACTTGGTTCATCTCCAATGAGCAGATGTTCTGGCATTTATAATTCCTGACACTTAGCGAGTAGGCTCTGGCGTCAGCCAGACAGTTGATGCCTTACTGGATTCTATAATATCGGATACCAACTCCCAATAAGCAACAAGGGCCTACCACTGGAAGATAAACGGTCTAGGGATTGAAAATCCCATCCAGAAAGAAAAAAAAGACCCAGGAGCAGGTTAACATCGAGTCACACTTTCAGCCCGATATATTCCACCTAAACTTCAAATGTCTGTACTAACCACATCATCGAGAGAAAAAGAGGGTTAAGGAACAACCTTCCAAACTTAGAAAAGCAGAAGCCCTCAGATCTGTTAAATGCACCTGCTTTCATCTTTTCAAAAGCTAGCTGAGGAGAAGTAGAAACTATGGTCAAAACCCTCACTTTCAATATGCAGAACTTTTCATTACGTCAACCAATGTACCATGTTTCAAGATTGATTAATTATTATGTAATGACATAATGATTAATTTTGAGGCCTCTAGAAGGAACTACCACACAACTGCATTGCATGACATCATACTTAATTATTAGAAAAGAAAAAATCAAACAACGTTGTTGTGCTTTTAACTATGTAATGACAAGAAATTCATATTTAATACCAAAAGCTCCACAAGCAGAAAGGAGTTGTAGCATTACACAAATATGCTTTTGTGCTGATGTAAATATAGACCACCTGTGCCCACTTATTAGTTATTTTTCGAAAGTGTTTAGAGCGAAGTAATCATACACATCAGCTGCAGTAACATGCAACGCTGTTACACTTCACCGTAACGAACGTTTTCCGTTTTTCCACTACCGTTAATGCAAATCATTTAATTTCCTAGTTTAGATTATCGCCCTAGTTTTCGGAAACGTTACAGCCGCTACCCAACTACTATTTACATATAAAATGTGTGTGTGTGCAAATAGTAATTTGATGAAATTGCCGAATAATTTTCCACAGAATTTAGGAAATTACACAACGTTCATTTTATTACTGGTTTTCTACCACACCAGCTGTCATTCCTCCTAAACGATATTATTATTATTATTATTAAAATTGTATATTTTCATAACCTTATTTTACTCTCATTCCTATAATTCAGAAACGGGAAAAAGGGAAGGAAAGGAATCAATATCTAGGCTCAATT
Source organism: Holotrichia oblita (assembly GCA_023690525.1). NCBI lineage: Eukaryota > Metazoa > Arthropoda > Insecta > Coleoptera > Scarabaeidae > Holotrichia > Holotrichia oblita. The sequence continues at coordinate 139,591,965 of CM043018.1, forward strand.
TCTAACCGCGCTCCTATAAGTATTACGTTCACGTTCCGAGGAATTCTCGAATAAAAAGCTAAAACGAAAATTCGCAATTCCCATAATACCTTCCATTGTTTTGCTCTCATATCGCACAGTCTGATAGATCACGCAGCAATCTACTCCTTTCTTCGTTATCCCCCTCCGTACGTCCTCCGTCCTGTCTCGAACATTTTTCGTACGTTCCATCGAAATTAGTGCCCGTCCAGCTCTATTACCGGTTATTGCATCTTTTATGATTAAGGGTGCGAAACGTGCAATTACCATTGACTGGACCCTACGCTTTTATACTAGCGTCCCTCCGGGGCGAAAGTAAATGAAATTATAGTGGTCGGGAGGTAAGTAGCAAAGAAATCGGTTCAACATTTTATCTCGCAGCTTCCACTATGTCTTTGGTGTTCGGAAAAGAAATGAACATTCATTTCTCGATCTACGTTCGTGTATACGAGGGTGTATTCATATTGAGTTGGTTCTTGTGCATTTTATAAATGAATATATGGTTACTATGATGTCATATTTCAGTAATAAGTTGTCAATGTTCAACAGGAGTCCAGCAAATTATTTGGAGCAGGTTGGAAGTATCACTGTCGTTTGTCCTTGTTAGGTACTTATCAAGAGCACCTCGTACCATACACTTACAAATTCACACAATGGTGTTGTATATGAAAGGTATAGAATCCTTTAAGATTGAATAATTTTTATAACACAAACGGTTGTTACTAGCACTCTAGCAATATACATTCGATTTAATAATGCGACAATCATGCTATTAATAGCAAACAACTTAGCCCTTTCGCAGACATCTGCACAATTAAATTAACGTCACTTTATCGGTTTCAATCAATATCGTGATTTAATCGCTCCACAGCGCTATTTTCTCTTCAGTGTTGTAGGTATACCATAGATAATACATCGGCGGATATTGCCAGAAACAGGATACGAAATAATTATCAATTTGATTGTGAAGCAATAAACATTGTGAACATTAATCAATGCGATGCCGTGAAATTGCTAACATTAACGTCTAATAATGGTTTCTCTTTGCGTTCGATTGATTGTAACCTATTAACTGCTCTTTTAGCGTTGATTACCGTAAAGTATAGCGGCTATTAAAATTTAGCGTTTCGAACTGTAATGAAGCTTAGAAGCGTGTAAAGCATGGCCTCCTTGTTCTGGAGTATTAAAGTTTAATTGCGTTGTGTCTGCGACGGGGTGCCATTATACCCATTATCACTGGTGTGATACTATAATTTTGAGCTTAACATTTTTTCTTTTGTTTGTTATATGTAATGAAATAAAATATTTTAAAAGAAAAAGAGGGTCTTTGGGTTGGATGTCATGTTTTGTTGAGCTCTGTGAGCGTCTAATACGAGGGCGTATTTTTATGTTATCTACCTAGCTATGAAACAAAAGAGTGACGATGTCAAACAAATCACTGTTAGAAGTATATGTTGTTGTTTTCGTTTGTGCTGTTTACAGCGATTTGAGACGGTCTACTTCTCGATAAAATTAATGAAACTAAGATTAAACATCGCAGAATAATAAAGTTCCTGACAAAAGAAGGCAATGGTCCAAAAGCAATTAATGAAAGAATGCTTGCTGTGTATGGGGAAGATGCACCATCTTATTTTCAAGTAAAATATTGGTCTAAACTCTATTCATGGGACCGAGAGTCAATCAATGATGACCCAAAGTCCGGACAATCTGTTGAAGCTCGAACTGAAGAAATTGTGCGAATAGTCGAAAATCTGGTACTGAAAGATCGACTGTAAAGATGAAGAAGGTGTCTACATGGTGGATACCCAGATCGCGTACACCTGAACAAAAACTATACAGAAAAGAAGTTTCTCAAGAAAATTTGGCCGAGCTGGATAGTGACAAAACATTCTTATCTCGAATTATCACCGGGCATGAGACTTGGGTGCATCATTAGGACCCCCCTACTAAAGAAGAATCCATGCAGTGGGCTCATAAGGGCTCTCCACCACCAAAAAAGACCCAGACACAATTTTCTGGAAAAAAAACTGATGGCAACTGTTGTCGGGGATGTTGAAGGAGTCTTGTTTATTAAATATAGCCAATAGGGTCTACCATAAATGGAAAGACATACGGAAACACAATAAAAAATTTGAAAACAGCTCTAGAGGAAAAACTCTCGCATTCTTATCTACAAAATATCTTGTTACTGCACGACAATTGCCGTGACTGTGAATGCTGTTGAAGAATATTTTGGGGGGTTACCGAAGCAAGTTTTTTCTGAAGGTATGGAGCAATTGAAAAAAAATGGAATAAATGTATTAGTATTGAAGAGAATTATATGGAAAAATATTTTTTTTTCTTCTCTTATGTGCTTTTTTTCATGGCTAGGTAGATAACATAAAGATACGCCCTCGTAGATGAGTGAGTCTTAGTGGAAGAGTGCTACATTTAAGAAAGGGGGGTCTTCTAAGTTGCCATCCCATAAATAGCAGTTCATGGTTTCATTTTGGAAAGCCCAGGAATTAGGAGCTGCTCTGTATGTAGCTCTATGCAGTGATTGATCGAAATTTAAATTTTAACCATTGATATCAAACTTCTCAATAGCTGCTCTCAACCTTTGGCTTCTACTGATGATGATGATTTTCCTAGGCATGTGGGGACGTGGATTACATATCTTCTTGAAATTGGGTCCTGTAAAAGGAGTCAAATAACATATTACATCTGGAGGATCTGGAGGTAGATCTTGCAAGTCCTGGAGCTTTTTCTATTTATCAGCATTCAAATTAAGACACCTGCTTCTAACTGCACGGAGAATAGGACGAATTTTGAGAATTACATCAGTATCGACAGATTCCTCGCAGATCCAACTTTGTGGGATATTCAAAGTCCAACCAGGACTTCTCAATGGGGATAATTCATCAAGTCTCATGCGGTGTTTTGGACCAACACGATTTCTTATTGACCTAGCATTATTAGAGCAACTAGGGCAGACTTCAGTTGGCATAAGTTTTAACATTAGTTACGTCTCATTAAGTCTACAATTACTAAGGTACATTTTGCAGTTCCATATTACTTTCTTTGATGATGATATGTCTTTGGGGATCGTATGCTCCAAATTTAGAAACTTTGCTGTAATAGCAAGAACCTATAGATCATAAACTTGTCCCAAGAACATTTTTGAATGTCCTTGCTGGATTAAATTGGCATAGATTATTAGTGGGTCGATCGCATGATCAGTGCCTCTAAGCTTCTGAAAAAGTTTAGTATCTTGTTAGGGCTTTGATTCATCAGCCAGTTGCAAGTGCGTTTGTTCAAAGTGTACCATCGTCATGCAGTACCATATGATATGCTCTCTGTGTTCCAAACAAGCCGTAGCCGGCAAATAAAGTTGTCATGATTGTTGTTGAGGTCAAACAGGGACTTCGCCTTACTGGCTAAAAAAGTACAAAACTGTTTTGAATGCCTTAGTCTTGGAATGTTGATGCCGCACGAGATTGTTTATTCAGTTCTCCACTGTTGAAAATAAGCTCTAATGTGGCTTTTGGCTGCATCATAGAATGGCTCTAGTCTAATGACTAAACTTTGATATCAGTGCAGAGGTGTTGCATCGACGGTCTAAAAAATCTTTATTAAAGGATGGAACTACAAGACTTCCAAATACCAATTACCCAAAACCAAATGGTCTTTTCATTTGTAAAATTTTACGTCTGTATCCTCAATCATGACGAAAAATGCTTCACCTCAACAAGAATAGCTATCTGAATAGCTGTTTTATCAAATGTACGAGGCATGGCATGCACTAATTGAGCATTGCAGTTGAAATGTCAAAATTATAGAAATTCGAATTAAAAATGTTGAAGATGGGTAAAGTATGAAGCAATTGAGTAAGGACCGTGCAAAAATGATGTTGCTTGAAGTTTCAGATAACTTACTTTTTTGGTGATGATATGTCTTTGGGGATCGTATGCTCCAAATTTAGAAACTTTGCTGTAATGGCAACGACTTAGATCATAAACTTGTCCCAAGGACATTTTTGAATGTCCTTCCTAGATTAAATTGGCATAGATTATTAGTGGGCCGATCGCATGATCAGTGCCTCTAAGCTTCTGAAAAAGTTTACTATCTTTTTAGGGCTTTGATTCATCAGCTGGTTGCAAGTGCGTTTGTTCAAAGTGTACCATCGTCATGCAGTTCCATATGATGTGCTCTCTGTGTTCCAAACAAGCCGTAGCCGGCAAATAAAGTTGTCATGATTGCTGTTAAGGTCCAACAGGGACTTCGCCTTACTGGCTGAAAAAGTACAAAACTTTTTTGAATGGCTTAGTCTTGGAATGTTCATGCCGCACGAGATTGTTTATTCAGCTCTCCACTGTTGAAAGTGAGCTCTAATGTGGCTTTTAGCTGCATCACAGAATGGCTCTAGTTCTGTGAATCGAAACCCTGTGACTTTCTTTGCAAGGCTATCAGCAGTAATACATATTCATGCAAGTAGGTTGCTGCATTTTTTGAAGTGAGACTTTCTTGATAAAGGGGTGGTGGTTAGAAAATATTAAAATAAACACAGTGAAACTTTGGCTAGAACGTGCGCCTTTCTTTGCAAGGCCATCAGAAGTATCATGACAACAGTGTACCTACTCGTAGGTTCCTTTGGTCTAGCAGTTCCATGTTAGTTTAAACTCAAAGGTAAACGTCTCTAGAGCATTTAATACTGCTTTAATGACTGCTTGAGAAGATGAATTCACCTGTAATACAAATTCATGCAAGTAAGTTGCTGCATTTTTTGAAGTGAGACTTTCTTGCTGAAGGAGTGGTGGTTAGAAAATATTAAAATAAACACAGTAAAACTTTGGCTAGACTGTGTGCCTTTCTTTGCAAGGCCATCAGAAGTATCATCATAACAGTGTACCTAGGTCCCTTTGGACTAGACAGACAGTCCCATCTTAGCTTAAACTCAAAAATAAACGTCCCTAGAGCATTTAATGATGCTTTAATGACTGCTTGAGAAGATGGATGCATCTGTAAGCAAGTTGCTGCATTTTTTAAAGTGAGACCTTTTTGCTAAAGGGGTGGTGGTTAAAAAATATTAAAATAAACACAGTAAAACTTTGGCTAGTCGTTTTATGAAGTGTCCTAAATAAGGATCAGTTAATCCTAATTTGAGACAATCTTTTAAATCACATTTAAAATCATGTTCATTTATGTTGATTGGTGGATAGAACCGACAAGATAAGACTTCGGCATTACTTTTAGTCCAGATTATTTTTATATTTGTTTAAATCTGGAAAGAAAATATATTTAGAAGTGATAAATATATATGTGATATCCATCAAGCGTAACACCTTCTGTGTGATTTATATAGTCTAGTAACGCAGGCATGAATATTATCGTTCCTGGCAGATCGTGATACGCATTATCGCATCTCCACAGTACAAATTCGCAAAATAAAATTTACGACCTCTGTCTACGTCTGTGCATATCCACATCTATAGCGATTACAATACTTCTCGTATAAATAAGAACCCGTAGATGGAACATTTATATTTATGACGTATCTAAAAATTTTACCGCAGTTTCTATTACACAAGAAAGAGTTTTTCTTCATAATACTTTCAACGTATTCACATTCGAGTCCCCCCACTCTTTCGTTTCCTTTCCATATCTCTTCACGTGCCGAGTAAATATGCTAAATAAAAATATGTAAATGGCGTCTCTATACATATTCCCTTATACGCATTTAGCTCTCTATACCTCAGAGGTCTTTTTTCGCTATATAAGCGAAGGAGGAAAAAAAATAATTTCCAATGAACGCGAGCTCCCATACCAAGGATCCGTACGACCGTTAGGGATTTACATTTTGAGAAAAGACGAGAAAAAAAGTTATTATTTTCTATATTGAATTTGGCGGCAACATCAGAAGTGATGACGTGCTATGCTGAGGAAAAAAAAATTGCAAAGAAAAATTCAGTTTGCGTTCTATCAGTGTAGCTATGAAAATCTGATTTCCAGCAATTTACGCGGACGCATATCAACGTTCAAGGAATAACGTTTAAGGGAAGAGAAAAAATAAAACGAGACTCAAAAGAGAAATATTTCGTAGGGGATGTGAAATCATGTCTGAGGTGCATATTTTGTTTCACCTATTTGGGGTGAATTACGAGTACGTTATTTTTACTTCTTGATCGACTATTTTGAAGGAATATCCTGTATATTACAGGACAAAAAAGAGCTGCAACCCTTGCTGATTAATAGACCCATAATAAACAATACTTGTAAGTCCTACACACGTAAGCAATATCTGTTTTGCTGACCGTGTATTTACTTTTTCGCGGTCATTTATCCTCATAATCCGTTTTAAATCGGCGGAGTTTCTTACTCTTCATATGTGTGTGTCTCGGACGTGAACCCGACATTAAATGAAAAATACATCGAACGAGAGCTTGTAATAGATTCCGATGGGTGTTTTTCAGTGCGTAAGCGAATACGTTTTCGTTGCACTTCGTCATTTTTACTGTCGTTGTGTTGACTGTAGAGGGAATTTTTATGGTAAAATGGCGAGAATACGGCTAGTCGAAGTTGGAGCAACATTTATAGAAATATCGAAAGCTTCAGTTCCGTAGGACATTATCGATGAATGATGACCAATATCGAGATTTTAAAATAGGTTTGTAGGAAAAATATCGAGTAAAATTTTGCTGTAAATTTCTGTAAGTTTTTTTTTTGACAAGATTCTATTATTCGTCAAGACTACCGCTACAGCTCTCACTGTGGCATTATAAAACTGAATTACACATTCCTTAGCATTATAAACTTTCGATTACAGCCCTTCTGGCAGTGATCTGTGTTTGGCATGGTTTGCAAACACCTTGTATCTAGTACAAGTGCCTTGATTATAGTTAGTTGGAAAGGAGGTCTGTTTGGGTTGCGCGTTGCTAACAAGAAAACACAGGCAAGTAGTGGTGACCGATTTAAATAAAATTTGGTGGGTTTGTAGACTTCCATAGATGCTAAATCGCTCGTTTTCGGGGGAGGGGGCGACCAAGAGCCAACGCCACTTTCCGCTATTTGCTTTAATATCTCCAAAACTCTAAAACATATAAAAAAAAAGTTAAGACAAATATATAACTGTTTTATGAGTACTAAAACATAGCGACAATAGTTTGCCTGTCATAGTTCTTGTTTTCCAGAAACAACCCCCACCCCCTATATTTTTTAAAACTATTGTCTCTATTTTTTAGTACCCATAAAACAGTTATATATTTGTCTTAACTTTTTTTTGATATGTCTTATAGTTTTGGAGATATTAAAGCAAATAGCGGAAGGTGGGGTTAGCTCGTGGTCGCCTCCACCCCCGAAAACGAGCGATTTAGCATCTATGGAAGTTACCGTTGTTCTTACATTGCATCAGTCTACAAAACGGCAACTCTTCGATAATGATTTCTAAAGGTTCCAAAGCAAAACTCCTTTTATTGCTTCTAATCGTAATAAAAAAGAGTCTGAAAGAAGGAAGGAATTCAAATTATGGACGAGGAGAGGAAATAATGACTAAACTTTGATATCAGTGCAGAGGTGCTGCAACGACGGTCTAAAATTTTTTTAGTAAAGGATGGAACTACCAGACTTCCAAATACCAAGTACCCAAAACCAAATGATCTTTTCATTAGTAAAATTTTACGTCTGTATCCTTGATCATGATGGAAAGTGCTTCACATCAACAAGAATAGCTACCTGAATAGTTGTTTTATCAAATGCAGGAGAGATGGCATGTACTAATTGAGCATTGCAGTTGGAATGTCAAAGTTATAGAAATTCGACTTAAAAAATATTGAAGATGAGTAAGGTATGAAACAATTGAGTGTGCGAAAATTGTAAGGACCGTGCAAAAATCAACGCCATTTTTGGCGTGTCTGGTTGCCGCGTTGAAGGAATCTGTTTGTGCCATATCTCAAAGAGAGCCATAGCCAGACGTTTTAGTTTAGGATTCCGTTTAAATAAAGATTCTCCATCAATAAGATATAGATATTGGTTCTGAATGATATAAAGCCTCTTAATGTAGGATTTGGCCGAACTTTGTCTTAAGGACATCAATTTCATTCTTAAGGAAGCAACTTTGGGACGCGAATTTCAGATTTTTTTTTCTGTATGTTGCTGGAAGGATACGGTTGACATATTTGCTTCCCGTCACAGTCGGGATAGCATTTTTTACTGAATTGCAGAACGAAAGCCCTTACCAAAGGGAATAAGAAAGCCATTCTGTTGATAAATTTGAGGTTCCAGTTGAGAGACTGCCATGAGAGGAGGTGGTGGATCAAATTTTCTTCTGAGTCTATTAGTGACATTTCTATCTCACAACTGGAGAAATCTTAAAACAAATAAAGCTCCTATTACGTGCTGCTTAATGTTGCTTTTTAGATTGTAGTAAACCTTATTCGTATAGGTAGGTGGTCACTTCATACATAAAACTTTACTTGTTTTTAATCTATTTAATCACTTTGCATAACTTCATAAAATAAAATACGTTCTAAGCATCGCGCCATTGCGCCATAAGTATCATACCTAACACATAAGGGTACATAACAAGTGTAACCGACTAACTTCATAAAACCAGTCACAAATTTGAACATAAGTGCGGGAGATTCAAAAATCAAAGCTACAATTCGGCCAGTCCTGACCTATGATCGTCCTCGATCATTTCACTTTCACTGGAATACACGACACATAAGCAAACAGTAAATACATAATGTGACATAAGTATGATAGCGTAAAATACAAGCATAAGGATAAGGAAAGTGGGAAGTTATTCATGCATCCAAGGCTTCATATTCTGTACTCCACAAACACCTTCAAATGGACGTTGACTAACTTGAAAATTCTCAACATCTGTTATAAAATATCGGTCATTCCCAAGGATCTTCTTAATTTCATAAGGGCCTCTGTACTTAGGCAACAGCTTTTTGTTAACTCCGGCGGTTACATCAACGTTCTTTATTATTACATAATCTCCGATTTTATATTCTTTGGGGACTTTATGCCGTTTGTCGTAATAAGTCTTGTTATATTCTTGAGTCTTCTGGTTACGGTCTTGGGCACGAATCCTAACTTCTTCTAACTGTCGTTCTTCTTGATGTTCCAACTCTAAACAGTTACGCAATTCGTCACTAACATCTCGTTGGTTTACACCAAAGAGTAACATCGAAGGAGAAGTGTTTATGGATCTGCAATACGAATTATTGATAGCGAATTCTACCTGTGACAAATATCGGTCCCATTTATCTTTCACATCGCATAACTTTGATAACATCGGTGTTAAGTCTCTGTTAATGCGTTCAATTTGACCGTTTGATTGTGGTGAAGCTGTAGCTATCTTCACATGAGCAACATTGTTCTGAAGAAGAAAGTTCTTAAATTCTTCAGAGGTGAATGCTGTTCCACGGTCTGAGACTAATCTCACTGGTCGACTGTAGTTGCGGAAATATTCTTCCAACTTAAAATTTACTTCTACTGTTTTAGTTGTTTTTACTGCATACAGTTTGACAAATTTCGTAAAACCATCAATAATTTCAAATACATATCTCTTGTTTCCGGGAGTTTTTTCCAACGGACCATAATGGTCTACGTGTATCGTTAAAAACGGTTTGTCACCTTTGGGTATATTGTGAAGTACACCCTCAGTTTTACCAGTAGTCGTGGAATAAACTAAGCATTTTACGCAATTTTGAATATAAGTTTTTACTTTCTCTTTCATTTGTGGGAACCAGTAAACGCGTGACACGTATTCTACCGTCTTCTCAATACCAATGTGACCCAAATTATCATGGCAGTTAAATATTACGTTGTGCTCCATTGCCCGTGGTACATAGAAAAATATGTTTCCTTTTATTTTCTTGTATACTAAGCCATTTTTAAGTTCGTAATCTTTACTTTCTTTTAACAGTAAATTCGCTTTAACCGTTTGTATTGTAGCATCTAGGTTTTGAGCTATAGACAAATTTTGTTCGAAAGTGTTTTCTTCGAGAACAAGGATATTATTGGATCTGCTAAGCGCATCTACATGTTTCATGCGATTGCTAGTTCGATGCTCTACAGTATAATTGTAATTCTCAAGAACCAAAGCCCAACGGCTAATCCTCGGATTAATATCCTTTTTATTTAGTGCTAATTTTATGGAGTTGCAGTCTGTAACTATTTTAAAAGGTATTCCCTGTAAATATACCCTAAATCTATTTAGTGCATTTATAATTGCTAGTAATTCAAGTTCATAACTGTGATACCGTGACTCCGTATCACTTGTGCGCTTGCTGTAGTAAAATACTGGTTGGAATAAATTATTCGTTTGTTTTTGCAGCAAAACAGCTCCGTACCCTCTGGAACATGCGTCACAATGTAATTCGGTTTGTAATGTAGGGGAATATACGGCAAGTATTGGAGAATGCACTAATTTCTCTTTTAATTCATTGAAAGATTCAAGCGCGGTTTTTCCAAAATTAAACTCGTGATTTTTCCTCAAGAGGTCGTATAACGGTTTGGCAACAATAGAAAATGATGGGATGAACCGACGGAAATAACTTGCAAGCCCAAGAAAGCTTTGCACTGTTTTAGAATTATGTGGCACAGGGTAGTTTGCAACAGCTTGTACATTTTCGTGATTGGGTCTAATACCCTTGTTGTTTATCTCGTAACCTAAATAATTAATTTTATTTTTCAGAAAATGACATTTATCGGTCCTTAACTCTAACAAATTCTTCGTCATTAATTCAAATACAGAACTCAAAATTTGCATATGTTCGTCTACGGTATCTGTCGCTATTAATACATCATCCATATATATTAAAACTTTGTGTTCTCTTAATAATGACTCAAAAATTTTATTTATAAACCGTTGAAATACAGACGGCGCATTCGAAAGTCCAAATGGCATTTTCAGATATTCGAACTGACCTAACTGCGTTATAAATGACGTATATGGTATGGAATTTTGTGCAACTTTTACATGATGAAATCCATTCTTTAAGTCTAGACAAGTGAAATAATTTTTGTTTTTCAGCAAGTCCAATAAGTCGTCGATAAGCGGTAACGGGTAATGATCTCTAATCGTAATTTTATTTAATTCCCGATAGTCAATGCACAATCGATAATCCAGAGTCTTTTTCTTTATTAGAACTATCGGACTACAGTAAGGGGAACTACTTTCTCTGATAATGTTTTTTTCTAACAAGTCATCTAAAATGATTCTTAATTTATCTTTTTCGTCGTACGACAGCTTACGAGGACGAAATGAAAATGGTTGACTATGCTTTAGAGCAATTTCAATTTGGTAGTCAATTTCGGGTGTTTTTGGTCTAACTGGATGAACATATTCCTTTTCAAATTTCGACTCTAACTCTTGCTTAACTTTGAAATCTAAGTTGGGATTGACATCTAAAAGTGGTTTTTCGTTTTTTGAATTTGCAATTTCTACATCTATTAACATAAGGGTGTCGGAATCTGTACAATGTTCATGGTTTTCATCTATATTGAATTTAAAATTAGTTTTTACCAGAAAATCTCTGCCTAAAATAGCTGGAAAGCTCATCGTATTGTCTGACACAACGTAGAGGATTAGAGGCACATTTTGATCATTAAAAATTACCTTATTTGTGTATTTACCAATGACATTTAGTTTAGCACCATTTATTCCATAATAGCTTTCAACAGAAGGATCAATAATAGGAGCAAATGCGTCTGCAGGTAAGTAACGGGATAAAATAAGACTAATAGGACTGCCTGTATCTAATATAGCTTTTACACCTATCATACCTGTGGTACTCGCACATTCAAACTGGAGAGAGATAGATACTTCATACGGTGGTGGCAGCACTGGCGGCGTCTCACTGATGACCAATGTTGTGCTGTCTGGTTGGACTGTGGGCTGTCTTCGCTCTGGACAATCACGACGAAGATGATTTGCAGAACCACAAGTGTAGCAGCTTCCTCGTTCTCTAATGGGTTTGGGACATCTGGTTGCTATGTGACCCACCTCGTTGCAGTTGAAGCATCTGGGCTGTTGTGATGTAGGAGGTCGTGGCGCTGTGGTTGGTCGTACTGTGCTACTAGGAGTATTTCTTGAATTATTTCGACTGGGGACTGTTGTACTTTGTACTTGTCGTTCTTGTGTACTAATCTCATTCATTTTGCTTAACAAATGATTCAGACTCGTAAATTCTTTCATTCTAGTCAACATTTGTAGTTGTGGGTTGTCAAAGCCATCAATCATATAGGAAATCATATCAACTTCTGAGATATTAAGTTTATTGCCCAATAAAATCTTATCCATATAATAAGTTGTAAATTTCTCATTCTTACGCCATTTCCTGTTTTCGAATTTTTTCATTAATGTTACTGTATCTTCTCTTATAGCAAACGTACATATCATTTCTTCTTTTAACTGTGTTAAATCGTACATAACGTATTCCGGTTTTGAATGATACCATGTTAAAGCATTATCTTTTAATTTGGATATCACTGAAAGAAGTATTTTTCTTCAGATACTTGATATCTATTTGTTACTTTCTCTATTCGGGAAAACCAGGTTTGTACATCTTCATCACTGTTACCGCTGAAGGTTGGGATGAGTGCAGCTAATTCAGTGTTGTTTAAATGTATTTTTTCTTTTGCAATAATCGCTCGTACGGTTGTATTGATGAGATCCTCCATTGACATCTGGACAAGAGGTGCATGAGATGCCTCGTTCACCTGCTCACCTTCTTGCATTTCTTCCTCATCACTTCCCGCCATTTTTCACGTGTTTCTTTGGTTATCTTATTTGTACGTGCTTTTTTCGTATCACTTCGAACCCCACACTTGATTTGTAGTAAACCTTATTCGTATAGGTAGGTGGTCACTTCATACATAAAACTTTACTTGTTTTTAATCTATTTAATCACTTTGCATAACTTCATAAAATAAAATACGTTCTAAGCATCGCGCCATTGCGCCATAAGTATCATACCTAACACATAAGGGTACATAACAAGTGTAACCGACTAACTTCATAAAACCAGTCACAAATTTGAACATAAGTGCGGGAGATTCAAAAATCAAAGCTACAAGATTTAGTAAGTTATGATTAGAGCCGGCGAACTTTGCCAACTGTAACACATTTTTAACTGATAGGACTCGAAAACAGGGCTAATATCAGACAATTTGTACAACCTTCTTAATAGAGCATGAAATTTTCTCCAAACAATTCTGATAGAACACTATTCTGTTGTAGTTTTCGAGTTCTACCGGTTAGAAAAGCGTTACTGGGAAATTCCATTTTCTGTTAGAAAACTTATGGTAGCTTTATGGAAAGATAGACTGTGCAGTACATAATAAATCAGTACAAGTCCACCGGTTCTTATAAAGTGCGGTATCGTTCTGGTCGCCCTAGAAAGTTAACTACACGAGAAGAGTCTAGTGTGTTGAGAAAAATTAAAATAAATCCTAACCTAAGTGCTCCAAGACTAGCAGAAGAAATCAAGGATGAATTTTCAAAAAATGTTTGCTCTCAAACTATAAGACAAACTTGCATCGTGCAGGTTATAACTGTCGCGTTGACAGCATAAAGCCCTTAATCTCAGAAAAAAAGTGAATTTTGGGAAAGTGTTATTTTTAGTGACGAAACAAAATTTTACATTTTTGGGTCAGATGGCCGGGATAAAATTTGAAGGAAAAAGAAAACAGCTGTGGAGGAGGTAGTGTTTTATTGTGGGGATGTAGACAGATGTAGGCAGACAATGGAGTAGGCAATTTAGTCTTCATTGCCGATAGTATGGATCAACATTCATATTTAAACATTTTGAGACACCATTTACATCAAAGTGTTCAGATACTGGGACCAGACTATTCCACCAGAAGTTACGAGAAGACTTGTATTAAGTCCTCCAAAAAGACTTAGTGCTATCATTAATGCAGATGCCAATTGTACAAAATATTAACCTAAAAACCTACAATTTATTGAAATATGTGTGTTAATGTATAGAGGCATTTTTGACGTAATTTTTGTTGCCAATATAGTTTAATTAATTTGATCTTCAACTAAAGTTTTTCAAATGACTTTCTTTGTATTTTAGTTACTCTTAAGGCGATTACCTATACTTACATGACATACAATTCTACTTAAAGTTAAATGAAAGAACAAACCGATAAAATATATTGTAAAAAGAGTGGTGTATGGAGACTTTTTTGACTGACTGTATATCTGCCAGGTTTACTGGCATAATATTAAGGCCAAAAAGAGCAATTTTTAGCGTGATGTGCTACGGACTGCATTGGATTTAATGAGTTCTGATTGCAGAACGTTTATTAAAGTCTATACTCGATCAACAAATAGTGTAAATCAAGTTGAGGCGGCTAAATTATCGTTCGGAATGGTCTTAGGAAAAAAATCAGAACTGAGTAGCTCAAACAGTTTGGTCTAATGGCTGACTACCATATGAAACATCGTATGTATTATCTACGTCTTTTGCTTTTATAAAAACGTTCAAGTTCATGTGTTTAAGAACGTGGTACAAGTAAGATATGTTATGTCAATATCAACATTAAATAAATGGAGGTGTCGATATCGAGGACACCACTGGTGTTACTATGTTATACAACAGTGTCTAAACAGATTCTTTTCAAGTTTATTTCGCAAAGAAAGTTATAAACGCTGTTCGGAAATCATATCCGATAGAAGCTAAATGTTTGAAGAAAGATTCCTACGCTGTCGATGCTCTTGACGTCATCCATTTTGTATTTTGTATTTGTTTAAGTTCCTTTGATCCCTGACTGTCGTGGCAGCCACTTCAACCAAACTCTGCCATCTTCCGCCAATTTTTCAGGACCCCTATGGCACTGCAGCATCACCTCAGGATCAAACTTAGTAGTAGTGCCTTAAGGTACTGTTGCTGTTTGATAGAATTCTGACAGATCTATTTTTATGCAGATGGTTCACAATGGCACCCCCACAACGATTACTTCAACTTGAAAAATGCAGTTTCTTCCCTCCAAATTTCAATGCTTGAAACAAAAGAGACTTGGCCTAGAACTTTCTTAGGGAATCCTTGGAATATTTTACTCTCTAATATTGGTTTTGATCACAACACCAACTGATGTCTTTGCAGTTAAAATGCGTAGGTTACCATATTTATAAAAATACCTGCCCAAATTCTGTTGATCAATTGAATCAATAGAATTTGGACAAAATTTAGAACCATAACTGTAAATAAATATTCCTAATTTAATAAAATAAAATTCTATATGCAATTAGTGCATGTTTCGTTTCCTGTATAAATAGAATGAGATGCATAAAGAGGAAAATGAATATAACAGTACAGTACTCTATTCATATTTACTTGAGCGGCAAATGCAGCTTTTATTTGCGAGCTATACGAAGTTAGCGATGTGCGCGTCAACGACAAAAATAATAAATCAATTAGCTGTAATTAAATCACTTGCTAATTTATTTCGAATACTGTGTGTATTCACTTTAAGCCAACTTTGAAATATATTAATTAACAGCGACGTTGACAAATGACCGGATTCCATTCAGAAGAAATAATTCAGTTAATTAAAGTACGTATTTTACCCATTTTCAGTAATAAATACTGCTGTTTTCGCCAGTCGAGACAACTTACACGTGTCATTAATATTCTCAGTGAGTCGCTTCCTCCCCCATAAAATTCGCTTGAGTCCGGGCGTCCTAAATCATTTTTTTAAATTACCAGGGATAAAACTTTTCTCGGTGCATTAGTCCCCGACCGACTGGATATCACAACATTTTGAATAAGCTGCAAACTCTACCGATATTCCGTATTGTTTAGGTTACCGATATTACCGACAACTATGGTTAACAATAGCGGTAAAGTTATTCGAAATAACTTATTAAGCAATGATAATATATCAAACACAATATCGGGTAATAAGAGCTTCCGATAGAACATGGAAAACAAGCAATACAATAACTGCGCATAGTATCAAGCATCTGCTAGTGAAACTATACATCTACTGTGTCGTCTAGCCAGCGTCGATTTGCAAATGCATTCCGGAGCACTGCGATAATTAAAAATTTCATATTAATGGCGCTCTGGGATAGGTGTTTGCGGTAATCGATATTTGTGCAGCGCGGATAGCTTGCAGATATCGCCTGTTTATAAAGCTATTGGGTTTAGTTTCACAGAGGAACGGAACTGTGACTACTGTTGCGATGATGTAATTGTCGTAGCTTATCTTGTGTGCAGGCTATTACAAATTTAATGTCTCCTGTTCTGATTAAAGTAATATATATCATATTTTTTGTCCTTAAGCAATAAAAAGTAATAAATTGCATGAAAATGGCCACTAAACATTGAGACGTGAGTAAGTTTGCAAATCACTTTCTGATTATACTGTACCTGGTAATGGCATTTAAAGTTCATTGTGTCTTGATGAAAGCGCTTGCTCTTCCGAATATGCTCCCATATCATCCTTGAATTCATTAGGCTGAGCATCAAGCACATTTGCAACCAACTCGACATAGTTTTCGGCCTTGTGATGCCAACGAAACCCCAAATAATTGAAATAAAGCTCTCTTCGTTAGGCATAAGCTTCATGGGGAAGTTACCGCACTCCAAGAGCTTCTTTATTTGCAGTCTAACAAAGACACCCACTCTGACTTTTGTCTCAGACTGCTTAGGGAATAAATTTTGAAGATACTTGAGAGCTGCTAACCTGTGTCCTCTTTGGCCAGTTGCACTTGTTCTAATGCGCATTGGTCTCCCTGTCATGTTGCAAACCCATTAGAAATGTCATGGTGTTATTGTAATCCTCTTTGTGGTGCACTAAAAGCCCCAGGGAAGGATTTGAAAAGTTTTTTTTTTCACTTATGCATCGGTACTGCTTTTGTAGCCTCCTGAGGAGCTGTTTATAAAGAGCAGCCACTCATTCGGATTACAAGCGATTCCAATTGCCTCAAATAGACCAGTTAGATCGTAACAAATGAGGAGCCCATCTTGATAGGGGCGAAGAAACTTTAGAAAGTTTTGTGGTGCTTTCTCTGATCTAGAACTCGTCCACTTTCATCACTTGCTAACAAATTGCATTGCTTGAGTCTAGATGTTAGAATCTCAATGCTCACAAGTGAAGTGAGCTGCTGAGAATTTGTACTGATCCACATTAGTCAAAATAAGCTTAGTAAGCTTCGCATATCTTGATACATGCATTGATGAAGTATTTTTTGCTTTTGTTTTGATAAATTAGCCGCAGGCATAGCAAAACGAGTCTGCTGCATGGTTACCAGTTCTTAATGACCGAATACTTGGTATTGCAGTTATGCTTATGTCTTCTTACAAAAAAAAAGATAAATTTCAAATTTTTTTTCAATTTTTTTTTAGTTTTCAGACAAAAGAAAATAGGAAGTGACAGTTGCAACCCAAGGACAAAGGATGAATAAATAGCTGTGTTGGAGTGGGGTGTGGCACAGCTTTCAAAAAGGGTTTTGGACAGCCAGTAGTCTAATAATAGCCTGGCTGTTAATACAACTTACTACAAATTTCATGTTCAAACATATTCCAAAATGAATTCTTCTGCAATGTCGCGAAACTAATCTACAGAACTATTGTCAATTTATAGAGATTTTTGCAAAATGGGGAAATTTAGACAGCATGCAGGAGCGCCGAGCGAAGGCATTGCACTGCCAAAAGTATATACATCGTGAGACATGAATGGTGTACAATAACTACTGCAGTAATTTCCCAAATTTTCCTCTGTTCCTGTTTCTCCTACCTTTTCTAATTTGTCTGATTTTCCTAAGTTTTCTTTAGCCAAAATTATATAACCACATCTCCGCTTTATAGAAATTACACAGGGAATCGTATTGTTATGCGTTTGATCTAGCGAGAGAGAAAATGCAATTGGATGCAAAAACATTAGCTTTTCTAAGACATTCAGGGCTACCATTTTTATAAGAAAAATAATAATAATGAAGTCTGAAGAGTTGGTAGACAGGTGGTAGTGTCATTCCTTAATGTACAATTACTTGCCATTTAGTAATCTTAGATCAATAGGTCGTTTCACAGTGTGTAGTGCTGTGAAGTCATTTTACAAAGAATTGTGGTGGTACTCCCAAACTATATCTTGATACGCTCAATATTATTGCATCAGAAGAACTTCAACACTTTTCTGCTCTTCATAATTATAAGTTTCAACAAATGGATGGAGTCACAGTCCACACGACGAGTGTGTCAATTGCGACATTTTGACAGTTCTTTGGTAATCGTGTAATTTCCCGATTTGATGATATTTATTGGTCTTGAAGATCACTAAATTTATCTGTGTGTGATTTCTTCTGCATTTGTTTGAATGGCCATCATCTGAATAATAAAATTTGTAAATTTATTTTTATTACTTTTGTTAAGAGTTAATACAAAATTTCCCATTTTCTTTTGTGTGACCCTGTATTTGTAGTGGATACATCAGTTAATAGTTATAGAAAGCAGTAACACACAATTGTAGTCGTGATTTATAAATGAGAAATCTCTACCACAAAATACCACACACTAACGTAAAAATATATACAATTACGGTTGTTGGAGAGTGGTTATTACCAGAGCATCCTTACCATTCCAATGGACCACCTGATCTGTATCATTCGTAGTAAAAGAGCAGCACGGTCTTTCACAGCAGATATTACACATTAACTTCTTCCGTTATCTTCAAGACAATAAATCGCGAATTAAATACGAAAGCCAGAGAAATATATCATCGCTACAACAATAATTATAAGTTTCCCATGTATTACCAGTAATAAATTTTGTTCTGCATGTACAAACTGTTCTATCGTGCCTTCTGCGTTGTAATAATAAGCCGTTCGCACTCTGTAGGTCGCAAATTATTTTCACCTGCTTAGTAAAAGGTTATAATTAAAAATAAAAATAAAGAAACAAGTACCCTACTATCCATCCAATTCTCTTCATTGCCTGAATTGGTGGTGTGTCTAGGGTATTCTTTGCAAGCATTAAAATATTTCGACGAATATACTTCAATAAATAACACTTTGTACTCTAATGCATATTTCCATTGAAACATAATCCACAAAATACTCCCTTAGGTAAGAACAATCAATTCACTTTGAAGAGGCGCAAATATTTTCCCACCGTTAATATTTCAGCGGTATATCAATTTTTCAGTAAAACAAAGGAAGCCACCGGCAGGGAGAAAAATTCTAATTTTCGTGCGCTCCGAACGAACAAACAGAAAAACTGATAAAAGACAAAAAGCGATCTCGCGACGTCGACGACGACAGAACTTGTTTCCATCTAAATATTAAAATATTCATGGTGTTCTATTTGCTGCGACGGAAATAAAAGAGCATTTCTTGATGAAGTTCTCCATCTTCGTCTGTGCAAACCCTAAAAAAAATCGCCTCCTTGCGTTAGTTGAAAGGAAAAGAATGATCTGCATTCTATTATTGGATAACCGTTATTCGGACGTAATTCTCATTTAAAAAGGATTTCATTACTCGCTAGATTACTACCAAAAATTTTGCTCCTAAAATTCTCCCTCGGATTAGCTTTCTTTACGACTTACTTAGTATTACAAATTTTATCTATATTAGAGCTCGTCCTTTAAAATAATACAACCGCAGCGTAGAATATATAAGTATAAAGTAAAGTAATTCTACATATCTTAGAAACGACCTCGGAACTGAAATTTATTCCTTGTTTTATAACAACACTGGAAGCTACTCCCCCACTTTATCTGCCTTAAAGTCCAAGATAATGTACCCGCTGCGATAACAGTAAATTTTAATATAAAATATGAGAGATCTTACCCGGATATATAAAAGAACACAAGAGGAAAAAAAAACATTCCATATTTTGTAAAGTAAGTACAAAGAAATTCAAAGGCAAAAGGATGTTGCGGAGGAACTGAAATAACTGAAAGAAAATGAAGAGGGCGCTCGCGTATCATTATCTCGATGGGGTGGATTGCGTTTTTATTCCATAAATAAGTATTAGGGATGACTACCGCTAATAATAAATCAGATTTAAGGTCTTCTTTGTTCTTTAAGTCGTTGTGTAGGAGGTGGCGTTTTACAGTTGTCAACAATACGATATTGACTGAAAGCATTAGACGGAGAAACCGTTGATAGAATTTTGTTAATATATTAAAGTGCTTGTTAAGGACGATTTCCATTATGCGCTTCCTTATACAGGATTATAAATTTGCATGATTTCCAATTTCCTATTTTTATCACCGAATTTTAGGAATTTGAAGGATTTTTTATTGTTTTTGATTCAAAACAGTCTCCTTCTGTGTCAATACAAAGCAGGAAACGTTCAAGAAATTTTTCGAAACATTTTGTTTATACTCATCGGCTTTTGGATGACCGACATGGTATCGAAACGTTTTATTTTCATCGTCAATTTCAGGTTGGTCGAACGGAGGTAAAAAGGGTGCGTTTGTTGGTCAAGAATTCACGTACCTTGATGGCTTTGTACGATGGTGCATTGTCACAATTGTGCACAACTCCCAGAATTTAATGCCAACCCCAACAAAAAAACACCAAAATTTTATTTTTCTTGCCGAAACCAAACACGTCAACTGATGAGGTCGGATCTATGGCATTTCTAAATAAATTTAAATATTTTACAGCTGTCAAAATGCTCTCGAGAAAAATCGTTCCAGTTATATCTATCTCACGTATCCAATAACGAACATATCAGCCACTTCTGACTAGTTTGAAGTCAGTAACATTTTTTTGTGCATGTTTCCTCAGAATCGGGCATCAGCGCAACAACATATCTAAGTCAAGAATTGAAGGACTGCAAGGCAGTCTGAAATCTCCGGTGTCTTCAGTTAGAGCTCCAGTTTCTTCGTAAAGCGAACTACCACATAGTTTGACTTGCTAATTTTCGGACGCCACCCCAAGCCAAAATTTTGCCCAAAGAAAGTTGGAGTCCGCGAGATAATTGATTTTTGTTTATGGATGTCAAAAAAATCATACGTCATCAGTATAAATTGTTAGATCCGTTCCATATGATTTGATATAAAAATTAGGAACACGGTAGGAGTAAGCAAAAACACCTGAAGAACCTTCTACTACAGGTCTGATCGAGAAGAGGTTGGTATCGTAACATGCAGGGAAAGGATCTATCACTGAGGTACGATTGAATCAGTTGAACTAAATTGAAGCGACAAATCGTCTTGCAAAATCTAAGGAAATAGTATCCACGGTTTCTCACGTTTCAAACGCATTTCTGATTGTCTCCGATCGAGGAAGGTGACTCAAATTGATATCCTGCAAAAGTTCTTCAACAATTATCTCGTCCTTAAGTCTTCTTAAGATGATGGTTTTGAAGAGCTTTGCGATGCAGAAAATTAAAGAAATGAACCTGAAGTTTTTGAGATTTTGGGGAGGTTGGCTTTGGAATAGGCCATGTTATCTGTAGTCTTCAATGAGGAGCCTTTTCATTGCAGTTCTACGAACAGAGCCAAATCTTCCATTTTCGATGAGTTTGATAGATTTAGAGCAAGAATTAGTTTCGTCAGAGTTGGGGAATGTAAATGGCTCTCCTTCTAGTTCTATTTTTTATGTGTGGTGGGTGCTTAGTTGCAGTGACCCCATAAGCTGTATTACTTATCATTGCAACTCTCGCGGTGTAATTTTGTGTGTGTAAATTATGTTAAAATTGCTTTGTGACAGCATTATATCGCCTTTTATAATGCCGCGCTGTTAATCACGTTGCACCCAACAACGAATGGTAAGTCGATCCGGATTTTCAACTCTCCGAAAAAATGTCAACGTCCTTCCAGAGAATTGAAACCTGACTGCTATCTTTTCGCCAAAACGATAATCAGACGAATAACCACTGCAGCTATCGACCCGTTTCTGGGAGTGTTGTCAGATTAATATAAGATATAAAAAGGTACAATCGCATTCGCGATGTGGACCAGATCACAATCTTTGGCAGGATCCTCTTCAGTGCTGTTGCAGAGCATTTTATTTTAAGAAGACTTTTAACAATAATAATCGTGTAATATCAACTTTCTTCTACCACCTTATTCTTGGTGTTTGACTTAAATAACGTTTTGAAAAGCGTGTTAGTCGTAGACCGAGTAGCCATGGCACACATATCATGATTTTCATTCATTAATTTGGCATTTTTTGAATCAGAAACTAAAGACCTACCTCTGTCTAATGCACAACCCCATGATATAAAATTTACTTCCAAATCTGGCACATGAACAACATCATGCAACACCATATCGTGAAAATTTTCTCCATTGTATGCTTGAACATTAATCTTTCCCACTCCTACAGCTTTCAGTGTTGTTCCATTGCCAATTTTAATTTTTTTTTTCAGATATGAGCACCTCATAACTGTCAAAAATTTCGATGTCATGATACATGTGATGTCTAGAAACCAGTTTGTATTCACTTCAGATTCTATTTCATTTATTGTTGCCATCTTTTATTCCTATTGCTCTGTCAACATTGTGTACCACTATTTTCACTTCGCTTTTGTTTTCTAAAGTAACAGTCTTTCATTGGATGTCCTTTCTTTTTGCAGTAACAACACTCCTCCTTCCTTTACAATCAAACTTAAGCACAACTGTAACATTTCTTTTCAACTTTCCTTGTTAACAACGCCACAGTTGCTTCTTTATCTTTTCCCAGCCTTTCCTCTTCTATTAACAGTCTTGATGTTAAATAATTTATCTTCTGAGTCTCTATAGGTACACTTTCCCATGCTGACTTAAAATGTTTAAATTTATCTGGTAGTGTCATAATTATTTTAGTGATTAGGTACCATCTTCTCAGGTATTTCATCTCCTTGTTGCTTAATCTTTGCCCACAAATTCATTACTTTTGATACAAAGTTATTGACATTTTCATTTTCAAATTTTAAATTGATATCCAGTTGTGTCATTCATTTCGTTTCTTTCTCTCTCTACTCTCTATCTTCCTCTTCTTTCCGACTTTTCTTGCTTACCTCTTCTTTAACTTCACGCTGTGTTTTCACTACTTTTTTCTAATATTACAGTTATTATTATTGTGTAAATTTCACTTTGACGTTTTACGGAAACTTTCTAGTAACGATAATTCACTTATTTAATGAAGATTTTCAAACACCAGACACTAAATATTGAACAGATGTTCTTTTTCCGGAGCGAGATCCTCACAAAAATTGCGCGAAAATGGAATGTTAAAAATAACGAAGTGGCGACAGCATCGCTGGCAAAAAAGTAACGACATCGCATATTTACGTCCACCTACGACCGAATTTCGTCTTTTGTATAGGACGATGAAAACACGTTATTTATTGGATGAGGTCTACGTATAACTGCCGAGGGCACTGTAGAAAAACGTCGTTGTTTACACGCAGATTTGCTTAAACGCTGACAGCACTTATTTTTTGCCGTTTATTTCCTCATGTGGGATTACTCGGAATCAAACTGTTTTCGTAATTAGTTTTATGTTGGAAGGATATAGGAATGAAGATGCAAAAACTAAGAACGTTACGACTCACGTTCAATATACTATTCTTAGCGCACCGTATGTGGAAAAGTGCAGTTTTTATTGTGAGTAGTTAGTACGGTAGAAATAATTACTTTAGTTGTTACTAACAATAAAATAATCATAAGAAATTAATTGTCAATGAAGATGGAGAGGTTATTAAGCGATCCTTTTCCAAACCGTTAATTATCGTTTTAAACTTTTACAAGAGTAGTAGTAGGTAATGTTTTCTTTAGAGTGTCAGGTAGATAAACAACAAATCATTTTCTTTTTCAATACAATTTGCTTCAAATAATATATCATGTATGTACATTAATATCTGCTTTGTATCATCTATCTATTAATTAATTTTCACGAGCTGAACGTCGTTGGCAATCATTAACATCTCAACACTTCCTATAATAATCCGTGTAATCTTATCGCAGGCTATTCAATTTCATACAGATATCGAATGATAAATCGTGCATCTTCATGGAGGAGAAAAAGATATTTACACAAACCTGACCATTAGATAAGGAAATACCTAGTATCTGGAAAGGATTAATTAATGACATCACCTATTACGGTGTCCGGCGACGAATGGAAAGTGCTGACTCCTGGAATATAACGGAAGCCTTTTCAGAAAAAAGGTGAGGTCAACTAAATCATTTATCTTAAAAACTCCGCCGTCGGTTTTCTTTAGCTTCGATATAATAGTGTCATTTCGATCGTAGATTGTGTCCGCAAAACATCTTTTTGCCGTAGAGCAGTTTCTGTATTTGTCGAAGAACGTTCTATTTATAAGAAATGTATAAAAATTCAATTAAAGCCCGTTTCTTTACCGTCTCCGTAACGTTCGATTTATCTTAATGAAATCCCTGTGCAATTACGATTCAGAAAGTGGATAAGAGGAGCGGTTATCGTCTGTTTTTTTTTCTTTCTACAATTCCTTTTCAATTGTACTACATTTCTAATAAAACAGTAGGTACCAGATTAACATTAGCAGGAAAGGACATCCTTTTCTTAATTTTTGCAAAAGCTTTAAACAGAACTCTTTTCGAAAATACATTCTATAGTGCCTCTATTTTTAATTTAAAATTAGTTAACCAAGTTGTTGTTTATTAATAAGAAGAGAAGAATTAGAAAACAAAAAACAAACGTTTAAATATATTATTATCTTACATAATAACCCATAATAGCAACTGTTCTAGGAAGTTGGTTGAGCTCAAAAGCCTCCTGATTATCAATATTGATAAGTATATCATCAATTTTTCTCCGATTGAAAAGCTGCATGCTGACTGATTTCGTTCCATTGATGATAAGTCGATTCCTAGTACACCAATCCCCAAACTCTATATTAACTATTTTCAAGTTTTATTCGAGTAAGTCTCTATTTTGTCCTTCAATTTTAAAATTACTTTACCTTTTGTTATATGAAAAGTCATTTATGAATATGGAAAAGATTAATGGACCCAACACTGAACCCTGAGGAACACCCAGGTTGACGTTAACAATTAAACATCGTACACCAATCCAACTTTGATTAATTATTCCATATTTCTAAAACTATGGTTTCTAGAACCATCGATTCTTGGAAGGTCGGTTTTGTTTACGAATTTAAAGAGATAGGATCCTTCAACTAGAAACGATTAGTGCATTAAAATTACTTTACTTCTTTTGTTAATATGTAGGGGGAATAATGATGCTGTTTTATTTATTTAATATTCGGAAAAAACCCATTAAACAGACCCAATAATTAATCAAAGTTGAATACCGATGTTTAATTGTTATTACGAGCCCACAGTCCTTGAAATCACTCAGGTTGACGTTAGTGTAATCAGATTTCTCGTGACCAAGTTTAACACATATTTGTCTACTGCTTACGTAGAATTTGATCCATTCTAGAAAGGTGCATCTAAAACCCATGGCATATAGCTTGGCTGCAATAAAGTTGCGGTCAACACAGTCAAAGGCTTTCGTTAAATCAAAGAACAAAGCTGCAACGAATTTACCCAGATCCAGGCAATCCAACGTATACGCCAATAGAGCACATTACTGTTTCAGTAGATCTTCCAGGATAAAAGCTATGCTGACAGGAACTGATCATATCAAATTTAGCCAGATATGTAATCATCCTCCTACACACTACGCTTTCAATAACATTATCCAACATATCTAGCAAGGTGATGTGTCTATAATTCCCTATTGATCTATTATTGATCAGTCGGGCTGGTGGTTTAGTGGCTTGCACACTTGCCTCGCAGTCCGCCAGTACCGGGTTCGAATCCCGGTGCTTCCTTTCTGAGTTTGGTTTTCTGTAGTTTTCCAAATTCCACGGCAAATGCGGAAAGGTAACATCTTAAGTCGGTCCACAGCCGCAGGCGTAATAATAACTCATGGCCAGCCGATGCCCCCTGTAATTGGCGCAAGCTGTTGGGGGATGCTAAGGCATGGATTATTTTTTTTTTTTTTCTTAGCGATAAGTAGTACAGTAGCTATCTTTAATTAACTAGGAAAGACTGCGGTATTAATGGAAAGATCAACAATGTACGCCAATGGTCTAACAATTACGCATCCTAACAGCTTCACAAAATGAGTAGATATACATACAATCCAATCCCACCGAACTAGTCGCTTTTAGGTCGCTTATACCTGTCAATATCTGCGATTCACTAACCGGAGCGAAAAAGAACGCAGGAGACGCATGAGTAGTAGTAGTGCAACTTCTTCCTCCTGCATCCGGATAACAATTGTGTATTAGGTTTGTAGCTTGCTGGGAGATATTCTGCAAACACATTAACAAGAATAGTTTTGTCAGTTATTATTGTATTATCAACCTCCAAATATATGTCCAATTTGTGGTTAGCTTTCCCAGTTTTGTGCCTAACGAGATTCCAGATTTTTCTGGTTGGGTGTTGCTTGCTATTGTTTATGTACTTATTGTAGTGTTCCTTTTTTGTTTCTATTATTTTAGCTTTATGTTCTTTCTTTGCTAATTTGTAAATATTCTTAATCTCTTCATCCCCTGTTTGTTTACCTAGGCCTTCGTTGTTTTTTCAGTCACTGCTTTGATATTTCTAACAAAAGGACAGTGCAGGTCGATATAGTACCTTGGTATGTTGGAAAAGCACTCGTAGGATACGTTGGGATCTTGACAATCCAACACATTCTATTAATTGCCAATAAATCATGGATCTGAACAAGAGACATTATCGAGCGGTGATGATTTACAATTTCAAGCGAGGTGTGAGCCATAAAAGGTATTAGGTGACAAGTCGTGTTCCTTTACTACCATAGGGCGGTGCAATTAACATTTTTTTGCACAAATTTTTGAAGGTCGGTAAGCTTTGTTCGCGGTAGATTCTCCACAAAATTATTCAATTAAAAAAGACGACCGTGTGAGATGATGCAGATCTATACTAGGTAGCTTTGATCGTCTCATTTGGTGTACGAGATTATCGATAGTTTAGGTCTTTCAGAATGAGTCAGCTCCAATAAAAATTGAAACAAGAAGATGGTCGCCACATTCTTTGGAATTCATGGACATGTCTTCACTGGAGGATAGACGTACAGTAGAGATAAAAGTCGGTTCGCCGAGGAGTAGTCCGCCCGCTGGTTGTCTGTAACCCTACGGTTTCACTGTAGCTGCCCGGAACTTGATCGCCGGAGGGGCGAAAGAGTAGTTTGTTTGTCTCAGGTTCTGCAAAATGTTGGCGAAGACCATCCAAGAGGAATTATCGTTTTGCATCGAGATAACCCTCAACCCCAACTAGACATTTAAACAACTAAGTATTTGAATGTCCAAAACAGAAATCATGGATCATTCGTCCTATAGTCCAGCCCTAGCATCTAATGACTTCTTCTTATTTCTGCGGGTAAAGGATAAATTGCGGGGTCGAAGAAACGGTAGGTGCCTTTAAAGTGAAATGAACAAACTATGGCCAGAAGATTGAGCAAAATGTTGTCAAGATTGGTCTTTATGGATGCAAAACTGCATTGAGTGTGGCGGAGAATAATAAAAGCGAAAAGAGGAAAGCCCTGTGCTCTTCATTCATTTACTGTTTTCCTTTCTATACTTATCTATTTCTAGAAAAAGACAACTTTAAATTGACTAATTTACTAAATTGTCTGAAATGTTATTCTGCAACCATATTTCTTTTGTCTGTGGTTGGTGTTAATTGCAGCGGGTTCTTAAGCTGTACTGCTTGTTTGACTACCACAAAAAATGTATTTAATGGCCTTGTTACAGCACTCTCATTATTTATCATCAATTAAGACTTAATCCCAATCGATCTCTCACATCATTGGCTATCGCTGCGGTTGTCGATTCATCTAAGCAAGTAAAAGTACACTCGAATGTCGATTACATCTTAAACCTCGGTTAATTTAAACTAAACAAAAACAAATGTACCGGCTTTTAGAGTTACAACTTGTTTCAATAGATGTAATTTTATACATCATTGCTGAATATTATTGATTTTAATAAACCAGCCACATTTAAGTGCATACGTTTCACGATCCTGTTGGCGCACAAACAGAGCTAGCGCAGCTAACGTATACACGAAAGCTTGGTCTCTTCCTTTTGTACGTGCAGCAACGACGGCAAGCAGTCCTGCGGTCGTAACTTACGTATAATTTATAGACTTAATCATTTTGTTATGGTAAATTTATATCAGAAGCGATGCGCATAAACCTAGATATATGAAAAGTATATATCGTCTTGTTCTACAATTTTACCAGGTACGTAATTCATTCGAATGTTATTTGAGAACGGCTTACTCCGAGCACATCGTATTCCTGAAAGATGGTACTGAATTATACCGATCTAACTTAAAAGTGTACAAGTTTATTTGTTTGTCGTCGTGTTTCTTTTTCTGACGCAAATATGCTGATTTTATTCCGAAGTTTTAATAAAACCGAGGAAATATTATTCATAAATTGATATTGTAGTTGGCAAACTGCTATTACTTATAAAATATTGTCTTTTATTAGGACATTATTACGTTTCTTAGTGGGTTGGTATAATGTTGATTAATAAAATCTAATACACTAAATAGATCGAAGTTGCAGACAATCAAATTACGGAAATGTTGAAGCAGAAGGCTGGATTAGACTCTAGAATGAGTGGTGTATGAATATCGAGATTAAAATGCAGATATTACACATTAACTTCTTCCGTTATCTTCAAGACAATAAATCGCGAATTAAATACGAAAGCCAGAGAAATATATCATCGCTACAACAATAATTATAAGTTTCCCATGTATTACCAGTAATAAATTTTGTTCTGCATGTACAAACTGTTCTATCGTGCCTTCTGCGTTGTAATAATAAGCCGTTCGCACTCTGTAGGTCGCAAATTATTTTCACCTGCTTAGTAAAAGGTTATAATTAAAAATAAAGAAACAAGTACCCTACTATCCATCCAATTCTCTTCATTGCCTGAATTGGTGGTGTGTCTAGGGTATTCTTTGCAAGCATTAAAATATTTCGACGAATATACTTCAATAAATAACACTTTGTACTCTAATGCATATTTCCATTGAAACATAATCCACAAAATACTCCCTTAGGTAAGAACAATCAATTCACTTTGAAGAGGCGCAAATATTTTCCCACCGTTAATATTTCAGCGGTATATCAATTTTTCAGTAAAACAAAGGAAGCCACCGGCAGGGAGAAAAATTCTAATTTTCGTGCGCTCCGAACGAACAAACAGAAAAACTGATAAAAGACAAAAAGCGATCTCGCGACGTCGACGACGACAGAACTTGTTTCCATCTAAATATTAAAATATTCATGGTGTTCTATTTGCTGCGACGGAAATAAAAGAGCATTTCTTGATGAAGTTCTCCATCTTCGTCTGTGCAAACCCTAAAAAAAATCGCCTCCTTGCGTTAGTTGAAAGGAAAAGAATGATCTGCATTCTATTATTGGATAACCGTTATTCGGACGTAATTCTCATTTAAAAAGGATTTCATTACTCGCTAGATTACTACCAAAAATTTTGCTCCTAAAATTCTCCCTCGGATTAGCTTTCTTTACGACTTACTTAGTATTACAAATTTTATCTATATTAGAGCTCGTCCTTTAAAATAATACAACCGCAGCGTAGAATATATAAGTATAAAGTAAAGTAATTTACATATCTTAGAAACGACCTCGGAACTGAAATTTATTCCTTGTTTTATAACAACACTGGAAGCTACTCCCCCACTTTATCTGCCTTAAAGTCCAAGATAATGTACCCGCTGCGATAACAGTAAATTTTAATATAAAATATGAGAGATCTTACCCGGATATATAAAAGAACACAAGAGGAAAAAAAAACATTCCATATTTTGTAAAGTAAGTACAAAGAAATTCAAAGGCAAAAGGATGTTGCGGAGGAACTGAAATAACTGAAAGAAAATGAAGAGGGCGCTCGCGTATCATTATCTCGATGGGGTGGATTGCGTTTTTATTCCATAAATAAGTATTAGGGATGACTACCGCTAATAATAAATCAGATTTAAGGTCTTCTTTGTTCTTTAAGTCGTTGTGTAGGAGGTGGCGTTTTACAGTTGTCAACAATACGATATTGACTGAAAGCATTAGACGGAGAAACCGTTGATAGAATTTTGTTAATATATTAAAGTGCTTGTTAAGGACGATTTCCATTATGCGCTTCCTTATACAGGATTATAAATTTGCATGATTTCCAATTTGCTATTTTTATCACCGAATTTTAGGAATTTGAAGGATTTTTTATTGTTTTTGATTCAAAACAGTCTCCTTCTGTGTCAATACAAAGCAGGTTCAAGAAATTTTTCGAAACATTTTGTTTATACTCATCGGCTTTTGGATGACCGACATGGTATCGAAACGTTTTATTTTCATCGTCAATTTCAGGTTGGTCGAACGGAGGTAAAAAGGGTGCGTTTGTTGGTCAAGAATTCACGTACCTTGATGGCTTTGTACGATGGTGCATTGTCACAATTGTGCACAACTCCCAGAATTTAATGCCAACCCCAACAAAAAAACACCAAAATTTTATTTTTCTTGCCGAAACCAAACACGTCAACTGATGAGGTCGGATCTATGGCATTTCTAAATAAATTTAAATATTTTACAGCTGTCAAAATGCTCTCGAGAAAAATCGTTCCAGTTATATCTATCTCACGTATCCAATAACGAACATATCAGCCAGGTTTCTGACTAGTTTGAAGTCAGTAACATTTTTTGAAGTCAGCAAAATTTTTGTGCATGTTTCCTCAGAATCGGGCATCAGCGCAACAACATATCTAAGTCAAGAATTGAAGGACTGCAAGGCAGTCTGAAATCTCCGGTGTCTTCAGTTAGAGCTCCAGTTTCTTCGTAAAGCGAACTACCACATAGTTTGACTTGCTAATTTTCGGACGCCACCCCAAGCCAAAATTTTGCCCAAAGAAAGTTGGAGTCCGCGAGATAATTGATTTTTGTTTATGGATGTCAAAAAAATCATACGTCATCAGTATAAATTGTTAGATCCGTTCCATATGATTTGATATAAAAATTAGGAACACGGTAGGAGTAAGCAAAAACCCTGAAGAACCTTCTACTACAGGTCTGATCGAGAAGAGGTTGGTATCATAACATGCAGGGAAAGGATCTATCACTGAGGTACGATTGAATCAGTTGAACTAAATTGAAGCGACAAATCGTCTTGCAAAATCTAAGGAAATAGTATCCACGGTTTCTCACGTTTCAAACGCATTTCTGATTGTCTCCGATCGAGGAAGGTGACTCAAATTGATATCCTGCAAAAGTTCTTCAACAATTATCTCGTCCTTAAGTCTTCTTAAGATGATGGTTTTGAAGAGCTTTGCGATGCAGAAAATTAAAGAAATGAACCTGAAGTTTTTGAGATTTTGGGGAGGTTGGCTTTGGAATAGGCCATGTTATCTGTAGTCTTCAATGAGGAGCCTTTTCATTGCAGTTTTACGAACAGAGCCAAATCTTCCATTTTCGATGAGTTTGATAGATTTAGAGCAAGAATTAGTTTCGTCAGAGTTGGGGAATGTAAATGGCTCTCCTTCTAGTTCTATTTTTTATGTGTGGTGGGTGCTTAGTTGCAGTGACCCCATAAGCTGTATTACTTATCATTGCAACTCTCGCGGTGTAATTTTGTGTGTGTAAATTATGTTAAAATTGCTTTGTGACAGCATTATATCGCCTTTTATAATGCCGCGCTGTTAATCACGTTGCACCCAACAACGAATGGTAAGTCGATCCGGATTTTCAACTCTCCGAAAAAATGTCAACGTCCTTCCAGAGAATTGAAACCTGACTGCTATCTTTTCGCCAAAACGATAATCAGACGAATAACCACTGCAGCTATCGACCCGTTTCTGGGAGTGTTGTCAGATTAATATAAGATATAAAAAGGTACAATCGCATTCGCGATGTGGACCAGATCACAATCTTTGGCAGGATCCTCTTCAGTGCTGTTGCAGAGCATTTTATTTTAAGAAGACTTTTAACAATAATAATCGTGTAATATCAACTTTCTTCTACCACCTTATTCTTGGTGTTTGACTTAAATAACGTTTTGAAAAGCGTGTTAGTCGTAGACCTAGTAGCCATGGCACACATATCATGATTTTCATTCATTAATTTGGCATTTTTTGAATCAGAAACTAAAGACCTACCTCTGTCTAATGCACAACCCCATGATATAAAATTTATTTCCAAATCTGGCACATGAACAACATCATGCAACACCATATCGTGAAAATTTTCTCCATTGTATGCTTGAACATTAATCTTTCCCACTCCTACAGCTTTCAGTGTTGTTCCATTGCCAATTTTAATTTTTTTTTCAGATATGAGCACCTCATAACTGTCAAAAATTTCGATGTCATGATACATGTGATGTCTAGAAACCAGTTTGTATTCACTTCAGATTCTATTTCATTTATTGTTGCCATCTTTTATTCCTATTGCTCTGTCAACATTGTGTACCACTATTTTCACTTCGCTTTTGTTTTCTAAAGTAACAGTCTTTCATTGGATGTCCTTTCTTTTTGCAGTAACAATACTCCTTCTTTTTACAATCAAACTTAAGCACAACTGTAACATTTCTTTTCAACTTTCCTTGTTAACAACGCCAGCCTTTCCTCTTCTATTAACAGTCTTGATGTTAAATAATTTATCTTCTGAGTCTCTATAGGTACACTTTCCCATGCTGACTTAAAATTTTAAATTTATCTGGTAGTGTCATAATTATTTTAGTGATTAGGTACCATCTTCTCAGGTATTTCATCTCCTTGTTGCTTAATCTTTGCCCACAAATTCATTACTTTTGATACAAAGTTATTGACATTTTCATTTTCAAATTTTAAATTGATATCCAGTTGTGTCATTCATTTCGTTTCTTTCTCTCTCTACTCTCTATCTTCCTCTTCTTTCCGACTTTTCTTGCTTACCTCTTCTTTAACTTCACGTTGTGTTTTCACTACTTTTTTCTAATATTACAGTTATTATTATTGTGTAAATTTCACTTTGACGTTTTACGGAAACTTTCTAGTAACGATAATTCACTTATTTAATGAAGATTTTCAAACACCAGACACTAAATATTGAACAGATGTTCTTTTTCCGGAGCGAGATCCTCACAAAAATTGCGCGAAAATGGAATGTTAAAAATAACGAAGTGGCGACAGCATCGCTGGCAAAAAAGTAACGACATCGCATATTTACGTCCACCTACGACCGAATTTCGTCTTTTGTATAGGACGATGAAAACACGTTATTTATTGGATGAGGTCTACGTATAACTGCCGAGGGCACTGTAGAAAAACGTCGTTGTTTACACGCAGATTTGCTTAAACGCTGACAGCACTTATTTTTTGCCGTTTATTTCCTCATGTGGGATTACTCGGAATCAAACTGTTTTCGTAATTAGTTTTATGTTGGAAGGATATAGGAATGAAGATGCAAAAACTAAGAACGTTACGACTCACGTTCAATATACTATTCTTAGCGCACCGTATGTGGAAAAGTGCAGTTTTTATTGTGAGTAGTTAGTACGGTAGAAATAATTACTTTAGTTGTTACTAACAATAAAATAATCATAAGAAATTAATTGTCAATGAAGATGGAGAGGTTATTAAGCGATCCTTTTCCAAACCGTTAATTATCGTTTTAAACTTTTACAAGAGTAGTAGTAGGTAATGTTTTCTTTAGAGTGTCAGGTAGATAAACAACAAATCATTTTCTTTTTCAATACAATTTGCTTCAAATAATATATCATGTATGTACATTAATATCTGCTTTGTATCATCTATCTATTAATTAATTTTCACGAGCTGAACGTCGTTGGCAATCATTAACATCTCAACACTTCCTATAATAATCCGTGTAATCTTATCGCAGGCTATTCAATTTCATACAGATATCGAATGATAAATCGTGCATCTTCATGGAGGAGAAAAAGATATTTACACAAACCTGACCATTAGATAAGGAAATACCTAGTATCTGGAAAGGATTAATTAATGACATCACCTATTACGGTGTCCGGCGACGAATGGAAAGTGCTGACTCCTGGAATATAACGGAAGCCTTTTCAGAAAAAGGTGAGGTCAACTAAATCATTTATCTTAAAAACTCCGCCGTCGGTTTTCTTTAGCTTCGATATAATAGTGTCATTTCGATCGTAGATTGTGTCCGCAAAACATCTTTTTGCCGTAGAGCAGTTTCTGTATTTGTCGAAGAACGTTCTATTTATAAGAAATGTATAAAAATTCAATTAAAGCCCGTTTCTTTACCGTCTCCGTAACGTTCGATTTATCTTAATGAAATCCCTGTGCAATTACGATTCAGAAAGTGGATAAGAGGAGCGGTTATCGTCTGTTTTTTTTTCTTTCTACAATTCCTTTTCAATTGTACTACATTTCTAATAAAACAGTAGTAGGTACCAGATTAACATTAGCAGGAAAGGACATCCTTTTCTTAATTTTTGCAAAAGCTTTAAACAGAACTCTTTTCGAAAATACATTCTATAGTGCCTCTATTTTTAATTTAAAATTAGTTAACCAAGTTGTTGTTTATTAATAAGAAGAGAAGAATTAGAAAACAAAAAACAAACGTTTAAACATAATAACATAATACACATTAAGCAATTGTTTCGATCTCAACTGTAGGATTGCATAATAGCAACTGTTCTAGGAAGTTGGTTGAGCTCGAAAAGCCTACCTGTACATTATCAATATTGATAAGTATATCATCAATTTTTCTCCGATTGAAAAGCTGCATGCTGACTGATTTCGTTCCATTGATGATAAGTCGATTCCTAGTACACCAATCCCAAAACTCCATATTAACTATTTTCAAGTTTTATTCGAGTTCGTCTCTATTTTGTCCTTCAACTAGAAACTGTAGTATCAATATTACTTTACCTTTTGTTATATGTAGAGGGAAGTCATTTATGAATATGGAAAAGATTAATGGACCCAACACTGAACCCTGAGGAACACCCAGGTTGACGTTAACAATTAAACATCGTTATCACCTCACACCACAACTTTGATTAATTATTCGTCACTGCTTAAAACGATGATTTGAACCATTTCTTGGAAGGTCGGTTTTGTTTAAATTTAAAGAGATAGATTCCGTTCGCAACATGTGCTAACGATTAGTGCGGTTAAGTAGAGTTTTCGTTAAATTGCTTCTTTATACAATAAGTAGGGGGATGTTTATAAACTGATGCATATCAATTTTATTTATTCATTCGATATTCGGTTGATGATCCTAACACACTACGCTTTCAAACACTTTATCCAATAATTAATCAAAGATGTGGTGTGAGGTGATACCGATGTTTAATTATTATTTTTCTTAGCCCATAGTCCTTGAAATCACTCAGGTTGACGTTAGTGTAATCAGATTTTGTGACCAAGTTTAACACATATTTGTCTACTGCTTACGTAGAATTTTATCCATTCTAGAAAGGTGCATCTAAAACCCATGGCATATAGCTTGGCTGCAATAAAGTTGCGGTCAACACAGTCAAAGGCTTTCGTTAAATCAAAGAACAAAGCTGCAACGAATTTACCCAGATCCAGGCAATCCAACGTATACGCCAATAGAGCACATAACTGTTTCAGTAGATCTTCCAGGATAAAAGCTATGCTGACAGGAACTGATCATATCAAATTTAGCCAGATATGTAATCATCCTGTACACACTATTTCAATAACATCATCCAACATATCTAGCAAGGTGATGTTCTATAATTCCCTATTGATCTATCTATTGATCAGTCGGGCTGGTTTTTGTGGCTGGGTGTTGCCTCGCAGTCCGTTTAGTACCGGGTTCGAATCCCGGTGCTTCCTTTCTGAGTTTGGTTTTCTGTAGTTTTCCAAATTCCACGGCAAATGCGGAAAGGTAACATCTTAAGTCGGTCCACAGCCGCAGGCGTAATAATAACTCAGGCCAGCCGATGCCCCCTTAATTGGCAGTCAGCTGTTTGGGGATGCTAAGGCATGGATTATTTTTTTTTTTTCTCTTAGCGATAAGTAGTACAGTAGCTATCTTTAATTAACTAGGAAAGACTGCGGTATTAATGGAAAGATCAACAATGTACGCCAATGGTCTAACAATTACGCATCCTAACAGCTTCACAAAATGAGTAGATATACATACGATCCAATCCCACCGTCTAGTCGCTTTTAGGTCGCTTATACCTGTCAATATCTGCGATTCACTAACCGGAGCGAAAAAGCGAGTAGTAGTGCAACTTCTTCCTCCTGCATCCGGATAACAATTGTGTATTAGGTTTGTAGCTTGATGGGAGATATTCTGCAAACACATTAACAAGAATAGTTTTGTCAGTTATTATTGTATTATCAACCTCCAAATATATGTCCAATTTGTGGTTAGCTTTCCCAGTTTTGTGCCTAACGAGATTCCAGATTTTTCTGGTTGGGTGTTGCTTGCTATTGTTTATGTACTTATTGTAGTGTTTCTATTATTTTAGCTTTATGTTCTTTCTTTGCTAATTTGTAAATATTCTTAATCTCTTCATCCCCTGTTTGTTTACCTAGGCCTTCGTTGTTTTTTCAGTCACTGCTTTGATATTTCTAACAAAAGGACAGTGCAGGTCGATAAAGTACCTTGGTATGTTGGAAAAGCACTCGTAGGATACGTTGGGATCTTGACAATCCAACACATTCTATTAATTGCCAGTAAATCATGGATCTGAACAAGAGACATTATCGAGCGGTGATGATTTACAATTTCAAGCCATAAAAGGTATTAGGTGACAAGTCGTGTTCCTTTACTACCATAGGGCGGTGCAATTAACATTTTTTTGCACTAATTTTTGAAGGTCGGTAAGCTTTGTTCGCGGTAGATTCTCCACAAAATTATTCAATTAAAAAAGACGACCGTGTGAGATGATGCAGATCTATACTAGGTAGCTTTGATCGTCTCATTTGGTGTACGAGATTATCGATAGTTTAGGTCTTTCAGAATGAGTCAGCTCCAATAAAAATTGAAACAAGAAGATGGTCGCCACATTCTTTGGAATTCATGGACATGTCTTCACTGTGGTACAGTAGTAGTATAGTTTGTTTGTCTCAGTTTCTGCAAAATGTTGGCGAAGACCATCCAAGAGCAATTATCGTTTTGCATCGAGATAACCCTCAACCCCATAGACACCATTTAAACAACTAAGTATTTGAATGTCCAAAACAGAAATCATGGATCATTCGTCCTATAGTCCAGCCCTAGCATCTAATGACTTCTTATTTCTGCGGGTAAAGGATAAATTGCGGGGTCGAAGAAACGGTAGGTGCCTTTAAAGTGAAATAAACAAACTATGGCCAGAAGATTGAGCAAAATGTTGTCAAGATTGGTCTTTATGGATGCAAAACTGCATTGAGTGTGGCGGAGAATAACAATAGCGAAAAGAGGAAAGCCCTGTGGTCTTCATCGCATATTACTTTTTTTTCATTTCTGTACTCCTCGATATTATCTACTTCTAGAAAAAGACAATTTAAATTGAAATTTACTAAATTGTTTGAAATGTTAGTCTGCAACCATATTTCTTTTGTCTGTGGTTGGTGTTAATTGCAGCGGCCTCTTAAGCTGTAGTGCTTGTTTGACTACCGTAACAATGTATTTAATGGCCTTGTTACAGCACTATCTCATTATTTATAATCAATTAAGACTCAATTCGCGGAGAAAGAAGTCCCAATCGATCTCTCACATCATTGGCTAACCGCCTAACCGCTGCGGTTGTCGATTCATCTAACATTCATTTAGCACCTAACCAAAACTTAACGTGTAATCGTAAGTTAAAGTACACTCGAATGTCGATTACATCTTAAACCTCGGTTAATTTAAACTAAACAAAAACAAATGTACCGGCTTTTAGAGTTACAACTTGTTTCAATAGATCTAATTTTATACTTCATTGCTGAATATTATTGATTTTAATAAACCACCCACATTTAAGTGCATACGTTTCACGATCCTGTTGGCGCACAAACAGAGCTAGCGCAGCTAACGTATACACGAAAGCTTGGTCTCTTCCTTTTGTACGTGCAGCAACGACGGCAAGCAGTCCTGCGGTCGTAACTTACGTATAATTTATAGACTTAATCATTTTGTTATGGTAAATTTATATCAGAAGCGATGCGCATAAACCTAGATATATGAAAAGTATATATCGTCTTGTTCTACAATTTTACCAGGTACGTAATTCATTCGAATGTTATTTGAGAACGGCTTACTCCGAGCACATCGTATTCCTGAAAGATGGTACTGAATTATACCGATCTAACTTAAAAGTGTACAAGTTTATTTGTTTGTCGTCGTGTTTCTTTTTCTGACGCAAATATGCTGATTTTATTCCGAAGTTTTAATAAAACCGAGGAAATATTATTCATAAATTGATATTGTAGTTGGCAAACTGCTATTACTTATAAAATATTGTCTTTTATTAGGACATTATTATGTTTCTTAGTGGGTTGGTATAATGTTGATTAATAAAATCTAATACACTAAATAGATCGAAGTTGCAGACAATCAAATTACGGAAATGTTGAACCAGAACGCTGGATTAGACTCTAGAATGAGTGGTGTATGAATATCGAGATTAAAATGTCTGAAGGCACAACAGAACAAGGTAATTATCAAGCTAAAAAACGAGAAGGATGCTATATTAAGAGTTGATGGAATATACGAAGGCTGAAGTACTGCACTTGTAATTTTAAAGAAAGTTGGAGAGAGAGTTGTTGCCTGATTCGCAGAGTTGAATGAGCGTCTTAGAATGAAGAATGCTTTGGACGGAAGGAGTGAGTTGGGGAGGTGATTCATTGCCTGATGAGAAATTGTGTTTTAGTAGACCTACTATTTTAATTTTAATTTTTATTTTCAAGCATAGACTTCTTAGATTGGATATGATTTGTTAATTTTGGAATTCCTTTTTTGGGCATCTTTCTTTAAATTTACTGTTTAGGATTGGAACTGCTGTTCCTTTAGCCTTTTTTTGTCTCACTTGGGTGCGTTGGTACGATGCCATTTGAGGTAATTGGTGATATCTTGTTTTGTTATGAGACGCTCTCTCTAACATTTTCCTGATGAACGCCAGCGCGAACTCCGTAAGTGTTTGGAGCTGCAAATCTCTGTGAATTTGGGCATTAGACACATACCAAGGTGCTGTTGGAATAATTCGCAGCATCCAGTTCTGCAATACGTTGAGACGTTTGATTTGGGATGCACTGGCGCTGGACCAGGCTAGGGCTCCATACGTTAAGATCGGCTGGAGAAATATCGTATAAATCAGCAGCTTAATTTTAACATTCAAGGAACTTCTAGCGCAGAGGAGTGGATAGAGGACAGACCTCGCCCACAGGAACCT
Source organism: Holotrichia oblita (assembly GCA_023690525.1). Taxonomy (NCBI): domain Eukaryota; kingdom Metazoa; phylum Arthropoda; class Insecta; order Coleoptera; family Scarabaeidae; genus Holotrichia; species Holotrichia oblita. The sequence goes on from CM043018.1 coordinate 139,631,330, forward strand.
AGAGATAACATTCGCGAAATTCTGCCTGAATATCAGCTTGGTGTCCAACGTTATTCCCAGGTAAGTAATGTGGGGTTTCCAATGGAGTTGTTTACCTTTGATAGCTATAGTGGTGGATGGAAGATTACGCTTACGCGAAAATCGTATAGCTTCGCGCTTAGTTGGTTTAATTTTTAACCTCCACTATGTCGACCATTCCGTTATCTCGTTTACATAGGTTTGCAGCTGCTGGCACATCAGACCGTCGTTACGTGACGAGCGGTATTATCCGCGTATATGACTAACTTACAATTAGTGTGTAGTGATCTCGGAATATTGGATGTATAGAGGATAAAAAGTTCGGGTCCTAAGAGAGAACCCTGTGGAACGCCCGCACGAATGAACCTGAGGGCCGAGAACTCGTCAAACATCTTTACCCTAAAAGTCCTATCGGATAGGTAGGACTGAATGAGGGCCACTAAATCCGGGTTGATGCCTAAAAGCCGCATCTTAAATAATCGGCCGTCGTGCCATACCGAGTCGAAGGCGTGAGCAAAGTCTAAAAACACAGCACCAGTAAATTTAGGCTGACAAATATTCCAAATTGCAAGATTGGGTTCAATTAAATAGTTAAACAAAAACTTAACCAAAGAAAGGGAAAACACTAAATTATAAAAAATTCTAGAAAATTGCTTGACAGATCTGGAAGGCAAGTTTTCTTCTTTACCAATAATCCGCAAAAAGCGAGCCAAAGCTAAAAGGAGGGTTGACCTGCAAAGCCTATGAAGACCGCAAACAATTTACTTGAAAAAAAACTTTAACGTCAAATAAAAAATGCCATGGCAGAAATTTCGAACGTGGAAAGAAGAAGAAAGTCAAATAGCTAACAAAGCTCCAATAATCAATCGTGACTAAGCCAAAAGAATATGTTAATAAATTTTATCAAAATTAGGTGCCCAAAACCTGAAAAATCCTGATCCGAATTAATGTGTTTTAGAAAGGCGGAAAGTTAAAAGAAATCAAGAAAGTTGGGTAACAGACCTGCAAGCTAAGTTTCCTTGGTTCTCTCATTCAGTAACACTAAAAACGAACCTCCAACAATCCGCAAAAGGGCGAGCCAGAGCCAAAAGGAGGGTTAAAATGTTAACAAATTTTATCAAAATCAGGTGCTTGAAACCTGTAAATCCTGAGCCGAACCAATATATAATTTTGAATTTCAAAGAGACCCATTACTCTCTCATCATTCCTTCTCAAGAGAATGGAGCTTCACCCTTACCAACATGTCTACCAGAAGTCTAAATCAACTCCACCTCCACCTCCACTCTCCACCACATCACAAACAAAGTGGAGGAGTCACTAATGGCAAAAGAAATAGCTTTTTGCGCTTTTCTTGATGTAGAGGGTGCTCTTGATAACACCTACTTTGAAAGCATAGAAAGGGTGGCTTCTGCCAAAGGGTTTCACCCGTTGGCGACTGAATGGATTAAAGCCATGCTACAAAGTCCACGAATAAGCACTACACTAGGATCAGAAACCGCTACAGTCAGTGCCAGCAGAGGATGTCCCCCTTATCACCGCTGCTCTGGTGTTGTTGTTGTTCTCATAAGTATCATAACCAGAGATGGATTTGAGGTGCAAGGATAAGCTGACGACCAGGTAATCATGATCCGTGGTAAGTATGATCAAATCATATCGCAAGTTATGTAAAGAGCTCTCGACTACACGCTTAGTTGGTGTAAAAATCATGCCTGCATCAAACCTGCGTATAAACTCTCAAAAGATTACTATCGCCCATTTCGCAAGGAAAAGAAAAGTCTATCTTACATCTATCTCTATGGAGGGAAAAAGTATTAGCTTCAGCAATGAAGCTAAATACTTGGGAGTTATGTTGGGCAGAAAACTGTCGTCGAACCTCCATATCAACTAGTTACAGAAGAAGGCCATGAAAACATCGCTAATTTGCCGAAGTTTGCTCGGTAAGTTCTGGGGCCTCAAGCCTCAAATGATCCTATGGTCATATACGGCAATTATAAGACCCATGATCACCTATGCTGCTTTGATGGAGGAGGCCAAAAACAACACAGAAGACTGTACAACAACAGTTTGCGTTCCTTAGTTTGGAACTGTCCTTGCCATCAATTCAGTATCCTTAAAGTCTATTCTAAAAGCTCTTAAGTATCAATTTTAATTATAAAAATAGGAAATGCAACATTAACATCTTTTTTTAGATCTTGTTCTATTCGATATGAGAGACTAAAGTTATAGAAGTAGATGACCTACAATACAATACACACATTTTACATCTTGAAACCGCCAGAGATGTCAAACTATAAGTCTTGTAGTAGCAGTAACAAAGCAATGACTCAAACAAAGAATACGCCGATCATTGTCTCTTTGGAACAAACTAGGAATACACTATTAAGTAATTCCCTTGTGTAATAAACGTACGAGAACAATTTGTTTTGTGCGGCCTCTTTCGTTCTTTAAAGATCAGTAGACTTTATGTGTTCTTGTTCACATACGGTATAAATCACTTGATCCTACGGAGCACGTTTTTAATACACTCAAACGCACGAGATATACCGTCCGACACCAACGAACATATACACACAGGAAAATCCTTAAGCTTTTATTATCCACGTGTTTGTTCGCAGTGAGGAGCGAGAAACAGCGAAAGGTAACGAGTTGTGGAAGGAAACATCGTTACGCATCGAGAATCATAATGAAGGGAAATAGGAATAAAATTTTATGAAGGCTATACAGACTTTTTTATAAGGTGACTTATATACGATTGTGAAAGGTTATTTTAGGCGACACATTGTTGCAATTGTGCGAAAGATTTTATGTTACAATAGCGATTTCCCTCTTGAGGAAAGAGAAAAGAAAAATAAAAGAGAAAAAGAGCGTTACTAATACGAGAAGGATACAGGCTAATATGAAGTCGTAAAAAATTTAAGCGCTCTTGAAAGTGTCGGTTTTCTGCCGACTTAACGGGTTATGTTATTGTTGTCTACGCAAACTTTTATGCGCTATAAAGGTGTAATGTGAAAAGGGGAAGTACAATTTTTGCGAAAAAATTTTGACGATTTCGGTTGGAATTAACTTAAAAAATTTCTACAATATGGAAGTGTAATTGCATCATTTTGTTTAATAAAAATCAGTTGCTATGAAATAAAAGGATTGGAAAGAAACATTGGTCCTAGTCGACATTAAAATTGGTACTGCACGAGTCCAAAACATAATGCATACCTTAAACAAACCACCAACAAAATTGTGGAAGACACAAATACAAGCGTCTCTTGTTCTTCAGAACTTTCGTTTCAACCCTTTCTTACTTGGATTGAACCATTCTGCTACATTTTGAAGTGATCCCATTAAAATCGACCTAATCTGTATTAACCTTGCCGACTCAAGTTTCCTTTGTGAAATTGCTGTTGAAATTGAGGCCGCAAGGGATTGAGTCAGCTTAAAAAAAAAACTAAACTGTCTTGGGCATGGCTGTCTTGGGAATCGGAAATGCCCATCAATCAGAAAAATTCCAACGTTCTCAGAGGACAGCCAATGGCAAAAGCAAAATAGTCAAGCGACAGTGAAGACGTCATCCAAGTTATGATCGCATTACTGGTATTCTAGTGAAAAATCAGGATACTGAAGAAGGGAATCCCACCAGTATGATTAAAAGCAACAAAATCTATCAGCTAGAAGTTGGTTGAAAATTTTTTCGAAATAATTTCCCCCACATTCAATGCACCTCTCCACCCTCCGAAAGGGATCCTTAAACGCGCTCTGCCAAGTTTCATTAGGGCGTAAGGCATAGGCGTTGTCTCAAGCTCTCATAAATTTCTCATCACTGAAACACTGCATCTCTTTCAATTTCATTTTCACATTTGGAAACAGCGCAAAGCCGCAGGGTGGAAGGTCTGGACTGTAAGGAGGGTGGTGAAGGAGTTTCAGACTTGTAGTAGTCAAATATTTGATGCATTTGACCGTTGGTGCGGTGAGCTGGAGCGTTATCATGATGGAGAAATCAACCATCTACACTGAAAGTGTTTTGTAAAATTACGTAAATGAATATGGCAATTGGTGACCATATATGTACATATGCGTAAAATACAAACTGTAGTGATTTTATAAATCAAAAGGAAACTTACAAACCATTTTGTGAAATCTTTGTAGGAAATTTACAAAGCTCATATAATTTTAAAAGTACACTGTAGTTTGACAAAAAGTAAATTTACCAGCAATGTGTGAATTTAATCGGGGGTTGTAGTTTCATAAATGTGAAATCACAAATCTATTCTGTATTTTTTGCTTGTTTTTCTACAAACCTAAAGTAAATATAATACTCTGTTTATGAGTTTTCATAAGGCCACTAAGTTAGTGAATGTTATAAGATTCGTCACATACCTATCAAAATTCGATCAGTAATATATAAAATGTAATAGACAGTATACGAATTTCTAAATATTAATTTTTTTGAATGCAATCGTGATTGATAAATAAAGAATCTAGTACTGCACTTACCCATACTTATTGTAGAAAATACTGTTTTCAATAAAATAATATATTATGTCATGCTATGTATCTAAAAAGTATTAGTGAGGAATTTACTAAATAAAAACAGCAGGTTCAAATGAAAATATCTATTATTCTACTAATGATGATACGAGGGAGCGTTTTTATATGGGAATGGGGGATAAGGGATGGAAATAAAATAACCAAATTATTTTTCTTTTTCAATATATTCACCTGCAAGACGGATACATTTTTCACATCTTTCAATTAATTTATTTATACCCTCATAAAAAATGATTTCTCTTTATCTGCAAAATACGCCGAAACTGCCTCCTTGACTTCATCATCGGCAGTAAATTTTTTACCCCGCAGCTCTTTTTTCATTTTCGGAAACAGGTAATAATCACTCGGGGCCAGGTCTGGGCTGTAGGGTGGGTGATTCACAATTTTGAAGCCCACCTTATGCAGGGCAGCTAACGCAACGCGGCTCTTGTGGACGGGCGCGTTGTCGTGCAAAAGCAGCACACCTTTCGTCAATTTTCCCTGTCTTTTCTCTTTAATGGCTTCTTTTAGTCGCTCTAATATTGAAGCGTAATATTCTCCGGTTATAGAAACACCTTTATCTTTATAATCAATCAACAATATTCCTTCCGAGTCCCAAAATACCGTTGCCATGTGTTTCCCAGCTGATTGTGACACTTTAAATTTCTTGGGAGGTGCTGTGACCTTTTTATGCCACTGCATGGAGTCTTGTTTGGACTCAGGTTCATAATGATGAACCCAAGTTTCGTCTCCAGTAACAATTCGACTCAATACACCATCCTTGTCTTCATTACAGAGGTCCAAAAATGCACGCGAACACTCTACGCGCTGTTGTTTTTGCGACGGCGTGAGCATTCTCGGCACCCATCTTGCGCTGACCTTAGACATGCCGAGATAATCGTGTAGGATTTTAAAAATTGTTGTATCGGATACTCCAACCATTTCTGCGAGTTGTTTCTTCTTTAGTCGAGCATCTTCGAGTACAATTTTTTCAACTTTTTGGATAAGTGCTGGCGTGGTCACCTCAATGCTCCTGCCCGGCCTCGGGTCGTCTTCAAGGGATTCCCTTCCTTGTTTAAATAAACTATGCCACTTGTACACCATGGTTTTTCCTGGAAAAGAGTCGCCGTAAACCAATGACATCTCATTCATTATGGTCGCGACTGATTTTCCTTGCCTGGTAAGGAACTTTATAACGGCACGATATTCGATTTTTTCCATATTTCACTTTTCACTCCTGATTATGTTACTAAGTTGACGATAGCTCAAAGACTAACTGTCTAATAACAATGAAACTTCGTATTTATACTAATTATGAGTCGCTGCGCAGGCCACGTCCCCAATGCGCCTAATCACCCCCCTACAACCCGCTCATTCCGCGAATATAAAAACGCTCCCTCGTAAATATTTTAGAAAATAACGCTGAATAAATTCCGAAAACGATGAAGCCTCCTTCGGATATTAAAGGTCCAATATAAAATATAATGCAAAATTCATCCCAAAAACCTCAAGAAAGTCATCGATTTCGATTAATTCTTCACTTTCAAAGTATATTTTGTACGTGATTTGTCCATTTGTACCTGCAAGGGATTAATTTGAGTAGGTATATTAATTATAACAATGCATCGACTTACCAAATTCTATAACACATGGAGCTGATATGGTGGGAATGATAGTTTTTTCGATGTCCTGAAACAAATGTACACAATCTTTCGTAAGGTGTATTTAAGTATTGTTACAACTTCCTAGTTACCTTATTATTGTCCATAATCTTGATATATTATCATTGAAATAATTCGCAAAGAACAGCAAGGAAGCTTCCACATTACTCCGGCAATCATCTTTACAGCTCATGTTAGAATATTTCCAATTTCAAAATGCCATTTTATTCAAAACAATTGGCCATTCCTTTTTTATTTCTTCATGTAAATTCATACTATTTGATGCTTGTTTTTGGACGAACCTATAGGATTACATAATTCAAAACTATCCTGAAATACATAGTATAGTTTGCACTGCTATTGGATCTTGAAAAAAAATATTATTCTTGATGCAGTTGCCATCGGATGTGTCTGTTAGAATATTATCATGTTCAGAATGATACACTGTAAAATACTTTTTAAAAAAATTAGCATTCTTAAAAAGTGTTAATAATTGGTACATAATAATATGTGCAGATATCAACAAGGGATACTTGAATTCGATTAAACATTTTATTAAACATATTATTTTGTAAAATATTTTTATCTATTTTGGTGCTATGTATATTCCTGATCTAACCTATTTACTTTAAAATCTGTATTTAGTTCATTTATACCTAAAATAGCATCCATGATTAATTGTAAAGACGAATTGGTTAAGACATGTTTTGCTTCTAAACCTAAACAAAGAGAACTAATTAATTTTAGCCCATTATAAGGCATACTTTCATAATCCTCAGTTTTGGATTCTTTAATGATATTACTATTAGTGTTCATTCATTTTTAAAACATGCCTTGTAGGTACCTAAAATGACATCTACAAAAGTGCTGTTTCATGTTATTGACGTTGGTAAAAATTGTTTGTGATCTGCAAATATTAAAGCATGAACACCTTAAAAAGACCTCAGTCTAATATGATTATAAAGATGCTTTGCTAATGCTGTTTCATCAACAGTTATAAAATCACAATCTACTCTTCTTAGTTCTTATATGCCATCTAAATATATGACATTGCAATTTATTACAGTTGAAAAACACTAAATTGCAATTGATGTAACGATAATAAAATAAAACGCCTTGGGCATTGCGATGATATTTTATGTGGAGATTGTATTTCTCAATAGAACTATCTAGTTACAATGCCGCATATATTGCAAGCAAATATAATAGAAAGATGAGGCGGAATGAGCGGGTTGTAGGGGGGTGATTAAGCGCATTGGGGGCGTGGCCTGTGCAACGACTCATAATTAGTATAAATAGGAAGTTTCATTGTTATTAGACAGTTAGTCTTTGAGCTATCGTCAACCAAGTAACATAATCAGGAGAAAAAAGTGAAATATGGAAAAAAATCGAATATGGTGCCGCTATAAAGTTCCTTACCAGGCAAAGAAAATCAGTCGCGACCATAATGAATGAGATGTCATTGGTTTACGGCGACTCTTGTCCAGGAAAAACCATGGTGTACAAGTGGCATAGTTTATTTAAACAAGGAAGAGAATCCCTTGAAGACGACCCGAGGTCGGGCAGGAGCATTGAGGTGAGCACTTATCCAAAAAGTTGAAAAATTGAGGTGACCACGCCAGCACTTATCCAAAAAGTTGAAAAAATTGTACTCGAAGATGCTCGACTAAAGAAGAAACAACTCGCAGAAATGGTTGGAGTATCCGATACAACAATTTTTAAAATCCTACACGATCATCTCGGCATGTCTAAGGTCAGCACAAGATGGGTGCCGAGAATGCTCACGCCGCCGCAAAAACAACAGCGCGTAGAGTGTTCGCGTGCATTTTTGGACCTCTGTAATGAAGACAAGGATGGTGTATTGAGTCGAATTATTACTGGAGACCAAACTTGGGTTCATCATTATGAACCTGAGTCCAAACAAGACTCCATGCAGTGGCAGTGTCACAATCAGCTGGAAAATTCATGGCAACGGTATTTTGGGACTCGGAAGGAATATTGTTGATTGATTATAAAGATAAAAGTGTTTCTATAACCGGAGAATATTACGCTTCAATATTAGAGCGACTAAAAGAAGCCATTAAAGAGAAAATACGGGGAAAATTGACGAAAGGTGTGCTGCTTTTGCGCGACAACGCGCCCGTCCACAAGAGCCGCGTTGCGTTAGCTGCCCCGCATAATGTGGGTTTCGAAATTGTGAATCACCCACCCTACAGCCCAGACCTGGCCCCGAGTGATTATTACCTGTTTCCGAAAATGAAAAAAAAGCTGCGGGGTAAAAAATTTACTGCCAATGATGAAGTCAAGGAAGCAGTTTCCGCGTATTTTGCAGATAAAGAGAAATCATTTTTTATGAGGGTATAAATAAATTAATTGAAAGATGTGAAAAATGTATCCGTTTTGCAGGCGAATATATTGAAAAAGAAAAATAATTAGGTTTTTTTATTTCTACCCCTTATCCCCCATTCCGCGAATATAAAAACGCTCCCTCGTAACTTCCTTTTTTTAGTAAAACTAACAGCAGAAATTGTATTCAATGGTAGGTTTCCTCACCGTATCTGTGCAGGCACTAACATATTTAATATAATAATCCATAATTCCAGTCGAGTTCAATCATACGTTCATCATCGGAATCATTTTCTTCTTTAGAAATCTTCTGCCAGCTACAGGAGTGTCCTCATCATCAAAGACCTAAACTTTGTTTTGAGTTTTGATCGGCACATCATAATAGTCTCGTCATCGCTTATGATGTTGTTCATAAATGATCATGCAGAATCGAATGAATCGCCGATGTATTTAAGGCTAAGGTGTCCTCTATTTGTTGGTAGGTCACTCACCTGTCATCATCATTGTCGACAGAGCAGTGATTGTTGTTAGAACGACCTAGTAAGTTTTTCAAAATACATGTTTAACGTTTCTTGAACAGCAAAAGCTTTCGAAACGATTACCAAACTTACTAGTGCATAAATGATATCGAAAGCTTCCTTTTAAAATTCTATTTTTATTTGATAACGTATTTATTCCTTTCAAAGTTTCAACAAAAACATATTTATCTACAGGGGATGTGTACAATGTATAATATTTCAAAATCCATCCATTAGTAAACATTGTTGTGAACCCTCCGTTACACTTCACCCCAGACATCTTAAACCGGGACCTGTTAATTGATCTCGAGATAAATAGAAATGCTAGTTAGATGATAAAAAGGGTTCAATTTAGACCGGACCACACAGTAGACAGATTTAATTTAAAGTCTTTTATTTTCCACACGTTGAATTAAGGCCGCTTTTTATATGTACAGATGGAATATAAATTAAGCTCTAAATCTGTATTAAAATATGCAGCCCTATACCTCCTGTTCTTTTTTGTACCGCACGCGGATGGTTTTAAACAATAAATTAAGGGGTAATTTTACTCGACATCGGTTTGCTTCTATTTAAAAATACAAAAGCTCTTGTATACTAACAATTATGCTAATGTGGTTAAAAAAAAAAAAACAGGAATAAGTTTTTTTTCTAAAGCTGGGCCTGCTGATTTCTCCTAAAATTGCATTGAATTGACAAAATGCTACGACACAACGTTGGCGCGCGAAGGCAACAAAAAAGTTGGGAAACTCTTTAATTTTAGATCTCGCTTTCCTCCAGTTTTTCCCCTCCAATAAATTTTCATGTTTGCGCGGCGGAAAAATGACAGGCAATACGAGATAAAAATTACGAAGTTTTCCCTTTGTTTCACGTAGCAATTTCGGCATGAAAAGGCTATTATTTCCCCAACATCCCGAAATGTCGGAGGTAATGTGTTCTATGTGAAATAAAACACTATAAAAGTTTTTACTGAACGTGTGTAGGTACGTGCTCGCCATCGCGCCCGCAATAAAACATACACATTAATATCTCTCCATTTACTACTATGTGCAAATAATACTGCACCGTGAGGCTATATTTATATGAGTGCACGGTTGTAAATTGCTTCGCAATGTCAACTCGTAGTAGATATTTATATACGATTGTTGGCAACGTTGAATTACTAGCGGATTGCTTGTGTATTAATTACGACCTCGGATTGTGGAGTATTTCACATTTCCACTAGTTTTGGATTTATTCTCCACATTTGTCGGGAATTCTCCATAAAGTTTTATTGATATATTATACTATTAGTGTAAGCTAAAATCTCAATGTAAACTAAGGCGACCAGTAATTGGCATTCAACTGGCATTAGCTGCAACAGCATTTCTCTCGATAGTCGTGGTGGTAAGAGCTGCTAACGAATCTTTGTAACGTCTATCTAGATCGGTGCTCCAGTTGAGCTACTATTACTGTTGAGGATTAATTAACAGCGCAATATTATTTACAGTGTTTAATGTTGTAACAAAGCCATGAAAACACTGTTACAAACGCAATTTACAGATCAAGAGCTTTGAGCTCTAGTCTTGAGAAGCACTACTAGATCAAGAAGGCATAGACGCCACTAATGACATGGTCTGCTTTTCAAGACGATCTCTTCAAATAAAGACAATTTGTTGAAGGAAATTTATTCTAACCAAAGCATAGAACCACCCCCTTCTACTGCATTTTAAAGCGCCACAAAATTTTGCTTTTTCCATCCTGTTCCTTCGAAAAATTTGTTCGAAATCGAAAAAGAAAAATTAAGGGTTTCAAAAAATGATTTCAGCGCGATTAAAAATGGAAAAAAGCGAAACCTGATGAAAGAGAACTGATAAACTTTGAACTAAAACATAGTTAAAAGAAGAAGAGATCCAAAACTCTTTGCCCACTTCGTTCTTGAACAAATAAATGCTAAATCAATATCGGCGACTGAACCATACAGCTCAGCACAAGACATTTACAAATTAAACTTTCACGACCGTCGTCTTCACAAAACTCTTGGATCAAACTGTTGCTCAAGAACTTATGGTGGGCGTTTACCCTATAGCGTCGACCCTTAAAACTCTGCAGCTGCACTACCCAATCCCTGATTTGATAGTTTCAGGGCAACGTAGTAGGGGAGGACAAACTCGGTTCGGGGAGTAGGATGGTTGTCTGGTTGGGGAAATCTTTAGTTTCATCCTAAAACAACTCGGTGACTCTGGGACCCTACGGTTTCACTGGGCGGATACGATCACCGGAGGGGCGAAAGAGTTGCTAACTGTCATTATTGTGGCCAAGTGAGGCACCCTACGGGCTTTGCAGCTGCACTACCCCATCCTTGGTGGCCACACCCCGTAGTTCAGGCTTAATTCACAGGCGGGCGTGGTTGTACCTCACGTTGCCAGGGGACGACAAAAGTTTCCCACGCTTGGCCGATAGTTGCCATCCGCCTAAAACAACTCGAGGCCTCTGGGACCCCTGGGGATAGATGTTGGCGCGGTAGGCAGTTTGGGGTAGGGCTTCGGGCGCTAAAGCGTAGTCCAGGCTTAATTCACAGTCGGTGACCACGGTCCGATCATCCGTTTCCCAACGTTGGGGTTAGATGGAGGTAGGAGTTCGCTAAAACGTCTCCAGCGGTGACCCGTCCAACGTTGACAAGGAAACTTGTCTAACATGGGTAGTACGGGGGAGAGGAGCCCACTGGCTCGCCGGTCCTCACCGCGAGGTGTCGGTCTCGTGCGGACGGTGAGGTAGTGGGTGACAGTTTCAAGGCTCATAACTTGTTATGTGCAGTGTGGTACCGAAATTTGTAGGATATGGGCTAACGCCTAGGTGCCTGCGGCTTACCATCACAGCCAATTTTTAATCGGTGTTGTTCAAGAACTCGGATAGTTGCCATCCGCAAGGAAGCCTAGGCCCCGTGGGGTTAGATGTGAGGTAGGAGTTCGCTAAAGCGTCTCCAGCGGTGACCTGTCCAACGTTGACAAGGAAACTTGTCTAACATGGGTAGCACGGGGGAGAGGAGCCCACCGGCTCGCCGGTCCTCTCCGCGAGGTGTCGGTCTCGTGCGGACGGTGAGGTAGTGGGTGACAGTTTCAAGGCTCATAACTTGTTATGTGCAGTGTGGTACCGAAATTTGTAGGATATGGGCTAACGCCTAGGTGCCTGCGGCCACCATCAGCCAATTTCTCTCTAATCGGTGTTGTTCAAGAACTGTAAAACCGATTTGACGAACTGGAGAACCTGAACGTTATCACCAGAGTCGCTTATTAAGCTTTACCGTCATAATTAATGCAGATGGCTATATGGCACCTGATTGGTTAACGTGATCTGATGTTTACATATTACAGAGGTGTAGTTTAATATGTTTTGTGTGTTTTTTGAAGATAATGTTGAAATCAACCACAGTTTATCCTACAAACTTTTGTGACTTGATGATTAATAGGCACAGAAATGTTTTCAATTTCATCATAAATGTTCAGCAAAGCTCAGAGATGATTTTTCAAGATATATCCTTGAAAAAATCAAGCCAGAATAGCTCTGATTACACGGAGATTGTTTTTCACTACCAGGAATCGCTCTTTCACCTTTGGTATGGCTAGACTTTCTCCAATGTTTTCTCCCTCCCTTTTCTTTGGAATCTATTAGATTTTGAGAAAAAACAAATAAAGATTAGCGTTCTGCTTTTCTTATAGTCAGTTCTAGATGGTCTGGGGTGTCAATTTCATTTTTCCGCACGGTTCCAAGAAGAGTCTTTTGTTTTCTCAGCAAAAATTTGGAAAGAGTCGCCGATGTAGAACAATTGTCTACAGTCGGCTTTGAACAACGGTTCAATAAGGGCGTATAACCGTTCAAAAACTACTCCCAGGTGCTTTTCCTGTGTAGACTTGCAAACTATACAGGTAGAAAGTTCTTGTGTGAGCGAGGACCCAAATCTTTATTCCATATCGCGCTGGAAACTAATTGTTCGTCGATAATAGATACAGTTTGTTGACGGGTGCTAATTTATTATCTTGTTGGCTGCCTGGTTTCGTAACTTTATCATCAAGTCTGACATAGTTTCAAATTCGAATATATTTATTTAAAGGGATAGAAGTAGTGAAAATTAGTTTACGAGTCGACTCGTCTGTAGTCTACGTATTGTGGAAGTGTCATCACTTGTAGATATGATTATGATGATGATATTTTAACATTTCTTTCCACTGTTTTCCTTTTCCGTGATTTTTTTGGTTATACAAGTTGTAAACTTGGATTGCTTCACAATTGATGTATCTGCATGTCCTTTGTTTTTTGGCGGTATCAATGTAGGGGTTGGTGCATCTTGGCGGATCCACACCCGGCTCTTCTGGCGTGTAGGAGTATCATAAAATGGTAGGTAAGTTTCATCATCTGCTACTATTTTTCATAGATGCGATTTCCACAATTATTCAACGTTTTCAGAGCGATTCCTACTAGCTTTGCTTTTTGGAAATCGTTAGGCGTTTATGGCACTCAACGAGTAACAACTTTTTCATCCGAAGACGATCATGTCAAGTTGAATTTACTGTTATGGTTTCAACACCAAGAGTTGTCTGAATCGCTTGATAGATGCATCTTGGTTCTTCGCCGATTATACGTCTGACTCTTTCAATGTTTTCAGCGGTAGGTAACTGAAGAACATTCCTTTCATCACCAAATGCGAGTTGCAATCGCTTCAAGAATTTATTGTTTGCTCTATGACAGAAGCGGCTCAACTAACAGTCAGAGTTTACTACTTAGGGATGGTGGGATTTAGAACTGCAGTGCTGCCCTCATAGTGTACACAATTATCTCCATCTAGTTCGCTGTTTTCTTGATGCAGTAGTCTCGTCTAATACCTCAACATATTCAATGTTGTTTTCTATTTCTGAAGAACTACCATTGGTTTTGCCTGGAAATAATTCTTCATGATAATTTAGAATGATTACCAGCTTTTTGTATGTACCAAATCAACTATTTGTTATTTGTGATAGGAATGGTTCCCTTAACAGCCGCATGAGTTCAGAATTTGGTTGCAAAAGATGTGAGGATAATTTACATGCATGAGTGAAATGGAAGATAAGCGATCTGGCGTCTTCAAAAAAGCTCGCGTGGTAATCTTTAGGTCAAGCTGGTTCCGTTCGTTAACAGTTCTCATCTTAGTGCTTCATTCCTTATTCTGTCTCTTTTGGTTGTGCCTTTTCAAGGAAGCATCTGAAGGTAGATCATTCAATTTAAAATTTCCATGGGTTACTTGGCGGTAGAGATCATAATAACACATCATAATAAAACTAAATCTAGCCAATCAAATACGTCCTAACATTAATGCTAGGTTAAGCTTAACAACCTCCAAACGCATAAAACGAATATAATATTGAAATTATATTGACCCCTATGTGAATAGTTCGATTAGCAGTCGTTTCCCATAATATTAGATGTGCGTGTGAATGTATGCCTGAAACGATAGCAGAAATGAAAAAAAAAAGCTATCTCAAAGGAATCGGCAAAAACGAAAAAATATGTGAAATAGTATAAAACGCATTAAACTTGAACTAATAGAACACGATTTTCCATAAGTTGAAACTTCGCATGTACACTCGTAGTCCATTAAGCTAAAGCGCTGTAGCGTTAATTAAATAAGGTAATGAAAATTCTCGAAAGCCAGTTACTTATTTAGGTTCATATAAGTTACCATAAAGCTGAATAAGCATTGGCATTTAAAGTAAATTTATATTATCTACTTCAGATAGACGCAATATCATTATTCTAAGCGCTACACACAAGATAACCACATTAAAATATCTCGCAAATACCACCGTGTCCGTGTTTCCTTTTTTTCTACTTTTATGCTGGTGGTAATTAATTTTCTTCACAGTTCTAGAAAGTAGGTACTCAATCGGTTATACAATAAACAGTTTCATCTAAATCTGTTTCCTTCTTAGTATGTATGAGAAGCAAATTTATACAGGTAGAAACTAAATTAATGTAAACTTATCTATTACCAAGTATACAATCTAAGCAGGTACTAAGCCTATTATTAAGGTACGTCGGAAATACTATTAAATCTGGCAACAGTTTCTATTATTTATAGGTCCTATTAATCTTTTTAATGCTCAGTGTGTTAGGTTTAATAGTAAGCGACCCCGTCACTTCGTACTCAGGTCAAACGCTACCTATTAGCCTTGAATAACCTTCCTTATATTCATAGATGTAATATAAGTACATATATGTATGCTCGCTAGGCTCTGATAGACATAATATTATAGTATTTAACTTAACTCGTATGAAACCGTTTTTCGTATTGATTATTTTGATTTATTACTCTATAATATCCTATTCTCTACCTAACATCCTAATAGATTTCTGAAGTGTCGCTTTGATTGTGGAAAATGATTGCATAAGTTTGTCCTTGCTTAATAAGCACAGCATGCTAGCATGTCTTAATCTTCTTGATAAAGGGAACCGCTTTTAGTGTCTACTTTTATCCACTTTTTAGGGGAGGAGGAGAAACTTTGTTTTGAAACAACGGAAAGATTTAGGAATCTATGATTACTTCTCAGCTGCTGAAACAACAAATCGTTTGCCTAGGAAAGAGGACCAGCTTGCAATACCCTCAACTTCAACTCCTTCAACAAAAGGACTGACAGCGACAAATGTTTCAACTTACGATATTTTACCCATTCCTCACGTGGATAGGTCAGGCAATGGTGATGAGACGAGGATATGTTCGAGAGGTAAGGAGCGCAGACTCATTGTAGCTACAAGTACACCTACTATTGAAGAAATAGGAAGGAAAAAGGAAGAACAAGGAGAAAAACGGGAGCTAATCCAGTTAAAAACATCTTCTTTCATCAAAAATTGAAAGTGACAGGAGCCTCAAACTGGGTATAGTGACAATAACTCTAAGGAGGCCAAGTTCTTTATAGATGAAGACAGAGGTGACTGAAACAATAACCAGATCATCACATCAGACATAATTAGCTGTATTAGTTGATAGCTGGGTTGTGTGGGGCTATTTACCATTTTTGTTTAGAATTTAGCGAGAAAAAGTTTAGAGATGGCTTCAGCTTCAATTATTAAAGAGAAAAGTAATTGATCCAGTTCTAAGGCCCAGTATCATCTAAAACCATTTCCACCACCCATCCATCCAGCTCCAATTAAAAATTATTTATTTAATACGCTTCGATGGGTGAGACGAAAATGGACAACTATACTTCTAATGTGGTTTAAAATATCAGGTAGTCATATAAAATTCTAGTGCTACGAGAAATGATTTTGCTGATTTTGCACTGGATTTGATAGTTTGGTGGTTCAAGACTCCCTAAGATGATCCCTAAGATGCGATGAACCACCACTTTACCACAAAACAAATTACAAAATGAGTTTAATCGGGTCAAAGAGAATCAGTCCTCTGCTTTTTTGCTTTTTTTGCTAATGAAAATACTGATTATTGGAGAGGGTGGTGGTGATTGGAGCTATCCTATTTTTCCAGGAAAGAGGTACTGAATGTGACAGCCAACCCCTCAGATATATTAGGGCAGGAAATGGAATTTTTCACCATAAATGACAGGGCTTTATCATGGACAGGAAGTGGGTCTGATGCGGTTATTGGTCATATGAGGAAGCTGCAGTTTTTCCATCAGTTCAAGTAGTTCAGAAACTATTACCATTTTCTTAAAATCGTCTTCGTTATGAAGCTAGTGTCACTACAAAGAGATATCACTGAAAACTACAATCAAGCTACCAGAAGAGACTGTGGTCTTGTTATTGGCCTTTATGATCTGTGTTATCAAAATGAACAATAAGAGAGTGGTCGTGCATCCTATAATGATCTTCCAAAGAACCACTGTTGCAAAAAAGTGTAATAATAATGCTGCATTCCTATTGGCTCTCTTCAATGCAGGGAGGATGAAGAAGGAATGAGTAGAACGAAGTCAGTACAGTATAAAGCAATTTTGATCAAGACATAAACATTAACTTTAATTAGGACCATTTCAAACACCGAAAGTGACACGAGATTCAAGATTGGTAGTGACAATGACTCTAAGGAGGCCAAGTTCTCTATAGATGAACACAGAGGTGGCCGAAACAATAAACAGACCAACACATCAGACAAACTTAGTGTAGATAGCTGGGTTGCTGTCAAATATGGAGGAAATATTAACCCAGGTTTGCTTGTGGAGAAATCCAAAGATGTATGGAAAAAATGTTTTCGATGCTAAAGATAATACGAAGAGATTTCTTAGTTCTTTAGTTGGGCGTGATAAGATACGGCTACCATTGATTGGAGCTTTAAGCACTAATAACAATTAGGCCAAATCAGCATAATTTGGGATTCTATGGAGCACATTTGAAGATGTCAGAATTTTTCAAACATTAACTATAGCAGTTTGCTGGCTTTTCCCCTACATAAGAAACAATACTCATTTGCATGGTAATACCACATGATGCTATAGTCGCAAATACTCCAAAATTAACGTTATATACTGGGAGAAGGACACAGGAGGGAGTTTTCCAAAGAAAAACAACGTCAGTTCTGAAGAACTGTCTGGATCTCTATAATTAGTGTAGATAGCTGGATTGCTGTCAAATATGGAGGAAATATTAACCCAGCAGAAATCCAAAGATGTATGGAAAAAATGTTTTCGATGCCAAAGATAATACGAAGAGATTTCTTAGTTCTTTAGTTGAGCGTGATAAATACGGCTATCATTGATTGGAGCTTTAAGCTAATTTCAGGCCAAATCAGCATAATTTGGGATTCTATGGAGCACATTTGAAGATGTCAGAATTTTTCAAACATTAACTATAGCAGTTTGCTGGCTTTTCCCCTACATAAGAAACAATACTCATTTGCATGGTAATACCACATGATGCTATAGTCGCAAATACTCCAAAATTAACGTTATATAGTGGGAGAAGGAGACAGGAGGGAGGTTTCCAAAGAAAAACAACTTCAGTTCTGAAGAACTGTCTGGATCTCTATAAGCAAGGCTCCTACGAGGTGGGTTAGGAAACTAATGCGACTAATTTTTTATTAACCAATTTTTTTTTATCCCCCGTCTCCCCAAAGTTGATCCCATGGGCAGCTGTATACCAGCAGAGTTGTTGTTTCCAGACTTCAGAAGGTATTGCCTTTAATAAGTCTGTTACATTCTTTTGGATGTTCTCCAGAATGACGTTCTTTTAAAGGAAAATAAAAAAAAGTCTCAAGGACTAGCATCAGTTGAATAGAAATTGTGGGAAGGGGGGTGAGGGGAAGGAGGGATGAGAAATTACAGGAATGCCTTTTGATGTCAGAAGCTCGCTAATGGAGATGGTAGATAACATAGGGCGTTGTCATGATAAAGCATCCATTTCTATGCAATGCCCGTTCACACATGAATCACCCTTCTTCTGAACCTGTCAAAGCCACACTTGTAAAAAAATTTGGTTGACAGGTTGAGAATTCTCACTTACTAGTTCTTTAATAATGTCGTCAAGCACCATATTAAAAAGGACTGGGCTAAGCACTCCCCCTTGCCTCAGTCCATCCTTGGTTAAAAATTCTTCGGACTCGATATTTCTCGTTCTTGCGTGACTCTTACTATGGCCTTGCAGAGGTTACTATTGACATTTCG
This sequence comes from Holotrichia oblita, assembly GCA_023690525.1. Classification (NCBI taxonomy): domain Eukaryota; kingdom Metazoa; phylum Arthropoda; class Insecta; order Coleoptera; family Scarabaeidae; genus Holotrichia; species Holotrichia oblita. Next base: position 139,650,011 of record CM043018.1, read on the forward strand.
TTTTCTGAGGCTTTCCTTTACCTTTCCTAAACCCGCTTTGGGGTTCTTCAAGCTGTGCTTCAATTTTTAATCTTAACCTTTTTTATAATATTCTCTTATATATTTTCAGCATAATACTAAGTAAAGTAATTCCCCTGTAGTTCCCACATTGCCTAGCATCGCCTCCTTTATGTATGGGCATCAATATTCCGATTTCCCATTCTTCTGGTATTTTTTGTTCAGTCCATATTGTATTATATAGTTGTTCCAGTATCTACTTTCATTCCATTTCTACCCATGTTTTTAATCATTTCTCCTGTTATGCTATCGTGTCCTGCCGGTAGTCATTCATCATCGTTATAGTTAAACGACGGTTTGATCTCACAAGAGCCCTCACAGGTTTGATGTTTTCGGTGGTTTTTGAAGTTGGTTGGCGAGGTTTATTTTCCACTAGTTCTCGCCTACCCAAAAATGATTTGTGCCAGCGAAAATACTGTGCAATGTTCCTAAACCTGCTTCAAGTATTAAAAAGTTACACTTGCACATTCTTCAAGGTACACAAAACTTAATGGCATAATATGACTCTATTCTGTGTGGCAAAAGGACAACTCATAGGGAAAATCAAAATGAATAACATTTCAGGAGATTCTAAGGATATCGTCCTCATGAACTTTCTGGGGAACAGGAACATAATAATGGAAGGTTAGTATAGTATATTTTTGAACGGATTCGCAATCCACCAGCTTGCAGATCTTACATTTTAGCGACCAAATTGTATAAGTTTAGCTACGAGTTTGGCTAATAAATTCCTTTAACGCATTTAAACAGTAGATAAATATGCAAACAGACTCCTTCTAGTCCTTGCAATATCCTCGTTTGATGAAGCTACAAAGAGAAGTCCTACGTCAATAGAGTGCCATTATTTTCGTAACAGTTTGGACATACAAATACAGCTACCGTACAAGACGACTAAACTCTTCAATAGGGAAGCGTTTAATTTATTCCTCGCTACTTCGATACGTTCATGAATAATGCATCCTTAACTTTGACACAGACTTAATAATTTATATAAACAATTGTAAACGGAATTCAGCGCGACTGTCTGCGAACCTTTAATAACCTCCGCTATAATCCCCGAAAGTGCTGAATATTAAATCCAGTGAATAATTGCTAGAGGACTTAATTTATATTCAAATAACTGCCGCGAGGTACCGGAAAATTTTTGAGTAACGACGCTGCGCTGGCGCCCTCTGCATCGTCGCCGTATTACCGATGGAAATTGAAAAGATTCGTCGTCGACGTATCGCATTGAAATTGATGTGCTTCGGGTGTTATGAAGCGCGGTAGAGAGAGCGAAAAAAGAGGAGTTCGCGGATGCTATTAAATTCTATTATACATGCTGGACGTACGTTCTATCAACGGATAATAATGTTACGTCCGGTATCATTGTAATTGGACTGAAATGTTGCCTTTTTGGAAGTAGGTAATATATTAATCATATGTTCTGCAATGTAATACGAACATTTCTTCATATCAAAATAAAAAATTAAACATCAGGATGTCAAGCTTACAAGGAAGGTAAGATATCTTTACAAATTGATTGATGTTAGGAAGGTACGAGACGGATATCAACATAAAAATAAAGTCAGTGAAAGATACTTTATTCACGGAAACAGCAAGGAGAAGGAGATATCTATCTATCTTGCTGCAACAGCTCTAGTTGTCACTGTCCAAATTCAAATTACCATTGCAGATCGAGGCGAAAGTTACGATACACAAACAATGCTTGCGAACCCAACTGAGGAGACGTAAAATACGTATGGCTACGTGAACAGTACGTGTGCGAGTTTACGAAAATAAAATCGAAAATAAAAAAATCATATCCAAAACAAGGTGATATTAATGAAAACAATAAATTGCTCTTCGTGTACTGCGTTTATTTCCAGTTCTGATCCTAAGTTACTGTCGTCAGACTAATAATTTATGATGTGTTAAATGTGATGCCCGCGTTCTGTAACAAGTGAGAGAAGGGAACTTGTGGTTGTCAACGAGCTTAACGAATGTCCTCGTGGAATCGTCTTATTTTTGTTTAAACGGTCCTAACTTTATGCGAATATGGACTCAATTGTAAATGCTAATGTGAACGTTTTTGTATTCCCTTTACGTTTCAGTATGGAAATACTTTTATATGTATGTATACAAATAAAGTCTATTTTTGAATGTTGGATGTTTTGACCATCCTCTCCTCCATTCTCGTAAAATATATAACATACAGTGTATCCCAAAAAGTTTTATGCAAATGAGGAAAAAGTTTATATTACATTTCACAAAAAAAAATTCTTGATAAAAAGCTCTGCATGATTTGTAGATCCATAATCAAGAACAACATTGGCTGGAATACCTATGTCATATAGGAATAAAACAGTACAAAAAGAAAAGGAATTGAAAAGGAGAAGAATATTCAGCGGTGCAGTTGTCAAGAGCGCTTCACGAGATTAAAGTAAATCAGATGTTCATACTTCGAGCTAGCAAAGAATTAGGTGTTCCAAGAACAACGCTAAGGTATAAAGTATCGGGAATAACTTCAGAAAATATGGAGAAAGTTGGGAAAAAATGCGTTTTGGGAAAGAGAAGTTAGTTGAATGGATAACTATTAATGCCGCAAACGGCTTCCCTATAAATAAAGAGGGATTGCTCTAATCTGTACAAAAAATTGTTCAGAAAATGAACTTGGAGGGCCCATTTAAAGGTAGCAAACCAGGGCGAAAATAGCTTTACCCCGGACAATGTAAATTATACTAAATGAAAAAATTTTGGATATTCATACAGAGTCAACTCTTTCAAAAATTAATTGAAAATCAAATTCGAGAAACCACTGTACTTCATTTGTTCGAGAGCACTTATCGTAGTGGTAAAGAATGGGAACGAATTATGTGTTATTTAGAACTATATAAATTATGGAAGGGCGTTAAGGGTAGTCTCTTTAATTCAGCGCCAAAGAACACAGCAATTCAAAAAGGGTCTACATCAGATTGTAAGTTTGAAGTATCACTGGTAGAAGGCATAGAATTGACCGATGACATAATTGATTTTCCATTTCCTGAGTGGAACAGTATCCCAGTAATCGAAGCGACAAGTTTGCGCACTTGTTCATGAGTCAAAACTAAAGTCGAAAGCTGCAAGCAAGATAACAATACAAAAAAATACAAAGAAAGTAGCGCAAATAATGATGTGATCAATGAAAAGAAAACCATAGTAATAGAAGAAGGTATACAGGTAGTAAATTTCACAGTTGAGGAAATAAAAGAAGATATACAGACTGAAAGCACTATTGTTTGTCGAAACAAGAGAAACAGGACGAAAACCAACTCAGCGTTTGGGAAAAGAAAAAAAAAATATTTTACAAAATATAGTGGTAAAAGAACCAACAAAGAATATTAATTTAGTAAGTAAGGAAGGTAATTTTTCTAGGTGCAGTACAAATAACTTGGAAGACATTTTGCAAGATATTCTGCTTCAGCTAAAACCGAAACCTACAAAAAGAAAGCGAAGAGCAGACAACTTGCCTTCTGTACTAACATTGCTGAAATGGCTGGAGATCGCTAACGCGAAGGAAAATGAAGTGTTAAGAAAAGAAGAGTTAAAGAAGGAAAAGTTGAAGATACGTGAACAAAAGAAAAAAGGACAAAACAAAACATGCAACAGAAAAGTAAGTGAAACTGCGCAGAACTTAAATCTAGAGGATTACCAGCAAGAAAAAAGAAAACAGTGCTGACGACAAAGAAGTTTCTATAAAAATTACAATTGATTGTTATGTTGTCGTACGTTATGATGAAATTGTGTATCCGGCAAAGGTGTTCGACATTGACATGGAAAATGCCAAATATATGGCAATGGAAAGAAGCAGCTCCAATTGGAAATGGCCTAAGAAACCAGATGTTATTTGGTACAATATCAAAGACATAATAAAGATTATTACATCTCCAGTTGCACTTAATTCACGTGGAGTGTTTGTCGTAGACTTCCTTGCTTAAAAGTTGTGTTTTTACCTACTATGTTCTGTTTGTATAAAAAGTTTATATAATTTTTCTTATGGTTATTTAGAAAATTTAATTTTTATTTTTGGATTTATTCTTTCTAATGTGATATGAGTTAACGTCTGAATATCATCAAAACGTAATTAAAAAGCAATTAAAATATGAGTAAAAATGGAAAATATAGTGGCTATATTTAGTCTTCTTTTAACTCTTACTTAATTTAGAACATACATATCTGTCTCTCGTTAACGCACAGAACTAAGAAGAAAACAAGTTAAAATTGATTATTGAAGATAAAATTAAAAAAAAATGTTCTTATTGTTGGAGACAATTATAAAACACTAACGAAGCAGCAGAAATATTTAATAATAGACAATCTGATAAAGCAATCAACCGTCAGATATTTAATAGATAAATTCAAGAGTGTAGTAGTAAACTTTATTCATCATCAAAGATGGTAAAATTACAAATGTTATTACATGCTTAAATCTAAATCTTAGAAATATTCTTAACATATGTAGAACAAAAACTTTTAAAAACTCTTATGTTAGTAGATTGTTTAGCTTCTTTGTCCATCTCATTATATAATTTCAGTCCTTTATAATACAGATTGTCCTGCGAACATGATTTCTTAGCTAAAAGTAACCTAAACGTATCTGCATTTCTAATAGTCTTTAGTACTATAAGCAATAAATTTACTCGCATATATTCCGGTACCATATTGTGTACAATTTTATAAATAAGGATAATAGTATTAAAATAAACTCGCTGTTTAACACTGAACCACTGCAACGTCTCCAGCATTAGCACTATTGGAGTATAGTGATTACAGCCTTGTTTTGTAATTTTTGTAATCCATTTAAATCCCCGTCATTCGCTAGAAACAAAACCGTAGCATAGTATTCAAAATGCGGAGCGATAATAGTCGATAGCGATAATACCATAATTCTAGCCCATAAACTTAATTTATTACTTATTCTCCCTAAGAAACCTATCTTTTTTGCTACTTTTTTAACGATATAGTCTATGTAATTCATAAATGAAAGCTTACAGTCAATAATAACACCAAGATACTTTATTTCAGAAACTATTTCAATAACTGCATTATCATCTACAATGTCAACGTCTGGAGAAACTACAGGTCTACTACTAATAATCATCACTTTTGTCTTTAATATTTTTATCTTTAGCTTATTTATTTTAAACCACTGCACAATCACCTTTAGAACATCATTGATTTTGTTTGCGGCACGTAGAATGTCATCATCTGCAACACTTATTAGAGTGTCATCTGCAAACAAATTGATCCTACAATCACCAATCGCACTTGCAAGGTCGTTAATGTACAATATAAACAGCAATGGTCCAAGCATCGATCCTTGTGGCACACCCGAATTGACTATCCTTGCTTCTGACTCTAAAGAGTCAGATAAGAGTATTTGATATCTGTCTGTCAGATAACTTTTTAACCAAAATAGAGCTGCATCATTTATTCCATACCTACTCAACTTTTTGACTAACCTATTTCGGTCTATCGTTTCGAAAGCTCTCTTCAAATCAAGAAAGACTGCAATCACCTTTTTATTATTTTCTATTTCTTCCTTCCATTCTGCTATCACCATATTTAGAGAGGTTTCACAAGAATGGCCTTTTCTAAATCCTGATTGAACATCAGAAAGTATATTATTCTTTTCCAGAAAAGCTTCAAGTTTCACTATATGCTCAATAACCTTTTCCGATGTCGGCAACATATTAATAGGCCTAAACTCCTGACATTTTTTGATGTTATTTAGTTTTGGAATCGGCTTCACAATAGCTATCTTCCACGCTGCAGGAAAAACTTCTTCTTGAAAGGATTCATTAATAATGTTTAACAAAGTGTTAATTATGATGGGTAGTGCATCTCTAACCATATTTAGTTCAATACCGTCGGTTGTAGATTTGTTTTTCATTGAATTGAGAATTTCAGTTAATTTTCTCATTTCAATTGGGCGGAACTTTTCAAAAGAACTTGAGAAATTACGCTATTCTAATCTTACGCTATTCAGGCTATTGTCATCTTGTACAGTTTCAATACTATCGTGGATATCTTGTATACTATCTATGAAAAAGTCATTAAACTCAACAGCAATCTCTTTTAATTCTGTTTTTCTACCATTTGGAATGTCTATAAAATCAGGATATACAATGCTTTTATTATCAACCAAGTTCTTTAACTTTTGCCACATTTTTTTGGTGTCTCCTTTAGCAGAATCAATTTCATTTTTGTAAAAACTATTTTTAGTTTCTCTTATTAGGCGATTATAATAATTTTTGCATTTCTTATAATTATTCCAGTCAATTGTTCGCTCTGTTCTTTTAGCAACTTTGTACAAGCTATCTCTTTCTTGTTTCACAATTCTCAAATTATCATTGAACCAATAGTTAACTTGTTTATTATTTGCTTACAATTTGTTCGTAACAACTTTGCATTATATTTATTAAAGAGATGTCTTGCATTGTAATTCCAAATCCAGAGTTTTGGAAGTGTTGACAATAAGTTTAAAAAGAAACATCGGGCATGGGTTGCAAATGAAGATATTGAAACTGATTTTATGCAATCAGTCTTGGAAAATCCAAAATATTCACTTCGAAAAAGATCCAGTTTATTGAATGTAAGTAAAACTACAATTGCTCGAATTTTGAAGGCCAACAAGTTTAAACTATACAAACCGCAATTTACCAAACGCAATTTGACGAACAAAGGTCGAATTTTGTGTTCGTATTCAAGGAGAATTAGAAGATGACAGATTTATGACACAACACATACTTTTCTCTGATGAAGCAACGTTTACGTCTAATACTACAGAATGTTCGTAATATTATCGATGGTGGAACGATGTTAATCCCAATTTCTATGTCCAAACTACAGATCAATATTGATTTAAAGACAAAAGAATTGTTGGACCGTTATTTTTTCGAAATAACATGAATGGAGAAAGATACCTACAATTTTTAAATAATCGGTTGTCTGAGTTTCTTGATGAACTACCACTACGTGAACGATGAAAAATATAGTACCAAGAGGATGGAGCACCATCTCACTGTAACATAAATATTTGAAATTTTCTCCTCCACACTTTTAATGGTACAGTGATCGGGACATGGAGTTTCTTTGGCCTTCAAGGTCTCCAGATCTTATCCCTGTAGATGTTTTTTTGTGGGCTACAAGACTTTCAAAGATGTTGATTATCTTGAGAGAATCATTAGAGAAACATGTGAAGCTATAACTCCAGATGTAATTAGAACTGTTTAGAAAGGGACGGTGGATACGTTGAAGTTTCGTAATATTTAAGTAATTTCTCTTATTTCTTTAGTCAATAAATAATTTAAGTAATTAACAATATCTTGTAATTTTAATTTGGAAAAATCACTACAGTCTGTACGTGTAATTTTGATTTTCCTTGTTTTCCAGCCAATATTTAAAAAATGTTGTTCTCGATTATGGATCTACAAGTCCTGCAGAGCTTTTTATCAACAATTTTTTTATGACATTTTTTATGTACATAGAAACACAATTGACTGCTTAGCAGGTTGAAACATCTAGCTGAAATGACAACCCACGAATTGTCCGAGCTAGATCGATATCTGCTGTACCGACTTGTGTTGTGCAGTGCCTTTCGTTGTGCGTGCTACTTCCGACCTTGTCTACTAGAGGGCATGAGGTTGGAATTAGTCCATAGTCGGATGTATTATGCAATTAAAGTTGAGATGCGAAGTGGGATGAAATTAGATTTTGTATTCCTAGTTGTGCTGACGAGACTTGGAAGGTCGAAACCACTTTGTCCTCTACTAATGCTGTTTAAGCGGTGATGTTATGTGTGTGTATTAATGATTATAGAGTCGTTTCATTAAATATTGTTTCGTTTAACCGATATAGCAGCTGTTACAATCATTGCAGTCTAATTCAAAACTTCTGTGCCCAACATTACACGATATCTCTCTCTCAACTCAACAAAAGATGCATACAACATGCATTCATTCACCTCTAGTAATTTCAGTCGGAAAACCTTATCTGTAATAAAACGAAGGAACAGGTTACTCTCTAACACATTTGCGACTTCCATGAGGATGGCTTTAATTAATTTGATTTACAAATATGTGACCTAGCTGTGACTAAGTTGTCTGGTTTATTCGAGGTATACAAACTACATGCATACTCGCCGAGAACTATAAACTAAAAATGTTCAGAGAGACGGGCGATCGTAACTTTGGCTGAAAATTTCGTTTTGAATTTATACTACATATACATACATAGATACATACATCGTACTGACAGAGAAACAACGCGCATTTTAAGTGTCCCCAGTTGAGTGCTGTAAGTGAGAAACGTTCTTTGTCTGCGTTTATTAAACATTTATTTTAGACGTAATTTTATTTTATTACCCTCACCGTTGCTAAATTTATTAGACAAACTTTAGCGGTTTTAAAGTTCAATTGACGTCATCGTCCGTTTCTCCAAAATAAGTTCCTATTTTAGATTTAAAACGAAAAAAGAAGGTTATTATAAAAGTTTAGGGTCGTGGTTTCCTCCGACCCGATTTTACCTCTTAGCTAATTGTTTCTTTGTGCTTGAGTTTTATAGAAATAGAAACGTCTGCTTTGTCTTTTTCTCCCTCAAGCTCCTCTTCTCCTTTAAAAGCTTTCAATAACGGTTCGTTTTAGAAAAGCGCAAGCTGCGAGGCGTAAGCTAATCGTTAAACTCGTAAATGTAAAGTTAGATAAGCGAGCGATTAAACTTAGTAAAATATTTTGAGAATTTTTCGCCTCTTATTATTTTCCTTTTTTTTTTTTAATTTCGTCCCTTTTCTCGTTTCGTTTCAGATTTTTCTCATCGTCCTCCTCAAGCGAAGAGGGAGAAATCCTGTGAACGATGGCGAATTATTTCCTCTGTAATACGCGAGTTCCACAAAATCTATAGTAAATCGTTTTTTTTTTATATAAAATTCCAATTTAAAGTAAGTAGAGGCAACGGTGAAATAGGAACCGGTGGTACCAGAATCAATTCTCCGCAATTCTACGGTCAGTGAGCTGGATGATATTTCGAAATTGCACCTTTTTATGGTGCAATTTCAGTGGTCAGTTTAGTAATATTACAGTCGTTGGCAAAATTGTATTTCTATCTGATGTTAACACTAAACTTATAACTGGATATATAAAAGCGGTATAAAATGCGTTTGAAGTTCGAATGACAATTAACCACTATCAAACTCTACAATATATAATTCACACTTGTCCGTCTCTGCATACAATTCAGTCGTGTTGCTGAAGCGGCCGCTCGTTATATATTTTTCTAGGCTGAAACACGCAGTCGAAATGAATTGTGCAGCAGAACGTGTCTAAACCTCTATGTGCTGCATACACGCTCGTACAATACACTTCCGATGAGTTTAATATTAAATTGAAACGCATTCACGGGGGCTTAGTGATTATTTAATACCGCGAAATACCCTAGGAATTACGTTGCTCGTATAAACTAGTTTTTTCCCCGAAAACTAAGCTTTAAGCTTTAACACGTCATTCATTCAATTCCATTGAATTTAGTTATTTAGAGATATATTCGAATATTAATTTTAGATTAACAAATTCAGCTTTTTCCTCTAATTATTTTCTGTAATTCATAATTCTAGTCAAAAAGTGATGGGAGGGGATGAAGTATTGTCAGGAGGTGAGGAATTTGGTGATGGTCATGTCCGGAATTCTCCTGTAAGTCCTGCAGATAATTAACTGCATGTTTGATCATTCAATTCAATTTAATTGTAAGAAATATTGAATTCAATGAATGGTTTATTATTTTGGCCGTCAGATAGCAGGATTCTATCCAGATGAGGAGATATGATTAGATAACCCATTCATGATACAGAATTAGAGCCTAGAATTAGAATTAGTGTCAACAGCTTGAAAGAAGTTTGGAAGAATCTTCCAATGACAACAAGCTGCTTGAAATATAATCCAAATAAAATATATTTCCAAATTGGCGATGTAATCCCAGAACCAATCAACAGGCAAGAAAGAGCTGCCCAAGTTCCACAATCACAAAAAACTGAAACATCATTTGAGGACAAAATTAAACTGACATTCTAGGAGAAGATCGCCAGAATTGTCAAGGGGATGAAATAGCAGATGACTATAGGACAGCTGCTAGCGAAAATGACGACGATGACTTCATAGTTAATACCAACACTAAAATTTGAGTCAAATTTATCAATGCAAGATTCTGAAACCCATGGGATCAGATAACCCTTTTGGACTTTAAAAATTCTTTTTCTTTCAAATTCAAGTCATTATGTTTTCTTCCCTAATGATATTGAAGCGTTCTCGTGCTAAAAGGTCGGGGGGAGGTTGGCTACAAAACGAAGGGTCCTATTAGAACAAAATTATTTTCAAAGTAATTCCAAGAGGATTAGTATGCTGTGGTTGCAAATTAGAGGTTATGTTTCCATCGACATTTTGCCACCGGCCATTTCGTCAACTCCCAAATTTTTCATATTTCATAGGCCCATCGTAGGTTCCAGATCTTCCTAATTGTCCAGTTTTTCTGCATTTTGAAGATTGTCCAGACCTTCACAAATTTTCAACATTTTCACTAGTGATTAACAAATCCTGAGACAACTAATCTGAATGTAATTTTAACCACCATTTTAAGGAGTTAAAAAAGTTTTGCTACTAGAAAATCTAATTAATGCACACAATTACACACAACTAGGGTTCATGAATCGTTAACATTGCCCCTGAATCCGGTCCTGTACATTGTCACGAGAGCGGACAGCGTTTGCAATTTCCTGTTTAAATTCTGTATTCACGAATAAATATTCTACAACTAAATAATCTGCCGGCAGAGCGATAATCAACTTTCATTATACGCAAACCACACATCGCAAATTTATTATAAATAAATTATTTGCCTATATGAGAATAAAAAAAAATACAGCAGTATACGGTTGGCCAAAGCTAACCGAATACTGATAGGATAGTCCGCCATTATTGCGTGTTCGATTTGTTTCGTTTCGGAGGTTTTTCATTATCGTCGGGGTCAGGTTTCGATTTAAAATGTTATTATCAAAATGTTAAATGCAGGATGATTTTGTGCTGAATTAAACAAACGCTGTTATTGCTTATCTGCAGGATTAAATGTAATGTGAGGTACATAATTGTACTAGAATAATTTTTGCATTGTTGCGTTTAGGAATCTTTTTCTAATTATTTTGTTATATTTACCATTTTTATTTAGAATTTACCAGAAAAAGTTTAGAGCTGGCTTCAGCTTAAATATTAAAGAGAAGAGTAATTGATTAATTTCTAAGGTTCAGTATTATCTAAAAGCGTTTCCACCCCCTCCTCCTTCCCCCCATCACTCCAGCTCCAATTCAAAATTATTTATTTAATACGCTTCGATGGGGATAAAAATGAACAACAATACTTCTAATGTGGTGTGAAATAGCTGGCAATCATATGAAATTTTAGTGGTACAAGAAATGATTTTGCTGAATTTGAATTAGATTTGATAATTTGGTGGTCCGAAACAAGCACAACGATAGTTCAATTCCATCCAAACTAATTATCATCATTTAAATTGGATTTCTGGTGAAAATACAGTTAGGAATATTTTATCTTTCTTTTAGGTCAGATAAAATTAACTGGTTATGCTTATAAAACAACAGTTAGAAGACACAGGAAACTTTGGTTAGAATCCTGCTGCTTGATCTTGGTTTTCGTAAGAACAAGATGCATGAACCATCACTCTACCACAAAATAAATTACAAAATGAGTTTGATCGTGTCAAAGAGAGTGCAGCTTATGGGTGCAATATGTTAAAATCTTTTTACAAATGAAAATACTGATTATTGCAGAAGGTGATGGTGATTGAAGCTATCCTATATTTCCAGAAAAGTGGTGCTGAATGTGACAGCCAACCCCTCAGATGTATCAAGGCAGGAAATGGAATTTTTCACCATAACTAAAAGGGGTTTAACATGGACAGGAAATGGGTCTGATGCGGTTATATACAGAGTTGTTGGTCATCCGAGGAAGCTGCACAACAGTTCAAATAGTTCTGAAACCATTAACATTTTCTTAAAATCAATCAATTAATCATCATTTATGTTATCAAAATGAACAATAAGAGAATGGACGTGCATCCTATCTTCCAAAGAACCACTGTTGCAAAAAAAAAAGTGTAATGAAGATCTGCATTCCCATTGTTTCTGTTCAATGTAGGAAGGATGAAGGAGAAATGGGTGGAATGAAGTCAGTACAGTATAAAAATGACCATTTCCTGAACAAAAATTACAAGGATGACTTGCAAAGAAAATGTCTGCAACCGTTGTTGTTGTTGTTATTGCAAGTAGGTAATGCCAATATTATCATCGTGGGATGTGGGATAGAGAAAACAACTGGTAATGCTACTACTACTGCAATATTTAGAAAAATTTGCGTAGTTGATCGTGTTAGTCATCCAACTACTTTTGTTTCGAAGGTCCTACACTCCCAACTTGATCCTGAAATTCAGTGCTAACCATTCATTATCCGTTCTACTAACCATTCTGTCTTCACTGCCTCCAATCAGAGACTTTTTGATGTAGTTATTTTCATCTTTTTTCTTTTGGATGTTTTAATAGGTTTTGATGAACAAGACAAGACAAGACGAGAAGTTTTGACTAAACCGCCTATATTCGGGCATCGTGACTTACGAATCCTTCATTTTACTAATTTGACTCTCAAAATAAGTCTTAAATGTATGGACTCACTCCTAACACAAAGAAATATCCGGTGTGAGCTTAGTATTAAAGATTTTATTTTAATAACTAGAAAGCTCGACTTTAAGAGCATATTTGAGAGATTCAAGTATATTCTTCAATGATCGATGGTTTCAATAACGCTAGCAAATTCCTACGATATTACATCTTCTCTCGGATAAAATATCCGTTTTAAATCAAACGCGCACACAGAAACTTATTGAACGGAATTTTCCTACCTAGGTAGCGACGCCCGTCGTAACATAGTGAAAGTGTGAAACAAAAAGCGGTGTGACGTGATGTATAAACGGATTTCGGGACAATTAATAATGTCCCCCGTTCTAGTTCAATATCATCAAAAACGATATTACCGTGGAGATATTGGAACTTCCTATAAAGAATGCTACTTTTGACTTATGACATATTGATCGGCAATTATATTAACTCTATAAAAATATCGGACGCCATATTTTATCGGCAAACATAATATCGGCACAATATTTCATACGGCGGAGGAAATATGAAAGGATGATTCTTGATGAAATATCCCCTTCAACATGTCAGGGATGTTAAAGATTGCAATAACTTATTCAGAATAAATGGTTCCCGGTTTCTATTAAGAAAGGGAAAGAAAGAGGCAATTTACAACGTTCTGTCTACGGATATGAACTCTGCGACTCTAAAAAACTCATTTTTTCTTTCATTAATTTCAATCTAAGTGGATTAAGTCCAGGAGAGAAGGTTGATTAATTAAAAAAAAAGTTATACAAGGTTTTGAAGAAGGAAACATTCAATAATATCGCTTACTATATATGGGTACTTACTAACTCAGCGAGCTGTCTCAAACATTTTATCCGAAAAAGTCACCTAATTTTCCAATCAGTCCACGTACATTCAATTATTTACCCTCGAAATGCGGTTACATAAAACCGTAGTACTCGAGAGAATGAGACGAAAAAAAAAGAACACGACAGTCCATGACCTCACGTTTTGTTTTAACCTCTAGAACCCGGAATCGCACCTGGAATATGAACCAGGAGATGCATACGTGTACCCTGTATACATATATACATAACATACCTCTAGTGCGCGTATACATATATATACCTATATGTATTAGAAGAGCGAAAACCTGGAAGCAAACAGAACATCTAGGACGCATATTACATGCCTAAAGGTGATGCACATGTACATATATGCGCTACTGGTGTGTGTTCAAATACAACCGACAGCAAGCACACATACGCCAAACCGAATATTCATCTTTCCTAATTGCAAAAACTGGCGAGCATAACATAGTGTGCTAGTTTGTGCATGTTTACTTTAACCGTGTTGTTCACTAGAATTATTGTGGTTCTCTGTATTGTATATAACGTACGATAAACGTGTATGCGTATCTTGCGTTATTCGCTGCAGTGTGCTAAATAGAAGTGGGTCACCGGGTAGAAAATTAATATTTTTTTAGACCTTTACCTTGTAGAATTTAATTATTTCCTTTTAGCTTATACAGGGCGTCGAATTCAGGCAATACTCTCCAATATTACATCAAGAATCTTCACAAACTTAGACCTTGGCTCCAATAGCGCTAGTACAGACTCATTTGACGAGCATGTTAATTACCTAAGCATCTACAATTTCTGGATCAGAATTGTCAACATTTATAACCGAACTATAAAAGGTGTAAGCAGAGATGTAGTCTGAGAAGAAAAACTACATAAAAGTAGAACTCTGGAGTTCACAATAGATACAGAAGAATCTCCTCTACTAACAGAAGAAGACATTAATAATCCAGTTTGAGTATATTAGCCCAAAAGTGAAGAAGATCTCTAAAGTAAAACAAATCAAAGGGGGAACAGAAATAAAACGACTACTAGATACATATATTGATCCAACCTCTCGGCCTCTGGAAACTACAGGTTAATTGAGGGGGTGGTCTCGGTTTAACTACCCCAATCAAGAGGACAGAACCTGAACAAAAATCTAAATCCCAAGCCAATGTTGCCAATGACAATCATTCCTCAGTTACTTATGGGAGCAACATGATGATTAAGTATCAAGGCTGATGATTCGATGATAACATCTAACTCAGCAGAAAATCTAGCGAACAGGGCAACAGTCCTGCCAAGGCGGAAGAATAACACATAGATCTGGCACAAGACAACATGAATGGTTGCTTGGAAGTGCTTCAAATGGCTAATCAAGTACTTGCATCTACAGCTGAGAAGATGCCTGAGCATAAAACCGATAAAAGAACCGAATCTGAGGTCTGAGGGAGGTACTCCAGAAACTTCCATAACGTAAAAGGCAGTCAGCCACACGATGCTGCAAACAAACGTACAACTGTGCTTAGTTACATAACAGTAACAGGAATATACAGTTAGGCACCACATGACGAAATGCTGATGCTTATTATCGAGCAATAGGACTGAAATTTCTTGATTGGACAATTAAACCTTGCTGTCTGTTACTGAGCTGCGGTGATATAGCCATGATAGTGTGGCAACAAACCTGCTGACGAATCTGACTTACCATGAGCACAAACACTGGCTGACTATATCTCAAGCAGAAAAAAGAATCTAACGACTCTACCTTCAGCTATATACAATGTTAAAATGAAGGCATAAACGTGAACGAGTGGACCCACATTAAGTCTTTTGATAAGTTAGCTACAAGTTTGGCCAAATTCAACTACGATCAAGAAGTAGCAAATCCGTACCAACTGCAATGGATAGATAGGACTCTGGCGAGACGAAGGATCTGCAGCCTCCAACGAGTGCTTCTGAAAGACGTGCAGAAAGGGTTTCCATAACATCTGGTAAGCCTATTAAATCACACTATGATATTAGGGCCAAAGTGTGATTTTATTTCTAAAACTAGACAACCAAAACACTACACAAGGGCGAGAGACAGATCGGGCGAATTCGTCCAGGAAAAGCAGACACCCTAAACCGAATCAGGATCGTAGAAATCAGAGATATTCTTCTTATTACTTTAACACTAGAAGCACCAGAAATTTGATCTACCTAAAAGCTCCATTTCAGTCAAAATGACCGCTTGTATACTTTACTTAGTAAAACACATTGAGCAAATAACTTTTATACAGAAAAAATAAGCCAATACATACAAAAAATTATAAAGAATTGTATTTGATTAATTAACTCATGTACTACACAGATCACAGTTCTTTCTAAACAAACTATACAATAACATTTTGTTTGATTTTTTTCTGTGCAAGTACCACAAACTGCTTTCTCAGATAGTACACACATTTCCTTGGTTTTATTTTCCTTGCATCTAGCAATTTGACATTGTCGACATTTATTTTGTGTTGGATTCTGTGTGATAGGACAAGCTGGCTTTGCTGGTGATTTTTTTTTATATGTGATGAAGCTTTCTCTCAGCTCTTCTGCTAATTTGAATATAAAATCCTGTCGACTAATTTTTTTACCTGTAACTTCTTTGTATAGTATCGACGCATTTATGGCTGCCATGTCGAGGATATTGAAAAAAAAACTTGAAGTGGCCACCTTCCCGATGCTGATTTTGTTGAATATTGACGAGCCATTTGGTCCAAAACATCAACTCCAAATTTTGTTTCATTGTAGAGTTTTACCCTCTAAGGCAGCTTTTTTCTTCTCCATTCCCTATTTAAATATCTGGATGCATGGAACTGAACAGGAATACATTTTTGTTTATCCTGCCTTGATGGAGAGCGAGTGTCATTCTTTCGTGTTTATATATTTTGGAGCTGTACAAATCTGGTCGGGAATGTTTTAGCGAAAGCAGAATTTCTTTTCTTGAACGGTTCAGAGTTCCTACTAAACTGGTCCCGTTTTTCTCTAATTTTTTAGCTAATTTTACGGAAGTAAAAAGAATTGTCGGTGGTCACGTTCCTACTTTTATTCAAAAACGGTTTCATTAGCTTCATGACTACATGTTCACCAAATAAAAGATTCTGCGGCGATCATCTTTGGCAAGGTAAGGAAAACCGTTTATCAAATATTTAGACTTGACTAAAGCGGCATCTTGGTCTAGTAGGAAATAATTTCTCATCGATTGCTATAGTTTCCTCTAGATTGTAACATAAAATACAATTTTCAATAAACCGATTCCAAATTTCGGATGATTATCTGTGGCTAATTGTTGAGATCTAGTGTTTCGCATGTCAAAGCGAACAAGTCTCATAATCTCTAAAAATTTATTTCGTGACGTATTTTGAAAAAAATGTGGTCCTCATTCACTTGACCAAAGTTTTTTTACCGAAATTTTCCTAGCTCCATAAGCTCCTCTAGGCATATAACAAACTAATAAAAGCTTCAATTTCATGGAGAGTAATAGACCATAAGTCATTTTGCAGCTGTCTCCTTCCTTCGGCATCAATACACTTTTCTATGCGCCGAAGCATATTTTCAGTGATAATAATTAGAGGCCATGCACTAGAATATTTACAGATCTGTGTCGCTTGCCATAAGCAGTAGGGCCAGGTGCCTCTGTAAGAATATTTTTATTACCGAATCTTCCTAAAAACAATGTTGTATCTTATACAGAATTCCAATAAAATGATATAGATTTTACCTGCAAATGTTTGGTTGGTATCCAGTGGGTACCTTCCAAATATAGTACCATCGGAGGCAACAAGTTCTGATTCAACACCTTGTCTATCCTTATCATGTTCAAACCGTCTACCACGATTTCCACGACTTCTACCACAGCTTCTACCCGCACCACGGCTAATACCACGAGAAGAACGCATTGGTTGGACACATTATGACGTACTTCCAATATCAGTGATTGAATTTCTTCGGGTCAGCGTAGACAAAAGTGATGTAGTTTCATCCGAATCGTTGCTCGATTTTTGAGATTCTGACATATCTATCACAAAATCCGAGTCTTCGTCGGTGCTATTATTATTGGATGATAATTCACAATCCGACTCATCCTGTGGTAAATGACTCAATTCCTCCAATAGAAGTCCTAAAAGGACATTTGTCTAGTACAATTTTTCTGGGAGATATCTTTATTTTAATTTGAAAAACGCTCCGGTGCTTCTAGTGTTAATAGTGCCTTTCTAGATCTTCTGATGGAAGCTGATGCGTCTCAGCAGAGAAGTTGTCATTATTTTTGTGTTAGTTGTTTTTTAGGTAAAATAGCGCCTTTTATGTTTATGTCTTCAGCAAGATCTCAAAACTAGTGCCGTCTAGTACTTCCAAATTGCATTGTCTCTCGATATCTCGGTGGGCATCTCTCTAATTTCTTTGCCGATGCGCAAGAGTGACTTCAATTGACTTAATTAGGAAGATATTTTTTCGCCAAAATGTTGTAAATATAGCATACCTGGAAAAATAGTGCTCACCTCCTGTGTAGGAACTCGTTCCTTTTTTTAATTAAAATAAATTAAACCTTAACGTTTGCTTGGTGTTTATTGGCTAAAATTCTATTCTGTATTGAATATTTTGCTGTTGTGCGTTGTGTTTTAAGGTTTTTGTACAATATATTTCAACAAAGTAAATAGAAAAGAAAGAGATGGAACATTTTGGACAGTTTAGTCCTTGGAGAAACCGAACCATCATCTAGAGGTTGGTTAGTTTTGTGAAGTGTGAAGTCAGGTGGTATGGAGTGCCATGGTCAACTAAGCCTTGCAAGAGGTAAAGCTTGCTGTCATCATGAAAAAAATTAGCTACATTTTTGCGACTGATCAGAAACTAAAACGATGAAGATAATGTCCTAAAGCCTACTACATCCGAACGTTGCGTCTGCATCGCCAGATCAGGACCCATATACTACCTTAACGAGAGATGGGACAAACTTTATTGGAGAACATTTAAGTCTCTCAAAATGGCACTAGATGGCACTATTGTGGTGTTTATTGTTTTGATAGATGTTCATGGTCAAAATTTAATTTATTGCGTCCAGGTAATGAGTGTTAATTCTGCTGTACAAGTTCTTTGTGGGATATTATCCACTTACAAGACTTCTTATAAGCCGTAAGCCATTTTAACGTCTAAAATTACCAACTGTGATCGCTACACTTTATTCAGGACGCCTAAATCGGGTATAAAGGTGTCCTGATATGGTTTTAAATCACTTTTCCGTGAAAATCCTCATGTAAATTAGAATAACTTGGCTATAGAGACAGCAGTACTCAACAGCAGCGACAGCAATCTTTTACAAAACCTCATGTTATCTTGATTTTGTAGATACAACAGTGAAATACATGCATTACAAAGCGCATTTACTCTTGGATAAGCGTAGTTGTAATGCCACCTGCGTAAGCTCCCTGCCTGCTATTCGATTCGTCTCACTTTCCTTAACGGTTTGCGTTTGAGTGGCAGGTCAAATATAATCGTGTTTTGCATACGAATGAAACGAACGCCGATGTTTTATGAACGAACCAAAATGGAATACCCGTGCACAACCTAAAAATCCATGCGATATTATCCTTGTCGGACAGTCGTCGTTACTAGCTGTTTATTTCTTAAGTCGGTAAGTAACTCGAAACACGTCCTAAAGACATAAAGACATAGATGCATTACGTTTAAAAAGTTGCTCTGCTTAAGCTGCACGGAGATCACGTATATCGACTGCGAGTTACGCAAAAGGAATATTTAATTTCTATACGGGCTCACGTTGTGCGCGGTGCTGGCGGAGGGGGTTGGTTCGGTATATTGGTAGAGAAGAAGTACACAAAATATTTTATTGCCATCGAAGGTGAACTGGGTCTCTTCGCTATTTGTATTCGTCACATTCTCCGGATACTTAAGTGCTTGTTTTTCCTGAAAGATGCAATTAAGTTTGCCGAATTAGGTGCTCAACGGTACGAGATTTACAAGGCAGAATTATCAATGAAAATATCTTTCTCGTTTTTGTCGTTTCTTTTTTTTCTGTTAGTTCGATATGCGAACAAAGCGTATTGCTTCCAATTTTGTAGGTTATTAACGGATGTCTCCTTTTAAAGCTGATGCAAATTTACAATAAATTATTGTACATTAATGCTTCTGTGAGTTTGTCACTTTAATGAATGTTGACAATGAAAGCTTGACATAAAGATTTTATCTCTATAATGTTTTGGTTTAATTTTTTCTATTTGTTCTAAGGTTTTAAAATCGGTTGGAGAGACAAAGGAGCTTTCTGAATGGGATGAACAATAAGTTTCATTGAGATCTAACTTGGTTGCATCCTGTACTATATGTAGATTTGGTTGATTAACCGTCCGAATTCAATTAATTCAGCTCTATTTTAGTTTTAACTTAGTCTGGAAAACTTGTGTTCTAGAAAATTGCGCTTGATACTCCATATCAAGCGTAGACGTACCATACCTTCCTTCATTACCAACAACTTCAGGGCGCTTCATAACATCCCACAAACCACCTTAGGAATCAGAAGAATCGACAACATCAACTACAATGTAACTATTAAAGTACTTTCCTTAGTCATTGATGAAACTAATAACGTGCTATCGAAAAAAAACATAATTGGTGTAGGCTATGTAAATGTTTTTGATCGTTGCTTTAGTCACTACAACATAATGACATGTATTATTTGCAATTATTTGGCATTTTATTGTAACCAAAGTTTATAACCTCAAATTAAATGTCAAGGAATAAATGTCATTATGTGAAAGTGGCTAAAGTAACAATCCATTCACATAGCCTACTCTAATTATGATTTTTTTCGATGTGTCTATACAAATACTACAGTCTTAGAGAATCATTCTCACGAAATAGAACTTGGTCTATATTATTGACTACAGATTGAAGGTTATCATAACAAATATTACGATGAGAGATCTCATGTTCGTTTTAACCGTAAGCTGTTTTTTTGTATAGTTCGTATTATCTTTACGAAAAAATACTAAAAAACTACCCTCACGAGGGTATGTGGTGTCAGCGGAACTTTGCCATTAGAGCACCCACGCGGACAGCATCCGAGTGTCAAAACAAAAAGAGAGAATTTGACGAATACAAGAGGTGGAAAGGTACAACTCGCACTAAAATGTATCTCGTTGCATTGAAACAAAATTTGAGTTTGAATTAGCGTTCATATCAGGTAGATCCTATTGTTAAATTGGAAAAAAAACTAGTAGAATCTATCGATTTGTCTGGAGAACTATGGAACTTAGCGTTAGCTAACTTCATTGCAATAAAGTTAAAATCGATAGATTCTACTATTACATCTAAGAAAATAATTTAAAATTAAGATGCATTTGCATGGAATGCTGACAATTTGTAGCAAGATCGAATCTTCTGTAGAGATCCATCTACAGAAGCATCAACAGCAAGAACGCAGGCGAAATAAACGTAGCTGTCATCGTGGGCAAATCACAGTATGCGACCAAAATATCTGGTCGTTTGCAAGACGGCAGTACCAATATAATACCAATATAATACCAAAATAATTCAAACCACCTCTATGTAGATTGGAGCAAACATATCATTCGGACCAGTAGTCAACATGAAACGACTTACCAAACCATCAACAATAAGACCAAGATCTCTTTAAGTAGCTTAACACTTATCTCAAGACTTGGACCAACATTCAACGTAATACCCAAACCTTCGATATCAATAGACCTACCAAACCATCAACAATAATATAACAATAATATGAACGCATTTTTTGGCATTCTGGGGCCATTAGTTAGGCCAAACGGGATACAAATTAGATTGAGACTGTCCCTTTTGAGACTCTCACGGACGTCAAACCTCTCTAATCGGTTGATAGACCCTCACGAGGGTATGTGGGGTCAGCGGGACTATGCCATTAGAGCACCCACCCAGACAGAATCCGAGTGTCAAAACAAAGAGAGAGAATATGACGAACACAAGAGCTGTAGAGGGACAACTCACACTAACTTACACCTCGTTGCATCAAAACAAAATTTGAGTTCGAACTGGCGTTCATATTAGGTAGCTCCTTCATTTAACGCGATAGCCAAATCTTTTATAGGAACCGACTGACCAAACCATCAACAGTAAGACAACGATCTCTTGGACCAACATTCAACGCAATACCCAAACCTTCGATATCAACAGACCTACCAAACCATCAACAATAAGAACAGTTCTAATATGAACACTTTTTTTGGCATTCTGAGGCCATTAGTTAGCCCAAACGGGATACAAATTAGATTGAGACTGTCCCTTTTGAGACTCTCACGGACGTCAAACCTCTCTAATCGGTTGATAGACCCTCACGAGGGTATGTGGTGTCAGCGGAACTATGCCATTAGAGCACCCACCAGGACAGAATCCGCGTGTCAAGACAAAGAGAGAGAATCTGACGAACACAAGAGCTGTAGAGGGACAATTCACACTAACTTACACCTCGTTGCATCAAAACAAAATTTGAGTTCGAACTAGCGTTCATATTAGGTAGTTCCTACTGTTGCACCGCCGCCATCATCTCCAGTAATAATGCGATTCGAAAATTAACCACCT
This sequence comes from Holotrichia oblita, assembly GCA_023690525.1. NCBI lineage: Eukaryota > Metazoa > Arthropoda > Insecta > Coleoptera > Scarabaeidae > Holotrichia > Holotrichia oblita. The sequence goes on from CM043018.1 coordinate 139,672,238, forward strand.
TCCTCCTTGTATCGACGGAGAAAGGACAACACAACCTATCTTTCGATAACTTCCATTCGTAATTTCACGAGAAACGATTCCCAGCAAGAATTCAATTCGTCCGCTGTAAAATAACACAACCGTCTCTATAGATGTTACCTCTACCGTTGTCGACGGTCAACTGAACCGCTATTCGACGTCATGCGCAAGTTTGTCGACCTTAGGTCGTTAAAATGTTAGTGTGACGTCAATGTGACGTCAACCGGGAGTTATGAAAATGTCATTAAGTCTGTATTGTTGATATTCCGTAATTATGTCATTTTATAATCTATCGGGTAATTAAAAGTAAATAGAAAGAATAAATAATCTTCTATTCTAGAGAAAGGGAGCTATATACAGGGTGTTTCAATAGTGCGGTGTCGGTTGGAAGTTAAAAAAAAGGTGATGGTTTAAAATTGCTTTCGTTTATACAGGGTGTTTCGTTTATACAGCCTTTAAAATGCTGCATATGAGAGGAATGTCAGTGGTTCTTTAGTTGCAATTAGTATACAATGCAATTTCGGTTTTCCTATAATACAAAGTTTCTTTAGCACATTCTACACGATTATATTCAAAAACATATATGTAAGCAGCTAAATAAGCATCCATCGCCCTTGTCGTACATACAGAAGAGATGGACCACACTTTTGATTTTGACGAGGTTGAGGTCCTGAATTAATAATGCTTTATACAGAAGACTATTGCTTCAGTTAATTTTAGGAAAGATGTTGAGAACCTAAGTACCATTTATTTTGATTTAATCACTTAATATTTATATGGCTTCACCCTTATACCTACTTCTTTGGTAATTTCATTCAGTTTAAAATTATCATTATCATTCTTCTGATACTTGATTGTATTTATCCTGGCATTTTTCTTTTTACAACTTTTTTGGGATGTTATCGAATTTAGTTTTTAATATCTGTGCTTTGGCAAAACTTCGACATGACGTTTGTGCATTTATGTATGGTTTGAAAATTTAAACAGCTGTGTGCAACGTCGAAGAATTTTGATTATTTAATATTAAGTTCAATTGAGTAATAAGTAGTCTCTTTATTGTTATTTAACAGTTGTCCTGAAGAAGTTCGCATTTCAGAACGAAAATTCGGCATTTCAATAAAGAACTTAATCAATAATGTAGTATCAAGTCAATTACATTAATGAACAAGCTTCGATAAATATTTATTAAAATTGTTGATGTAAAATTCGTAGAATACTTCTCACTCTTAGTATTCAAGGTGAGAGAAATATTATTTCGCTGAAACGCTGGATCGGCATTACATCCCTACTAGTTATTCTTGGGATGTCTGAAAGTTATTTATCACTTGTAGCGCCTGTCATATCACCCTCACCCAATACAGCTCGGATCATTTATAATTCTTCAACTTATGAACTTGTATCACAAGCTTCGACATGTATTTTTATAACTGCCATCGTGAAAAGGTCAACTCACATAACATGCTTTTTGTCCCTCATCTATCTTTCTCTTTTTCGTTATAGGATATAAGCTATATACGTCGAATGAAGTTATAGATAAATATTTATTGAGTAAACAGTTTCGAATGTATCGACGTTTTTGAGGAACTGGATATTATTTCAATTTAATCATTGAGTGTTGTTATTAACGATAATCTAGCGGTCAGTAGATGAAATATATTTCGAGGTTGCTTTTTATTTTACGTTTTTAACAGTGGGAGAAAAGTATGCAAACTATATCCAGTCTATAAAAGTTAAGCTGAAAGCAATTTTAAAATAAAATCGTCAAGATTCCTTAAATGTAGAATTAAACTTGAAAACATTTAAATCCTTATAGAAGCTTTTACGCGTGAAATTTAAACTGAACATTAGACGCAATTTATTTAAATGGATTTAGGAAAATATGTCGTTTAGTCGAGAAATCGTTTTCGCGAAATGTCAAAACTCGCTTAACCTGTTTCGAAATTCGTCTTAAATCCACCATTTCAGTGTTTGTCAAAGCAACACACGGAGTAAACTTACACGAGGTAAATATTCACATATGTATATAATCCACTTTGCGTCTGCTTGACTATTCGAGAGAACTATAAAATCTAATTAAGCAAGTATTCGACGTACACGATGTGGAGGATACAGCGAAGAGCGATAACTTGCACTTTGACTTCAGACGCATTCCCTTCAGTGCTTCAGAGAGAAATCCCCAAACAACCGACGCACACACGTAAGGTGTTCTACACCGTCTCTAGTATTTATTAAATTACACGTAGTACATGCTACAATTTAACAATACTGAAAGTTCAGTTAAACTTGCAGACATGCATCTTTCATCCACTTGTCTACTCCCTGTTATACGAATTCGTCTACCGCCCACTCGTTTCTATCTATTCTACGTTATAGTACCTACACCCAAAGCGGAACCGTCTCATTATTCATAATTCACTACTCCTCCCTTTGAGAAACTCCTCCTGTATATACATATATATACGTATACGTGTGTTACATACACAGTTACCATTATGTATATTATATATACATTCGCTGTCATACAGCATATACGCGTGTAACCATCTTTCCTACACTTCCTGTATTTAATATGAACCTATCCTTTTCCACGTTGAATACGACCGATAGGCGCACAAACTAGAGAGTTAGGTGTAGTTCATTAGCTAGAGTACATTTATCATGTGACTGCGGTCTTCTACTTATGAACACGTAGAAAATGCGGTAATGGAATTGTGAAGTAGAACATTAGAGAAGTTAAATTAAGATGAATAGCTATATATGGTGGAGGTGCTCTCGAAATATGAACGTATGCTGACAGATAATGAGAACTAGTTTAATATAGGAAATTAGAAGAGTATACAGTAAAATCATGAAAGTTTACGTGAGATGTATATTTATAAAATTTGAAACGTAGATTCTAGATTAATCTAAACCAGATCTGCTTACACCCAACAGAAAATTTAATTATTTCTTCCTTTTATGTTGGTTATTGCCTTCTCTAAAAACAAACTAGGAATAAACTCCCATCATAATGGGATCTTTCTTCCTGTTCATCAATCATCTTATTATTAATTATCAGGAACACAATCTAAATGTGACTACAAAAAAATAAACTTTGAGGGAGATTCGACACCCCAAAATTTTTGTAGTTTTCCACTAAATTAGTTACGATGTCGTAGTAGTATTCAGGGTTTTGATTTTTCAGAAAATGTTTGAAAACAAAATGAAATGAATAAACACACCAAAGCATGCCAGCAGAAAAAGGAAGGGAATTGTATTTAGTAATCTGTAAGTTAAAAGGTATTTGAGGTAGTTGGGATAAGACCTGTAACTCGCCCAATTCCTTTTTATTTTGTGTATCTAAAATATGTCTGTGTGGATACAAAAGCTTTAATACTCCATATGCACGATGAAGATACTTAAAAAAGTGTTAAGATTCCAACCGCCAGTGCTTCTCTAAGCATTCGTTCCAAACCGAGCAAGTGCAAGATAGAAAAGATGGACCGTTTATTGACCACTATTGATCATCAGCGATTTTGATTTACCATTTCTTATTTAGGCTACAGCCACCATACCCATGTTTTGGCTAAAAATTGGAAATACAGAAATTTTGTTCATCGGAAACGATTGACCATCGTTTGACTATGTTTGACCAGCAAATATTTTTTTTGAAAATTTAACAATAGTGGAAGAAAATAAAAACAATTAATTCATACGAGTATCTTTATCCTATCTTGCTGCAAGCCACTTAATCATAGCAAGCCACAACTCATTGTTTGACCACCCACCGGTAAAATTTTATCCAATCCATCCTCGAAGTTACAGTTCTAATATTCAGCACAACTTGTTGATGATGTCATCGGATCATTGTTCTTTGAAAATAGACGTTAAATCGCGTAAAATCGAGAAGAATCTGTATCTAATTAAAAGAACGGTAACAGAAATAAGTTTAACAAATTTCAGTGTCATTTGAACTGGAATGCAGTGTTTCAACAAAACACTGCTTCTGATATGTTCCGAATATTTTTTTCAGAATTTATTAGGCTTTTCGCGGAGAAATTTTCCATTGTGATGTATGAAACAAAACAATGCAATCAGGACGTCGATTTGGCACACAAAGGAGTTAAAGAAAATGAAAAAGACTTTGCAAAGAAAAACTTTAATAATGATTACATCAAACATGCTGAAAACAAGTCTGAAGCTGATTGGAGAATTATAAATACTAATTTAAACAGTAAAACTCAGAATAAGGACAAGGTCCAAATACACCCTGAAGGATTTAATACATTTTTCGCGACCATACCTCAAATAATGAGGACGAATTTGCAAGTAACAACTAACGATATAAGTCCTCTTTTGAGTAAACTTAACAAACACCAGCATAACTCATTCTATTTAGATTACACCTCCGAGACTGAGGTTTTTACAGCTATTATGAACCTTAACAATTCTCACACCTATTTTAAAACATATACTACCAGAACAGGCAGAACCATTAGCAAGGATATTTAATATATGCGTACATGAGTGCATCTTTCCGAGAGAGTTAAAACTAGCTAAGGTAATGCCTATATATAAAAACGGATGCAGAAAAGATCCAAGACCTTATTGACCAATCTCCATAATACCTGTTATCTCAAAAGTGTTTGAGGAGATATTGAAAAGCAGACTACTTAGCTATATCGATAAAGCATCTCTCTTTTCTGTGACCAGCACTATGGGTACCTAAAAGACAAATTAACCATCCAAGCAATCTGCGAGTTAATTGTCAATGTCATAAATGCCTTTGACTTGAGATACTAGTGCAAAAATTAGAATATTATGGCATCAGAGGACAATTTTTAAAGCTACTTCAATCTTGCCTCAGTGAAAGAAAACAAACGGTGATGATAAAAAGAAATGGTTCAAATGAAAAAAATGATAAATTGTGGAGTACCTCAGGGTTCCAAATTAGGACCAATTTTATTCCTAATTTACGTAAACGACATATGGCCAAGTCTTCAAATGTGCAAAAAAGAAAACAGTAATGTTTGCTGATGACACCACGCTAATATTCAGCGCCACTATAACTGAACAATTGATATGAGAGGAAGAGCTTGGTATGGCAGAAACTGAAAAATGGTTTAATAAGCTAAAATTGAACATGGACAAAACACAAAATATTAAATTCGAGACTAAACCGGAAAACTCAAAAAATATTAAACTGTTAGGAGTATATATAGATTCAAGCCTAAATTGGAACGTACTATCGCGAGCATTTTAAACGACTCAAACTGCCATAAAACGTATCTATTGTAAAATCTCCTTACTCGGAGCAATATTTAGGTAAATATAACTGGACAACTGTAATAAGCCGTATAGCCGCAGGCCGGAGGATAAATTAATTGAATAAGAGAAAATGTCATTATTTTTCTCAGGGAAAATATTGATCTAACAACAATTATTGCAAAAAGTATAAACTTACAGATTAGGACACGTAATTATGAAAAGAATTTAATATTATTTTATTAGTATGTGGTCAATGTTTTAATTGAAACAGCCGATAATAGATAACGTATAGAAATATTATGTGATTAACGTCTTTTTACGAAAAGTCTCAAATTAAACAAGGTATACTTCTAATACAAAAATATCTTTTATTTCTTAGCCTTTTTTGAAATTTTATTTAAAATGTCGGTTTTTATTGAAATAATACTTATAATTTACTGACATTGAAATATACTTGTTTATAGATGGACATTATGGTTATATAAAAGAACTTTAAACGTTTGTATAAATACGACAGTTGTATTAATTTAATAAGAATTGAAAGCCAATAATAGTTATTTCTTAGTACAATGTGCACTACTGATTTTTTAATATAATTTCTTTGTAGAACTAATTGTCAACCGTTAAAAACCTGGAAAATGTTTAATTTAGACCAGTCAGATGGCGCGTAATACGTTTTCAATTGTCTCGTCCAATAAAATGTTCCTCAATCAACTGATAATTACCTTAGATATATTTCGCCCTATTAAAAAAATAATATATATTCAGAAATAAATATTTGTTTAAATTGATATTTAATTTTAATCACTTCTTAATGTTTTGCAAACATTGTTTTTCCTTCATCAGATTTCCTATAAAATAAATAGTAATATTATATATAAAAATATATTTTAAACTTGATTGTGTATGAATGTTCTAAACATAATATCAAACAGAGCGAATTTCGTCAATAAATACGAATTATATTATAATCATGTAGGATGTATTACAACCATCATAGGATATATAATTTATTCAATCTTTCTACCTGATTTTATCGACTCCTAATTACAGTCGCCTAGTGCTACTTCTCAAATGTTTCGGAAACTCTATACGATAATGCAAGTGTGAGTCGTTTAAAATGCTCGGAAGTACATACTACATACAAACTAGCTATGTGATAAATTAAATGCAACTGTCTATCAAATTTGGAGAACTATGGAAATAGCTAGCATAGAAACAGCGAAATTAATTTATTATTCTAAGTTTTACTCGATTGTTAGTAACAGTATTCTATTATGGGGCAGGACAGGACATACAGATAGAATATTTAAAATTCAAAAGATGTGCGTAAGAGCAATGATGGGAATATCAAGTAGAGAACAATGTAAGCCACACTTTACAAGATTAAAGATATTGACAATACCATCTCTTTTTATTTACAGATAGGTACTTACTTTTTGCTAGGACAAATATTTGTAATTGTATCCTACTAGGAACAACTCGTCTTTAACTATTCCTTATCATAAACTAACCTTGACCCAGTAATCGCCCAAATATCAAGCAATTAAGTTGAGCCAATATATTAAAGAATTATCTTTCAATATCTATAAAGTAAGAATTAAAGAATATCTGCTAGGCAGAGACTTCTATAGAATAGAAGATTTATTTGCATAAATATTTTCTTTTTTGTAGACTTTCCTTTTGTATGATAACAGGAAATAAATTATTATTATTATTATTATTATTACTACGCATGAGAGTTTAAAGTTTATAGCACGTTTCACAAGCTTTGAGAGGTGGTCATCGTTTCACCACCTACTGGTTAATTTTTATCCGATCTCGAAGTTGCCTATAAAAGTTTCAAAATTGATCGCACTTTCGACAATCTTTGAGAAATGGGCAAACGCTGAAACTGATACGATAGTGATCGTGCGTGATCGTCTCACGTTCCATATATGTCATATATGTTGTGTCTTGTCACTTTTTTTTATTCATAGCTGTTATATACATGTATTTATACATTTTCTGACAATGTTTATGTTGTTTATCAACTTTCGACAATAAATCATTATTATTATTATGAAACGGGTCGATGGCCGCAGTGGTTAGGCGGCTGACTATCGTTGTGAGAGGACGATAGGTGCCGGGGTTCAATTCTCTGGAGGGACGGTGACATTTTTTCAGAGATGCTGTCACAAAGACATTTAAACACAACTTACACACAACAAACTACACCGCAAGAGTTGCAGTGATAGCCAGACAAGTAATATAGCTTACGGAGTCACTGCAATTAAGCACCCACCACACATTAAAAAAAAATAAAAAAAACATCCCTTCCATAATTTTTGTTGATTTTTTACCACTTTGTGATGCCAACTTCGTGGACCTAAACAGATATATAAATTTGTGCCGTCAATTATACAATTGGGAAGTATAGAAAACAGTAGCGGACCAGGAATAGATCCTTGCGGAAATCCAGCAAAACTAGTATAAAAAATGCACCTCAGTATGATCTGACGAATGGCACTGAATTAAATTCGCAGCTCAATCATTCATGTCATCATTTAGGGTCCTACAGGAAAGATAGATGCTGTCTTTTCCTTTCTTTTTGCATGCTCCAATTGGTTTGGTCACAAGGTAGAAAGCCATTTTTGAGAATTACCTAACCTATTTTAAAGTATGTATTGCCTAACCTATTTTTTATGAGGTCATGGCAAGTTTGGTAGCTACTTGAAAAGATTCGAGCGAGCAGTAGATGACCCGAATAGTAGATACATTGGGGCACGTAGACTTTCTCTACAACAGATTGACTACAGATTGAAGATTCAATTATAACGACTGAATAACAAATGCAACATTGTCAATATCATGTTGGAAAATGAGACCAACTGGAGGTCAGCGATCAATTATATTAGATATATCATGAAAGCAAGAGAAAATGATAACTGAGGAAAATAAGATAGGAAGAAGGAGCCAGTTATTGTTCCAGTATCTAACGTAAACAGTATTATAGCTGTCAACCATAATAATTGACATATCCTGCATATTACTACGTATACTAGTTAAGCGCTTCAGGTTTATTTTACTTAAAATAGCTGCCTAATAGATTTCTCAATTTACTCAGTCTTCACTCAAACTACTCATCGGCACCCATATATGGATATTTGTGGCATCTTAAGAAGGCGTATGCTCGCACCAATCATATACGTGTACGTATGTATGTATGTATATGATGAGGAACGCGAGCTAGAACTAACAGCTCGATTAAATTAACCGTAGCCCGTGGCCGAAAAAATATTAACGACCTCGCCAGATATGCAAATCCGGACTGACTGATTTATATAAACTTTGATTTATAGCCGGTCTATGATTATAAACTATAGGCAATCTATGTATGTATATGTCTGAATTATAAAACGTCTTCAAATTGATTTATAGACGGTTGTCTCAGATCGTTTTACTTACGGTTTTTTTTCTTTGTGCTTTCTTTTGATAGGTAATAGAGAAATAACGTACGCTACTGGATGTATATTTAGAATTTTATAAGTGCATACTAAATCAAATTTTCTTTGGGCGATTGCAGGCGTTCGCCGCATGAAAATGTTCTCTTTGATAGAATCAATTATGAAGCACGCACTATATTACATTTAATTGCGGATGGTATCTCTATGGGAGGATATACATTTAGTTCTGGTTTTAATTTTTAATTCTTTAATGATTTTGGGCGGCTTAAAGATTTGTGTGCTTTTTTGTTTGGGCATAAAAATATAAAACAAAATTCAATAGGCAATACTGGCTAAACCAGAAAATGTCAAGTTTTGTTAATAGCGATTCTGATTATATCTGGTTTTCGAAAGTTGCATTTGAAAGTTTACTTTAAATTTTGATGCCTTTTTCTGGATGTAACAATGTTTCAACAACGGCTTGTGGATTATCACCGTTTCAAATGTTGCAATTCTGCTTATTGAAAGAAATTTGAACAATTTGCAAATTTTGCTCCGATGTGAGTTTAACCATGATAAATTGCCAAACTAAACCAACCCAACAACGACCGAGAACTGTCAAATCGACTGACACAGAAAATAGTGTTGCCAATTAAAACGGGTCGATGGCCACGCAGTGGTTAGGCGGCTGACTATTGTTGTGAGAGGACGATAGGTGCCGGGGTTCAATTCTCTGGAGGGACGGTGACATTTTTTCAGAGAGTTTAATCACGGATCGACTTGCCATTCGATATGATGCTGTCACAAAGCCATTTAAACACAACTTACACACACTAAAGCTACACCGCAAAAGTTGCAGTGATAGCCAGACAAGTAATACAGCTTACGGTGTCACAGCAACTAAGCACCCACCACACATTAAAAAAAAATTCAAAATTCTCAGTCTTAAAAACCAATCACTCTTTATAAAAGAAAAAAACGGTTGACCAAACAAAAAATAGTTCGAAGAAGTGCAAAAAAGGTGTAGATAATGGGAGACATAATATGTAGCTTGTTTTTCTGAAAATTTGAAGATGTACCTGATGTACTTGGTACTTGGTCAATGAGATACTATTTTGCATTTTTTCTATTTAATCAGTACAGGTTACTTAACGAAACTAACTGATTGAACTTGTAATGACCAAATGCTAATATTGAACTTGTGATGCTGAGCTTGTTGTTTATGAACTTGTGCGATTATTTTTGGGTTGTTATTGTTGTTGTTGGGTGAGATTCTCTTTATCCACTCTTTGGATGTCCTTTTGGCGGTCCTTGGATATTGATGGTGTAACTCTTGAAGTCTTCTCCTTTGCTGATGAATATCTGAAGTCAGAACATCACAATGAGGTATTAATGCCTGTTTTATTACCTTGTCACATGAGCCGGAGTGTCTCAGTGCGAATGCCTTCCCTCGGTCGTTTCCTCAAGAACTTGCTCAAGTGCTGGATATCTGCCGCTGTTAAACATCGGAGGATGAGCAGCGATATACGTTATGGACTGCGAAATACAAGTGGCAGGACGCGAGGTTGTACCTGTACGAGTAGAACGATATGCAATCGACCCGCTGCGAACCTTCGAAGCTTATCCATAAGTTAAAATAATGTATTATTTAGCTTAAGAAAAGTAAGAAATAGGCTTGGGAATTCGATCAATTATCAATAAACCTTAGCGGTCGAGAAGCTAAAAGCCCAGGAAGAAGATAGATTTCATGAAATAAACTTTTGAATCGTAGATTTCAGGTTTGTTTGAAATTTCAATTCTGAATTGAAGACATAAGTGGATAAAGGTGTCATGTCACATTTTTTAAGTTTTGAGTAAATTAGCAGTTCTTCGAAATTATAACAAAAATGTTCCATATTCAAACATAAGCTATGGTTAGTACTTGCACTGTAACATCCTCACCTATCTTGTGAGGACGATTTACATGATGTGCTCGCTTATCTGGAGACGGAGCAGACTGGCCAAGTTTTAACAGTCTTTGCGTTATTTCAATTTTTTTCTTCCTATTATATATATAGAGCATAAAGCATCTCTACACACTGGTGTCAGCTGCTTGCCGTAAGTAATCGTATATTTAAATGTGTTTTGTTTCGATATCTTTCTGATGACGAACTACTGGCAGAATTTGGACGCTTTTAAAAATCAAAGTGCTCTTACTATTTACATCTAGCTTGTAAAATTTCTTCAAAATTGCTTCTCTGTCTTCAGTGTTCAACTTACCAGAACACGTCAGGCGACAATTCTCTTTGCAAAGTACTCTACTTTTCCATAACTTTCCAGTTGTCTTACTTTATTACTTGTCTGGCTATCACTGCAACTCTTCGGTGTATTTTAGTGTGTGTAAGTTGTGTTTAAATGGCTTTGTACAGCATCATATCGCCTTTTAGATTTTAATCACTTTGCTCCCAACAGCGAATGGCAAGTCGATCCGGGATTAAACTCTGAAAAAATCCTTTTGAACCCCGGCACCTATCGTTTAATAGTCAGCAACCACTGCATCGATTTTTGATATATATTCTTGATCTTGATTTTTTCTTTAATAGTGCATTTTCGTTTGCATTTTTCTGGATTTCTAGTTCAAATATTTTCTGTTTTTTTTTACAATTTTTACTTCGGAATCTTTAACAGTAACGCAAGTAGTAGTAGTTGTTGCTTGTCTGTTTCTATTAGTTCGTTTTCTGTGTGCTTCAAGTTACTAGCACACTCTTCGCGAGCAAACACTTTACGGTTCACACTCTCAACATTTTGCAACCTACCCACCAATTTGTGGTTACATCCAGACTCATCAGAATCCTCGTCGTTGCTAAATGGAACATAATCGCTCTCTGATGTGATATTTTCGTCGTCGCTACTCTCAATAAAATCTGAAACAAGAATTATTATGTCTTACAGATTAATTTGCATCGATTTTTACAAGCGTAAGTCACTTACTCTTGCTACAGCACATAGTATTGTTGCGCGTTGAAGTGCCACTGGTACTAGGGTTGTGCAAATGACTGACTTCACCTGAATTTTGGATATTTTTGGTTATCTATGTTTGCCTCATTACACGAAATTACATCTGGACTCGAAAACAGATTTGATATCATCTCTCCTAAAAAATAACATTTTTTTGTTTCACATGTTCACTACAGTTTTGATTATTTAACACTTGTACTAGCTCCAGCATTCGTTTTCCTCTACTACCCATCATAATAGGTTTAATATTTTGGCTAAAAACCAGTTTTTACATAAAATATTGTATAAACACTATCCAGTGAATCACAATGAAAATAACACAGAAGAAACATAACCCTAGAATGTTCCATAATCACATTTCAGTACCTACTAACCTGAAACTGAGTTGATAAAGGTATCATATGACAAAAAATGTGACATAACACCACTATCCACTAAATAATATCTGTAATATATCCGACATGACACCCTTATCATCCTAAAACTATCAGATAATAACGAAAATATGTGCCCAAAAATGCATCAAATCATTTTTTGAAAGAAAATGACATGACACCTTTATCCACTTAAGGCAACATAATTCAGACACTGACCATAAATTCGACACTTTTTCAAACTTTTGATAAAAATAAGAAAACTACCTCTTATATTTCAAATTCTTGAATGGCGGTGACATCTTTGATATTGCCTGTCGAATTTATGGACAAGATTATTTTCAGTTCTTTTTTTCAATTATTCCTTTAATGGAGCTTTTAAAACACAACTGACAACCGTTCAAGCCAAAATAAGGCACTGAAAATGCCGAATTTAGGGTCACCCTAAAATTTCATTCTATCACTCAGTTTATTCTTAGGATGTATTAGAGTGTAATTTAAATGTCAATGGAAATAACCCATAAAACCATGTTTAATTAGATCATGCTTATCAGAAAGGTACTAAGAGGTATATTTTCAAAAGCAATTCAACTATAAGTATATACTTTTACACCAAAAAAAGGTGGAGTTATCAGTCAACGTCCAACACTTCAGTTTTAAGTTACCAAATGTGCTAAACGAAGAGAAAAGAGCTAAGATAAAGAGGACAAAATTGTATGACAAAATACCAAACGAGGAGAAGAATAATATAAATGAAGATGCTTTGAGTAGAGAGAAGATAGCTGATAAAGACATGATAAACAATGAAAACCATAACCAGGAGAAAGCAGATCAAAATAATAAGAATGTTGCAATTAAAAATTGCAACATTGAAACCTCAGAGAAACCTGAATTAGTAGGAGAATTAAATATTCCATCACCGTTCAAACGTGTTTTACGACCTTCAGATTTGAATGCCCAAAAATGCTCAAAAAGAGAAAGTTCCATCTGTAACCACCTCCCAAGCCTAGAAAAAGTATCATATAGAAGGAAAGAAGAAGAAAAACGAAAAATTGAAGAAGAAAAAATGGAGAGAAAACGTAAGAGAGATCAGAAACGAGAAGGAGAAACTAAAAAGAAAATAAAGAGGAAAGGGACTGTGAAAGCTAAATTAGAGCAAGCCCACACAAAACCAGATAAATGACGAAAATCTAAAAAAGCCGAGAAACAAGCAGAAACTGTCAGGGACGAAAATGATTCTAAAGACCACATAGAGGAAATGGAAGTGGCTCAGCGGTCCCGCCCCCCCACCGGTGAGATTTTTAATGACAAAAAAAGAAGAAGTAAGCAAGAGAGGATTTTTCATTGTTAAGGAGATGAATAAAAAGAGAATAAAACGTTATTTTTCTGCTTAAAAATCTTTCACGTTTCATTTTATATATCAAAAAGGTACTAAGTCACTACAAAGAACGCTCCTCTTCAAGTGTCGAAATTAGAGACCAAATTTGTCGAAATTATGTTCAAGAATTAAATCCGATGTGTCGAATTTATGTTCAAAAACATGTTTTTCTAAAACTGAATTGTTGATAGATTCTCTGACTATTTATCAAAGAATCTATGTTTTACTGAGCAGGGAAAGCTTCGAAGTTAATAAGAAATAAAACTTCAATGTGCCCATATGATTATACAGCGTTAGTAAAAAGTCCCGGAACGGTCGAATAACTTTGTTATTTGAAAATTATGATTTCTGAAATTTGGTATGGGGGTATAGTTAATATAAATGAATTTTATGCAATACAGTTTATATTTTTTTCACTTCCAGTTTAATCGGCAATACGTCCAACTTTTTTTTTTTTAACGGAACACCCAGATTTTTTTAACACTTTTGAATGCAAAATAAAAAACTACGTTCAGGAAGTATTAAGATGTTTATTTTTATTCACAAGAAAACAGTTAAAAAATTTAAAAAGTGTCCTAATACAGAAAAATCAAGATACCTGTCTATTCAGTTTGCGATTACAATAATTGTTCAAAATGCTCTGCATTTACAATTTGACAAAAATGTAAACGGTCAGTAAAATTTCTTATTGAATTTTGTATTTGTTCTGGAGTGATGCGATTGGCTTCTTGAACTATTCTCTCTTCCAATTGTTCAAGATTATGAGGACGATTTTTATGCACTTGACATTTCAAGTGACCCCAAAAGAAAAAATCTAATGGCGAGAGATCTGGCGAACTTGCTGGCCATTCGATTGCTCCTCTACGTCCGATCCAACGTTCCGGAAAAATTTCATTCAAATAATCGCGGACATTATGGGCAAAATGGGGGGAGCTCCATCTTGTTGAAATCAAAAATGTGCATTAGGGTGATCACCTATGTTTGCATTTGGAAAGAGGGCCGCAAGTGCTGGAACAACCTCATTTCGCAATAAATTTAAGTAGACGTTGCCAGTTAAATTTCCTCTTATAAAAAATGGTCCTATGATGTTGTTTCGAACAAGACCAGCCCAGACATTCACCTTTTGAGGACGCTGTGTATGGACTGCTTCAATCCAATGCGGATTTTCAATTGACCAGTAGCGACAATTATGTCTGTTCACAGTGCCGTTGAGACAAAACGTTGTCTCATCTGAAAAAATGATGTGATCTAAAACATTAGGCTGCTGCTCGATCATTTCCGTCATTGTTTCGCAAAAATGTAGTCTACGATCTGGATCATCTTCAGTTAACTCATGGACGGGATACATTTTATACGCTTTCATTCTTGCTGATTTAAGAATCTTATGAGCAGATTTTTGAGAGATCTCATGAATTTGACCTAATTCTGTTGTGGACACGTGATGATTTTCTTCCACTGTACGTTACACATTCAAACTAGTTTCTTCATCTGTTGCTGTTAATCGACGTCCCCTTCTAGGTAAATCCTTCACCTGACGAAAGACTTTAACCTTTTGAATTGTTCGGCATACCGTACTTTTACTAATGTGACGATCCGGATAAACAGTGCTAAACAAAATACGAATCTCTTCAAAAGAACGTTGACGATCACCGTACCCACGCATCATTAATATCTCAATTCGTTCTGATTCAGATCGTTTATAGCGATGCAAAAATTGTCAAATGTGACGGCAAAAAGAATGCAAACACTAAACAACAACTTTTTTCAAAGATACCTTGTTTTTTTTCTGTATTAGAACACTTTTTTAGTTTTTTAACTGTTTTCTTGTGAATAAAAATAAACATCTTAATACTTCCTGAACGTAGTTTTTTATTTTGCATTCAAAAATGTGGGCGTTCCGTTTAAAAAAAAAAGTTGGACGTCGAAGTTATTCGACCGTTCCGGGACTTTTTACTAACGCTGTATACAATTCCTATAAGTTGTCATCTACTCCCGTTATACTGTTTGAAATATGTACACTTACATATGTATATGCAATCTATTTTTTTACTTCTTTAATTAGCTTACCACCAAAAATTATAACTGTTATGACAAAATAATCAATAGTCGTCGATGATTCTGCTATTGTACCATAAACATAGCTTCATCATGACTCTATCGTAATAAACTTAATAATTAATCTTCCTGTGTGGATTGTTGTGCAAACAGTATAAATAAAATTACCAGTTTGTGTACGGAATCGAAATTGAAAACATTTGTAATCAACTTTTTGTTTGCGTTCGTTAGAAGGGACAGTAGGGCTCGTGTTGAAAGCATTTTTTTGTGTCATCAAAAGCTTTTAGTGCAGGGACCGAACTCCAGAGAAAAAAAAACCTTAACAAGTGCAGGAAGTAGATTTGAATTGCTGTCACGACGACAAAAGCGTAAAGGAAACACAAAAACAATAGAAAACAATTAAACGCGTCCACAGATCCGATACGATTTAGAAAGTTTCTCTCCCCTAAAACGTCGTCGATTCGACGGATAGAAAACTATTAATTAAATTGTTGTACCCGCACCGCAAGTGACACTCACGAACGTTCACTAACTGAAGTTTCCGTTTATCTACTGGCGAGTTTGAGGATGTGTTCGTTCGCACAGCAACTGCTAACTCGACATCATTTAATGACATATCCGTATTGGTTTGTTTACCGATATAAAGTTTGTGGAATAAGCTAGAGGAGACAATATCTAGAAGCGCAGTATAACTAATTGTAACAAACAGAATTACCTTGGAATATCTTGGCTTAATTAGTCCTGGTCTACGAGGAAATTCTACAAGAGGGGTGTAAATGTTAGTGATTTCTGTTTGGCCTTCTTCTCACATTATTTTCGGAATTCAATTAATTCACTTATAACTAGCTATTATTTAAAATTATTTTTCTTTAATTACGAAGCTCTACCTGATCATCCTGTCGTATAATATTCTAAACGTTCAGTTGCGAAAGAAGGAGCGTAGAGAATCGTGCCCTTCGGTAGGGATAGAATCAAATTATTCATTAACCCACATCACGGTGATGTTTACAATTATAGCGCGGGTGAACGTTATAAACGTGTATTCGTATATATCGGGACGGAATCTGGTATATACACGGTGCCGTACGATAATAATTATCGGTGTAAGATCTTGACAAGCTGTGTTTATAAAGACCCTTATTTCTCTCTGTTCTTCTGTCTCTCTTTCTGTCCGCAAAGAAAAGATGTATGATTTAAAATAGGCGTGAATCCGGTTTGGTCGTAAATCAAGGATTAATTTAATGTTTACTCTGGGTAACGGGTTGTTGTCTTGGTGTGCGCATATCTGATGAGCCCGCTTAATATTTTACCCGTAAGAAAGTTAGTGTCGATCCTCCATTATCCAAATTTCTAATAAAAACTGTAAAAAATGTCAGTCCACCGGGAATGAAATCAGAATTTACACTAAGACCGGTTATTCCGGTGGCGACGACGTTCTAATTAAACTCCTAATTTAGCCGCTCTTCAGCGAGGTGTTAGAGTATGTAGACAGCGGCGCGGAAGCGAAAGCCCAAATGCAAATTCTCCATCACAAGCTGGATTATGAATCTGGCCATCTTATTTACACGGTATTACGCGGTAATCCTTTGATTCCAAAGTAATTGCGATTTAATCGGGGGCAGGCCGTGACGACCAGTACACTTCGAGGATGATTTATTGGGATTAAATCTGATCTACGAATAGTTGGCCATGCATACCAAAAACCACCCGCTCGCACGACGGGGGTGGGGGAGGGGTTAGAGGACGTAAAACGTAGCTATCACCCGGTCGGTTGCGTTAACTTTTCGCTTTACTTTTTCGCGTCCGTTCCCGAAGAAAATTACTCATTTATCAGCGAGGCGTCGGAGTTAAAAATTCACCAATTTCCTGTTCTAAAACTTTCGGCCATTATCAGGGCACGTTCATCTCGCGCGTGGAAGCGAAAATCTCGGGGAATTAGAAGAATAAACCCGAAAAGAGAGATAGGACCTGTCCGAGAAGTAATGTTTAGTTTAGTTCTTAATTACTTATCATGCCGGACTCACCTACTGACGGATGATTCCCCCCACGGTAGAAACGAAGAAAAGAAGGCGGAACGAGAGGTGGGAGAAACAAAAAAAAAGAAGAAAATCGTTTTCGACGAAAGTAAGTCAGAGTAGACTATGACAGATTGTATATATATATAAGTAGGGAGGCCCGGAGTTAATGAGTTTTCCTCGTTTTAAGATTCCTTCCGAGTCCCGTCCTTCTATACTTGTAATGATGTTGCTAATTATTAATTATAAATAATTTGAATTTTAAATAAGTTGGTACTGGTTTAGGCGTAGCGTTACGTTTTATGGTTGTACGTGCGTTTCGCCTTAGGACAAATGAGATTGTTTCTTAATGATAGTTACGAGTTAAAACTCTGCAATTTCCTTTGTCTGTCATTAAATGGAAGATATTTATGCGGCGAAACTAGATGTACGCAGTAATGAGTATTCTGAGAAATTTGTATTCAGATTTGCTTTTATTAAAAAGTTGTCTTGAGATCTCGACTAACGCCAATACAAACAAAAATATATTTTTTCGAAATAACTGATATAAAGCAGGCGGTGTCAGAGACCACCCATATTTCAATAACGACTCATCGTTCCAAATTAGTTCGCATAAATTGTTATCATCACGGTTGTGACTGGTCGTCGTTAAGTAGACTACACGTAAACATACGGCATCTGCTCCGTCTCCTTCGTCAAACGACAGCAGTCTTCGATGCCAAATTTAACGACGGACCGTTATCGATAACGTTAAGCATTAGCGTTAATTGCGTTGTAAAAAGCAGATAAGGATTATACGTTGTACACAACGTATACGCTCTTAAATGACGACTTCGTAACGAACTGGTTTATTGTGAATAAACAGTTGCATTCGTCAATATGTGTGCAGATATATAAGATATTATATTATGTGTATCTAACTTGTATGTATGATAAAACGATTTTAAACGGTGTAACCGTCATAATGTTGCTGCTAACTGTCAAATTATAGTTGTTGGTCTCAAATTTGATTATTAGAATTGTCAATATACATCTCGAAGTCGAAGAAGCTCATGAAACCATTGCATGAACCACTATGGATGATAGTGTCAGCTGTATCAATCTCTCTGAATAATTACAAAGATCTTCCCAAAACATTGCAAAAACTATTGTAGTCAGAAACTAATTCAGGATATTCTTCACGAAAATCAGGAATTGAATATTGCAACTCGCCATTTACTTTTACACGTGTACAGCAGTAGGATTCGATAATTTTTGTTTTCTGTTCTGTATTGAATACCTACAATTTGTTTTTCAATTTAATATAATTTAATAAAGATCCAGAAATATTTGATACAAACATTTAGTTTGAATGTCAAGTAATGAATGTCATTATGTGTATCTGTCAATGTCAATGTCAATATAGGCAGCAAGTGCAAATTCAGGAGCTTACAAAGCTGCTTCAGTTGCACTCAGCCCATGAATGATCAAATTATTTCTTTGGTGGATGTAGCAGTTTTTTTTCTGTGGTGGGTGACAGTAGATAGATAATTACGATTCGGAGTTATCAGTAGTTTCCACCACCCTAATAATGGAGGTGAGAAGGTTTATACAGGGTGGGGCACCACACTCGTCGGTAACATATATTTAAAATCTTTATGCTTGAGCGTGTGTAGGTCCATTGGGAGCATGTTCTAAAATTATTTTGAAAGATACAGGGTTTCCCAAAAAAGAGTTACACATTAGTTATAAAATTTAAATCGAACATCATGTATATTACTGCATATTTTGATGACGTATATATTGTACAGCGTTAGTAAAAAGTCCCGGAACGGTCGAATAACTTTGTTATTTGAAAATTATGATTTCTGAAATTTGGTATGGGGGTATAGTTAATATAAATGCATTTTATGCAATACAGTTTATATTTTTTTCACTTCCGGTTTAATCGGCAATACGTCCAACTTTTTTTTTTAATTTTTGAATGCAAACACTTTTCAATGCAAAATAAAAAACTACGTTCAGGAAGTATTAAGATGTTTATTTTTATTCACAAGAAAAACAGTTAAAATTTAAAAAAGTGTCCTAATACAGAAAAAACAAGGTACTTTTGAAAAAAGTTCTTGTTTAGTGTTTGCATTCTTTTTGCCGTCACATTTGACAATTTTAAAAGCGTTTTAACTTTTGCATCGCTATAAATTTACTTATTTTAGACATTGACACATTTTAAAATTGTAGTAAAACTTACTGAATCAGAAAGAATTGAGATATTAATGATGCGTGGGTACGGTGATTGCCAACATTCTGTTGAAGAGGTTCGTATTTTGTTTAATACTGTTTATCCGGATCGTCACATTAGTAAAAGTACGGTATGCCGAAAAATTCAAAAGTTTGAAGTCTTTCGTCAGGTGAAGGATTTACCTAGAAGGGGACGTCCATTAACAGCAACAGATGAAGAACTAGTTTGAATGTGTTACTTCCAGTGGAAGAAAATCATCACGTGTCCACAACAGAATTAGGTCAAATTCATGAGATCTCTCAAAAATCTGCTCATAAGATTCTTAAATCAGCAAGAATGAAAGCGTATAAAATGTATCCCGTCCATGAGTTAATTGAAGATGATCCAGATCGTAGACTACATTTTTGCGAAACAATGACGGAATTGATCGAGCTGCAGCCTAATGTTTTAGATCACATCATTTTTTCAGATGAGGCAACGTTTTGTCTCAACGGCACTGTGAACAGACATAATTGTCGCTACTGGTCAATTGAAAATCCGCATTGGATTGAAGAAGTCCATACACAGCGTCCTCAAAAGGTGAATGTCTGGGCTGGTCTTGTGCGAAACAACATCATAGGACCATTTTTTGTAAGAGGAAATTTAACTGGCAACGTCTACTTAAATTTATTGCGAAATGAGGTTGTTCCAGCACTTGCGGCCCTCTTTCCAAATGCAAACATAGGTGATCACCCTAATGCACATTTTTGGTTTCAACAAGATGGAGCTCCCTCCCATTTTGCCCATAATGTCCGCGATTATTTGAATGAAATTTTTCCGGAACGTTGATCGGACGTAGAGGAGCAATCGAATGGCCCGCACGTTCGCCAGATCTCTCGCCATTAGATTTTTTCTTTTGGGGTCACTTGAAATATCAAGTGTACAAAAATCATCCCCATAATCTTGAACAATTGGAAGAGAGAATAGTTCAAGAAGAGAATCGCATCACTCCAGAACAAATACAAAATTCAATAGGAAATTTTACTGACCGTTTACATTTTTGTCAAATTGTAAATGGAGAGTATTTTGAACAATTATTGTAATCGCAACCTGAATAGACAGGTATCTTGATTTTTCTGTATTAGGACACTTTTTTAATTTTTACAGTAGACTTCAATTCATTTGAGATAGTTGAGAGCAGAAAAACTCATGGTCGTTAATGGTTAAGAAAAAGTACCTAATTTGATACTTAAAATATGCACATTTTGTAACTGAAGTGATGTGCAGTGATTGTATTAAATTAAGTTAAAATATTAAAATGATAAATCAAATAGTTGGGCACAACAGACAGAGAACACATGTCGTGTAGGTGTACATTTGAATGTAAAGGATAGAACAACCAAAAAATATATTTATTGAAAATGAAAAATATTCTAAAGGAAACAACTGTGACCATACCAGGCTGCACTCAAGAGTAATGAGGTAAAAATTTTTTTTCCCTATTTGATATGTAATTTAATGTTATTTATAATATTAATGTAGATGTTAGATAACAAGGATGATTGTTCTTTAGTATTCAAATTGTTAGTAATTTTGACTATAGCCAAATTCTCTAAAACCATTCTTTTACTGTAATTATTTTCTGTGAATAAAAAGGTTGGATTGTCAAGATCAATTGTGTGTTTAGTTTTGTTAATGTGGGAGGCTAAGGCGCACTTTTTGGGTTGTACCCGGGAATCACTTCTGTGTTGTGTTTTGCGCTCCCTCCAACGTTGGGTCGTTTGCCCGACGTAACAGTTGTGACAGTCTCTACATTTGACAGCGTATACTATGTTGGTGCGTTGGTCTGTTGGTAAGGGTGATTTAAGCTTGAAGAAAAACCTACTACAGGGAACAGCCGAAGTAAAGGCTATTTTGACGGAAGTATTCTTAAA
Source organism: Holotrichia oblita (assembly GCA_023690525.1). Lineage (NCBI taxonomy): Eukaryota > Metazoa > Arthropoda > Insecta > Coleoptera > Scarabaeidae > Holotrichia > Holotrichia oblita. Next base: position 139,693,878 of record CM043018.1, read on the forward strand.
AAGTTGCTTGATTCGTTCGGTAAGTCCGGGTACGTAAATTAAAGATTTAGATTTAAGATGGTTAGTAGTGCTTGTAGTACCGGCAGCATCGATCATACGGGTAACTTGCTTTTTGTGGCTGGTTGAAAAAAGTAGTCGTTTGGTGAAATGAAAAAATTAGTCATAAAGATTTTATTAATGATGACTTACACATACTTTACGACATCTTGCGGAAGAATGACTTCCCATCACATTTTTTTTTTACCTTTAACTTTAGTATAATTAACGATTTAATGTAGGTCTGAAGAAGGTGAAAATATACTCGCCGAAACTGTCACGTTGACTTAAACAGTTGTTTAATTTCAAATCAAACCCAAATTCTGCTCTTGTTAGCAGTAAAAATATTTACCAATACTCGAAGAAATCAGCACCAGCATCTGGTTTACATCTTCTACACTTGTAACTATATATATATATATATATATATATATATAGTAAAACTAATTGTAATGGGCAATTCGGTGTGATATCACAGACCGAATTGCCCATTACAATTAGTTTTACTCTAACGAAGTCCGGTCGATATTTCCATTACTTATATATATATATATAGATGTTGTATTATTTCATTAGCGCAACCATTACATCTAATGCTAAAATGAAGATGTATTCTAAAAATTATGCAGGGTGGTTACCTCTAATTGTGGGTACCGATAATGCTCCATAACTTGCTTATTTTAAATGGAACACCCTGTATCTAAAATTATTTTAATTAATTTTATTTCTCTTTTAGAACTTATTAAGGTTCCCTATAGCTGTCTCTTACAGTTTCTTTGTAAAAGTCAATTTAGTGATTTAATTGGCGATTATGTACTAAAAAGTTGGTTAAATCAAGGTAGCGTTGACATGATGACAATAATTTAAGATATTAATTTTGTCTTATTTATTCTTGGTGCATTAGCCGTTGCTTCATATTTATTTGATACAAAACAAAAATTAACCAATACATGTCTTAGAAACTCCGGGTAACATGACGCCGCAATAAACACGACACTAACACCTCATTCTGATTTTATGATTTCAGATATTCATCAGCGACGGAGATCCACGCAGAAGACTCCAAGAAGACACACCATCAATACCCAAAAATTCCCAGAAGGACATCACAAGAGGAAGTGAAGTCATCTAATCAATGAAGAACCTGTGGCCAAACTCAGGAATTGACACTGCATCATGATGTGGCTTAATCGGCGCAGGTCGGCCGTATTGGTACTCCACTTTACGTCAAACACGTAGATTATAGTGTATGTGTCATGTATGTTTGCATTAATTGATTATTTCAGTTATCTACGGTTATATGATATAGCAAACTACTAGAAGACATTATGGTTTCTTGTGCTCTGCCTAGTTGTAGAGTAGAAACAGCGTTAACAAGAAGAATTCGTCGAAAATAACATTTCATAGGTCAGTGTTGCAGGATCGTAATTGGAAAATTTCAATTGGTGCGCCTGTATGTAGGTACATAAATAAACTATTACAATATTGAGCGTTTATATTGTCAAATTATGACATTTATGGGTTTTGGGCCTAACAGACGTGTGATGACGTAATTAATTTCAAATAAAATCATCTGTTAAGTGGAGGCTTAAAATTATACTTATAATTTTCAGTAGTCCGGACCTGGTGAGGCAGCCACATTGGTACTCCACTTAAGCCCCGCCCAGTGCGCCGCTTTGCGCTACAGGAAATATGCTTCAATGGTTGCAGCTCACCTTGTCAAAGTTCATTGCAGGACTGTATACTGTAGGTAGATCTATAAGAATAGGATTTTCCGAAAAAAATCACCTAATCACTGTGGATTTGGATCCGTTAATATACGGTTTTAACACGTCTCAATGTCAAAATAATTCTGACAGCTCTCAAATTATAAAGAGAAGTACTTGTTAGATTATATTTTTGCAGTTCTGATTGTGTGACGGTTTCTGACAACTGTGAAATTGTAAGGAAAGCTATTTCTCGCGATGTTAAGTGTTAAGTAATCATCAAAAAATACCTTACAGTTGCGTAAGTACCAGTTCCTTTGGTAGTACTATGCTACTTCAGACGACTGTCAAATTTTAAAAGTTGTATTTTTCTAATTTAGCCTTTTTTATTCACATATCGGCTGTTAAATTGCTAGATTAGTTACATTAAAAAAACGCTGGGCAAGCAACAGTTTCTTTTCTAAATCTTGAGTTCAAGTTGCAAATTATTTCTGAGATTTGTCAAATTGTAAAAGCAGAGGTAACATATTTTCGATATTAAATCGAAAAGTGCTAGCAATAGGCGAAATCACCCTGTGAACGAGTACAATGAAAATTGTCGACTTATGTTGTGTAATACGCGGTGGTGGTACTTCCGAACTTACCCACTAGAGGGCATGGGATTGGAATTAGTTGGTGGTCGAAGGTGTTATATGATTCAGGTTCAGTTGCAATTAAATTAGGTCTTGCATTTGTAGGATCGCTGACGAGATCGGATTGATCGACACCACGAGGTCCGGTTTTAATGATTCATTTATTGTGCCTATTACAGACAGTTTTTTTTTACATCATAGCATTGCTCGACGTTTTCACCCGTTAAATTATAAAAACAGGTTTTCTTCAAATTCAAGAATGGTAATTGAAGTTATTCTTTACATTTCTGATAATTGTGACTGTCAAAGTACTTCTAATAGTTGTCAAATTGCGCTCACCAAAAAAGCACAACAGAAACAGGATAAAGCGATTTATTGGCGATTGATGATTTTATTTATGCATCTTATGCTTCTTCCGACAAAATATTTTATTACCATTTTCCCAGCAAATTTTACGAGAACCTTCTTTGTCAAATCCCGGTCCAGCTCTCCAAATTCTGTTGTTATTAGAACAGCATTTTCTGATGAACTTACTGCTAAGTCGGCTTCATATTCTGATCAACTGCTCTATAATTCCATCAATTTTCTTTTAATGGTTCTTTTATTTTTGCTTATTTGCTTTAGCTTTTCCTGATTTTGTACTGTGGTAGTTTTATCTAACTTCCAAATCTTCTGGGAACATTTTTATTAATTTGTTGAACATTCTACAATTTAACATCATATTTTGAACAGTTTCATATTCAAATCAACCACAGTAGCTCTTCTTATATAAATTGTGATATGTCTCTGTGGCGTTGTTACAACATTCCTTCGCAGTAAACAATGTTGTGGTACTAATTATGCTGCAGCTGTGAATGGTAGTTCAACTGGAGTACCAATCTGGTGAGAAGTTGCCACTTCGAACCCATAGGTACTGTCCTACTAATGTAATAATAGTCTGTACACATAGCTGAGCTTCATTCTAACATCTTCCTCCACATTGGTTTGTTACTTCTTAGCATATCTTAAACAACAGGCCTTAAATTTAGTGTCAGATGGCTATACATTTTTGCTTGAAACGATCTTCAATTGAACAGCTTTACGAAGGATAAATTATTTTGTAAAACAAGGTTAAGTTCTTCCTAGATTCTCTTATAATAGTATCACTGTAAGTTCTGTAATTGGAATGGTTCGGATTTTAATACGGGTGACTGTACAAAAACCGGTTAAAGACAGATCTGATTTTTCTCTATTAGTAAACGAAAAAATTGCAGAACTCTTCTTTGCACACATTTAGAACCCAAAGTAAAGAACTGAGATAAAACAAAACAAGCTGGATTATTATTTAAAAGAAAACTAACAAAATGTTATATCAAATTATATAATTAATTCAATTATGAACCCACGACATTTCATTGTTTATTTCAATTTATCTTCAATTTACACTCCGACGAAACCGTCAATGAATATAACGGGTGTGGCAATAATTAAAACCACTGCGTTGTACAACGCACATACAAACTGAAAAAAGATGGCTGTGCGAATAAATCAGGAATCCTCGAGTGACAACGGACAAATGACGAGTTTACATTTTCATGACATTCTATGATCATTACCGACGACGCAGTTCGACCATACAACGCCGCTGTAGCCGTTTGTTACGAAATGCGCACGATAATTATGAATAACTGAACCGAAATCGAATTATTAGCTCTAGTGTTATTGTCGTCGGTGCTTTGCGGAAGCTGTCGCCATTAATATGTCAAAGAGGAATAACATGACTGCAACAATCCAATTTGTCGTTACGATGAAAATTGCATTAAGTTTAATTGGACTAGGTCCATTTTTCAATTTGTTTGGACTGTTTTTTTTTTTTCGGCATTATTCCTGTGATTTTTTTTTCCTGTTGTTGTTGTTGTTGCAGACCAAAGGGTCTGCTTTAATTGCATTTTAGTTAGAATAATGACCTTCTAGTTTGTGCTTGTGATACAATTCTTATATCAATTATATTCGACTCTAACGCTACCCCAGAGCAAGATTCGAAACTGAAACGCCTACGACGAAAGTCTGATATAATTATCACATCATGCTTCAGTATTAATTATTACACAGATATGTCGTTGCCGCGGCACATAATGGCTTAATTGCAGAAGCACGCGGCTCAAGTTAGAATATTGCGCTCGCTTACTGTTGGATATTAGTGAGAACTGTTCAAATCATATACGCATTACAGTTGTCATTGTCGAGCACAGTTTAGAACTGTGTTAAGCCGCTCTCTGTCTGACTTTGAGTGGTTTCGCCTTCGAATGATACAAAGTCGTAAACTAAGTTTAAATTACGCGGTTATATATTAACTGTAATTAGATTTAGATTGAAGTCTTGATGGATTTCTCCTCGTCTTTAAACTTTGTTGTTAATGACAATTTTATCACGACATTTTCGTTTAAACCAACTTGCTAAAATGGGGTGGCACGATGATGGAATTTTCTAGATGATTCTGTTTAATATATGGCAAGATAGGGCACTTTTTTCAGAAAAGAAATCATTTCATAAATGTCGTCTTGGATACACATAATAAAATAATTCATAAAAGTTCTCTGACTGAGTATTGTATGACAAACATTAATGCTTTGTAGGTGAAACTGGATAAGCACACGCTGTCACACGGTTTCAACTAGCTAGCAAACAAGAAAAATTCAGCGTCAAGTTCATGCGGTTCCATCAAAACGGCGTTAGTGATGCTTATCTTCATCTTTTGCCTTTTTTCTGGTTTCTTATTCTATCCCTTCTAGTTACTCCTTTCACTGCTCTTGAGTACTTCATTTCTAATGTTTGAATTTTACTTTTTATTTGATTCGCTAGGTTCCAACGGTCACATCCATACGTTAAGCCAACCAGTTCCACGTCTTCTGTTCCAGCTTTATGTACATATGTTTACCATAAGCCGCGCCTTCAAAATCTTTCCTCATCAGAGTAGGCTTTTTGTTGTCAGTTTAGTTCTCATAGGTTGGTGCAAATGCGATGCTTTTCAAAACTTCAAATTCTGACAGTTGTCAAACTTAAATTCAAATAATTGACGTTTATATTTTTTTAATTATTTTATTATAATGTTAGAATTAGAACATAAAATATTTATAATTCAATGTTACTATAGAACTGGGCAAAAATTAGAAAATGGAGAATGGGTTTATTCCATTAATCGGTGCATAGAACACAGTATTGTCAATGGTTTTTGAATAACGTAAATAATAACGACAAATGTTATTTTTCTGATGTGGCGTGGTTCTATCTCTCTGGCTATTTAAACAAGCAAAACATGAGAATTTTGTCTGCAGATAATCCACATGAATTCAACGAAACTTCGTTGCATCCGCAAAAAATAGGTGTCTGGCTAGAAGTTTCAAGAAGACGAATTATTGGGCCTATATTTTTTAACCAAACCGTAACTGCTGAAAGATATCGAAACGAATTATTACAACCGTTTATCAACGAACTTCATGATGATGAACTTACGGTAGGATATTTTCAGCAAGACAATGCACCAGCGCACAAATCTCGAGAAATAATGGCTTTTTTTACAGCAATTTTTCGATACAAGTATTTTTTGTTTTCCTGCAACATCTCCAGACTTGACAATGTTAGATTATTTTATTTTTCCATATTTAAAGAATACGATTTTCAAGATCAGACATCATACAATCGAAGAGCTTCGTAATGCTATTGTTAATTCTTGTGCTGACATCGCCGAAGAAATCTTAATAAATGGCTTTGAAAGCATGAAGCGTAGAGTTCAACTTTGTCCACAAAACAATGGTCAACATTTCCAACATCTGCTTTAGTATTATTTTCTCTCAATTTTGGCTTTTGCAATAAATATTTTTTCAATAACTTAATTACTCTATAATTATTACAAATACACATTTATATGACATAACCAAACTGTGAAAATGATGCATTTCTGACAGATTTACATGCACTCTGGCCAACCATTAAAAAAAAAAGCATGGCCGACTCTAATGAGGAAAGATTTTGAAGGCGCGGTATTTAAATGTATCTATCTGTTCTAGCTCCCTTCCATCCAGTTTAATTTCTACTTTCACATCGTTTTTTCCTATTACCATGACTTTATGTATATTTAGTTTCATATTTCTTTTTTGCAGTGCTGTTTTTCATAGATTTAAATTTGTTTGTAAATCTTGACCATTTTCAGCAAATACTATCACGTCGTTAGCGAAGGCACATTCCGCTATCATTACTACCTGCATGCTTCTATAACCTACATGGAGTTTTTTCGTTTTGTTTTTAAGTTCTTTAAAGACTTCGTCAAGAATCATATTAAAAAGGACTGATTAAGAATTCTTCGGACTGGATATTTCTCGGTCTTACATAATTTCTTGTATTCTTGTAGATACTGGCTATGGCCTTACAGAAGTTATTATTTACATTTCGTTTTCTCAGGCCTTTCCATGGCTTGACTGTGAATATATGGTCCTGCACTCCTCTGCCTTTTCTAAATATTCCGATTTGCCACTCTTCTGGTATTTTTTGTTCAGTCCATATTCTATTCTATAGTTGTTCCAGTACCTACTTTCATTCCATTTCTACCCATGTTTTTAATCATTTATGCTATTATGATATCGTGTCCTGCTGCTTTGCTTCAACTATCTCTTCTTTTTCTTATCTTATCGCTTACCGCGGTACCTGTATTTGTTTTGTTTTTCTCCAAATCTTCACATTTGTCTAATGTCGAACTTATTTGATCCATGTTAAGTATGTCTTCAAAGTACTCTTTCCATCGTGCCATTATACCTCTTTCATTTTGTAATATAACTCCGTTTTTTTGATGTTATATAACTGTCTCTCGTTTGTTTCCTTTTTCTTAACGATCTTAGTATCCCTTAAAACAGTTTTTGATTGCCTTTATTATCTCTTTCCATTGCTTCCCTCAAATTCTTGCCATGCGAGTTGTTTGGCTTTTTTCACTAGTTCTTTCACTTTCAGTCTTTGTTCTTTGTATGCCTTGTAGTTTTCATTATTTTTATTCGTCACTCCACTACTTGGTTTGTCTTCTGCTTCTATCTATTTTCCTACGACTACTGTAATTAATGGATATATTTCCGAAGAGCCCCAATAACTCTGAAGTTTGAATTATCGGGAGAAACAAGTAATCATCCATGCAGTTGATCAATTGTGGTGTGGTGAGCACTGGCTTCTCAAATTAACGAGAAGGACTAATTTGTTTAATGTTAAATGTTATTGTTTGATTTTTTTTATAAGCACTGGGTTGCTACCAACCTCCGTGGATCCTTCATAACTATGTCCAAAGTTTGGATTCGAATTCCACTCACGCTGTTTTATTTAGGATGTGGTTGTTCTGTCTGCGGTCCTGCTTGCTCCTTCTGGGCCTGAGCAAAGCTTCCCTTCTTCGTCTTTATGAATGCAGCTGACTGCGGCGTTGGAGAATGTTAATGGTGTAAAATGACGTCCATAGGATTACCAGTCCGAGGTTTGATGCCGTTAGGACGGCTGAACAAGTGCAGGGTTGAGCCCTCGTAATGGCCATCAGAGTTCATATTGTTTTATTTAGAATGCAGTTGTTCTTAAATCTTTTTCTGCAGTCCTGCTTGCTCCTTCTAGGGCTAAGCAAAGCTCCTCATCCCCTTCTTTGTCTTTATGAATGCAGCTGGGATCCATGGGATTACCAGTCCAGAGTTTGATGAGTTTGATAGGAAAGCTGAACAAATACTGGGTTGAGTCCTCGTAACGGCGGTGGGGAGTGGTCAGGGTTGAAGTCAACTTTTTCCATGGTCTTGTACGCTAACTGTGATAAATATTGGAGGACCCGTCGTAGGTCAGTGCACAGTGATTCCACTACGTAGGTGACATTCAAACAATTTTTTTAGTACGAACCAACTCTATAGAGGCGCTGTGGCGTGTTTGTTTTTGTTAGTGGCAGCATACGCCATATTGTCCATGTTGATTTCGATCATTTCGTTGTAGCGTGTGTTGTTTGAGATTTGTTTCTGTGATTTTTAGTTTATGTGAGTGATTTGTTCGAATAATATTGACTTTTATATTTCTTAAGATCTTTGACCATTGCAGTTATCGTATTTAGGTATGTATAAACTAAATGTAATTCATAATTTTTATTTTCAGGTTAGTACTATAGCGTTTGTGTAGTGCGTTTTGTTTTAAAGATACTTTACTTTTGAAATTGGGTTATTGCAAATTACAGTTTAGGAAGAACAATATCTAACTCATATACCATTGTTTTGTATTAATTATGAACTATGATTTTCAGGTTAGTAGTTCGTGGTGATAAACCGAGGCGTGTTCACGATCAGCCTCAGCATTTTATTTTGCTGGGCCTCAATTCTTTTGAGATGGGTTTTTGACAGCGTATTACCCAGGACAGCGCGCCATAGGTGAGGATTGGGCGAAGAAAAGCATAGTAAATTATTAGATTAAGTCTCTCGTTGCAAAGAAATGGGTAGACGACTCACTGGGCGACGCCGAGTGACATCCTGGAGAAGAGTTAATCCAGCATCGAGAATCATTCTAAAATAAGTGACTGTTGTGTTCAATGGCAAGCGGTAATCAGCGGCATGGAGATGGTCATATGGTGGACGACAGCGTTTAATGAAGTGAATCCCTTGACATTTCGTTTCGTTGAGTTTGAGTTGCTATTTAGGGGACCAGGGTGTAATATCGTCCAGGAGAACGTAAAGATGTCGGTATTGTCCATTCTTACATCTGAACTGATAATTTCTCACTCTAAATAAAAGCAACGTGAGTCGGATTCGAACCCAAAATCTCATCACTGCCACTTTTAACCAATTAAGCTGTTCTTGCGTGTAATTCTCGTTTGTGTTTATACCTTACAAAGAGGGTACTGAGTAGGAGTTTGAAGCACTCAAAAATTGGTAGAAGAAGAATAAAAACAGGAGAAAGAAATAAAAAGTCAAGGATATTTCACGTGAACACTTATGAAAAATTATAGGACGAATTAAGTCGAGAATTGATATTTTGTCATCATTTTGTCTACATTACTTATACATGCAATGATTGAATATCATTTTAATACACTTATTACAAGAATATAAATCCGTCGTTAGCATTCCGAAATAGAACATCTTTACTCAATGAAACCTATCGTGAACACAACAGAAATAAACACCGAAGAGTAAATGTTTTATTTGGAATTGAATCCCGTTAAACTTACTGCTGACACTATTTTAAACAGATCGTGTACTACTCTAACTTGTCACCGTAATCGACAGCAATACAACCAGGCGTTTTCTCCTTAACTTAACTTAAATATAGTTCAGTAGCAATTAGTTTTGTTGTCTTCCGATACTACGACGATAATAACGAGACCCGCAGCTGAATGTTCCTCTCCATTTGTACCTGTTTTGTTTCGTTTTACTCGGCTTGAATCACACTTATTACAAACAGCGCCTTCTCGACTTCGTTCAAGCTCCCCGTCTAAAATTAAACTAACGCTATTCATGTCGAGTTTAATTCTATCGAAGAGAATTTGTATTTTTGTCGCGTACCATTTGTCGAATGTAGTGATTAATGATTAACATAAACGAGCTTTTATATTTACAAAATCTAGTAATCTCGTAGATTTCACAACAGGAATTACAACTTAAGTAGTACGAAACATTGTTTTAAATTACCACTTGAGTCTTTTATGTCGATCTCTGCGAGAGCTTAATGTGTGTGTCTGTAAGTACCTACATGTTACAGTACATACAGAAAAAATAAAGGGAGCAAAAATTACGCGACCGTAAAGGTAAAGTACCCTAAATATTCAAGGCAGCCTCATAACTTATGTTTACTGCACCCTTCACCACTATAAAAAAGTAAATAAGTACTGTGTACGCATATCCATGTGACGGTGAGCCATCCGAATCGCAGAAATAAAAACGGAAAGAACGGAACCATAAAAGCGGACGTCATTTAACTTTAGAGGCGGGTACTTAAGCAATACGAGACAGTCCACTTAGAAGGTACCGTATAGTACATAAATGCACGGTTATTAGGGTTTCTTGCTGTCTGGATATGAATTTTTGCCGTGTATCATTAACTCCTAACTGATGACGTAGTGTACTACATAAAATGTCTTTAAAAGTATTCTGTTATATGGCTTTTAAAATAATAATGCAGATTTTACATTTTAACACAAGCGTAGGTAGTGTACATAAGAAGTTTTTATTGACTCGCTGTGAGATAAATTTGTAACAAATTTCGAACAATTCCATTTTAAATTCTCAAGTTTTGAGTCGGCTAGAAGGGGGTTAAACACAAAAAGCACTCATTCGAGTGTTTTTAAACAACAAAGTTGTCCCCACGCTATTTTGGTGTCCACAGATATTTTATCTATCATGTTTCTGAGAGTTGTTGTACCCAAAAATGTTTTGAATAATGTTATTGAAAGGTCTCGTTTTTGTAAAAATGTGTTCTTGGACTCCTTTTCCACTCGTTTGTTTTTCATCATTTTTGTTTTGTTTTGTCATTTATCATATTTTTTATATTGATTTTAGAAACAAGAGATCCATTGGTTGGATCATTGATTTTTTTTTCATTATACATGCAACCATGTACTAATTCCAACTCTGTGTTCTCTAGTAGGCAAAGTCGAAAATTGTCAACGTCTTTTAATAACTGTCATTGTCGTAGTGAACTGTCATCATTTTTTACTCCACTCCCTCCATTGCCCGTTCTCCCATATCTCGGTCATCCTGGGAAGCATTCGCATCAAATGTCTCTGTGGGATCTTCTTCCTGGAACCAAGGTCTCATATTGCCTGCGCTAGTGGTGGTCCTCTTTGTCTCGTTGTGGTACCTAACATTCTCTGGGACTGCGTAAGAGCCCTAAATGAGGCGGGCACCCTAAGGAAAATTACTTTGGCCTGGGTCCCCAACCACATGGGAGTGGAGGGAAACGAGGCGGCCGATGAGCTGGCCAGACGAGGCTCGTCAAGGCCTTTCATAGGAGCGGCCCCTTCCTTCGGCACTACCAAATCACAAATTAAGAGGTCCACCTACGAATGGTCACAAAACAAGTCCAAGGAATGGTGGGAAAGATCGCCAGGGCAAAGACAGGCTAAGGAGTTCCTAAGGGAATTACTGAAGACCTTCTAAGTAAAGACAGGAAGACTGTCAAAATGATAGTAAGTCTGATGACCGGTCATTGCAGACTGAATAGGCATATGTTTAACATAGGCCTGGCAGAAAATGCTCTCTGCAGATTCTGTCAAGAGGAAGAAGAAACCCCAGTTCATGTTTTGTGCCACTGTGACGGCCTAGCGAGGACAATGTTTCTAGTTATGGGGGTAGAGAACCCCACAGCCAACGGCTACACAAAAGAGCCGCTCTCAAAAATGATAAGTCTGATTAAGAAGGCGAAACTAGAGAGCGTTCTCTAAGGTAAAGGGGATCACAATAGACCTGTAAAGGTCGCGGTGAAACAGGCCCGCATGCCACCTCACTCCTAACCTAACCTAACCTTCTCTACTTTATCATGCTCTTTCTCATGTCCTCGAATAACTTGATAAGTTCCAGACACTTTGGCAGCAACTTCCCTAAATTTTGGAACTGCGTTCGCTGCCCCCTCTCCTGTATACACTAGTACGACGCGGTCAGAACGGGGAACCTCTCAACGATGTCATAACCACACTTCGGAAACTTATGATGAATCGTGGAAAAACGTTGGCTTGGTATTAGATCCAACAAAAATCTGACTATTGTGTTGTTTCGCTTATGACCTGGGCACCCATCCCAAAAATTTCGCAATTCCTGAACTTCTAATGGTGTATGATCTTGTACGTAATGATATCCAAAAGTACATACACTCTTGATCTAGTAATTGTTTTGCTAGCCCTTCATGATAAGTGTAGAGGTATCCTGTGCGGTCCTTAAGATTAAGCAACCTTTATTACGGCCGATGCAATATTGGGTGCCTTAGATGCAGCTTTCTGAAGAGATAACACTTCCAATTCTCCATAAGTTTGATGCTCCTCTTTAGTTTAGTGTTAATTGGGAAAAGTTTTTGTCAACCTAGATCTGACGGTTGAGGATATCACCTAGTCCCATAGAAATTCCAATGGATGCAGCTGAAAATTTTATTAAATGCACTTCTGATACGATCTTAAAGACTTCTATCCCGACGATTCATATGTCAGATCGTTGGTAATCCAATAACTTGAAAGCCCTGCTGTGGCAGAAAAGGAAGTCTGTAAAAAGGGATCGACGCACACAATGATATTTCAAGACTGAAGCAGCCTTTCTTCTACAGTAGTCAGTGGCGACTTCATTTAGAATCTGGCCAGAATTCTCGGGTTCCTTAGCGGTCTCACGAACGAATACCTAAGTTAATGAGTCCGCCAAACTAATTTTGTTCATCTGAGTGAAGAAAAAGACGAAATTTATTTTTATTTACCAATCATTTAGACGCCATTCTTAGGAGTTGAGAATGACTATGAGTTTGAGGATGGTATACGAATACCATGAAGAAATTGCCTCATTCTCCTACTTCTTCTGAAGATTGCAAAGTATGCTTAAGATAGTGGAAATAATCATTCCCCATCGCTATCACTAGGAAAAGTTTGACTTTAGGTAGAAATTGCCCACATGGTGAGATCTCCTGCGTGTACCTGAAGAAATTAAAACGCATTGGAGGGATGTGAGCACTTGGATGCGGTTTTCCTCTACTTTGAAGGTGCTTGACGCGAGAGTCTTCTTCACAAGTTGCATCTAATTAACATTCTGGAGCGAATATTTTTCTTTCGTCTAATACCCTCTGGTGTCCTGCATAATTGCTTGATGAACCTTAAATTGTTCTTAATTTTCATGTCAGATCTTTCAAAAATACTTAGAGTCAGGTTGGCAGATTCTGGATTCCGGGCTCACTTTAAGGTAGCTTACCACTTTGACCCTGATGGTAGAACAATTTTTGAACAACTTATTGGATAAAGCAACAAACTTTTTCAAACTATTATCATGGTAATTCAGGATTATTTAACCATTTAATATGGAATAACAACCGAATTGATTGAAAATGAGAGAAGAAGGAAGGACGCAGAAGGAAAACAACAGTTTAAGCTTTCATTACTACACCGTCGACACGATATGAGATGATTGAATAATAACCGCAAGCTATGTCAGGCATCTGTGACCGTTCGGAAATTAAAGAAAACATCTTAGATCCCCCTTTTGTAAGCTAGCGTAATGGAAAACCACCCCACGCAGTGAACATATCGTTAGCCTTGACAATAATAAATGTTTTCCCCGACACTTGAGTGATCTACACATATCATATATCAAACAAGCATATGCCCAACTGTGTCTCAGCGCGTTTGAGGTGGGCAAGTCTAATTCATTTCTTTTTATTATTGCAAGGCGTTGTCACCCTGTCATTCTGTCTTTCCGCTTTCCCCCTTTCTATTTCGCCAACGGTTGCGTCACTTGTGCTTATTCGCTTAACTTGGTTTTATGACAAAAAGAATAAACGTGCACGTGTTATATCCCTTCGCACAATAAATTCACTAGAGTCGAAACAGCGAGGATGGGGGAAGGCCCGTTTTCCTCGGAAAATCTTCAACCGATGCGTTCAGTTTCACTGTTGCGTATACTGGCGGCAGATGTTCGTGAAGTTAGCTGGTGTTAAACTCACTGTCTTCTGTGTAGATATTCGAAAGAATTCCTTGAATGGAAAATTGAGGAGTTTGGATTATTCTCCGGATTTACTTTTTTGTTTCTGTTGTTTATTAAATCGAGTTGCAGAAATCTGTAATAAGTAAAATTGGAGAACATTTTTTTCGTTTAGCTGTTTTCTGCAAGAAAAAATTAATAAAATTGTAGTGAAACCAAAGGATTTGACACAGTCGACGCAAACCTTTAAACCAGTCAAGTTGGCTAACATGGTTCAAGTTTTAACTGCGTTTATACAATAAGGCTTGCACGCCCAACACCTGGAGAGAAGACAAGTTGGTCTTCACTTCTATGCAGGGAAGGATGCTCTATACAGAATCAAAGTCGTATTCGTCTAATACTCTCTAATTTTTCGCAAAACCTTAAAGAAGGCTGATATTGGTAGGTACTTAAGGAGTTTTGGCCATCGAGGCCACCTTTTTGACGTTCTATCTGTGAGTGTAGCTGGATTTGCATAATTATGGAGTTGAGCCAACTGTAAAGAGTTGATCCGGCTGCATGGGAAGAAACAAAACACGCATCACTTGCAAATCGGAGTACTCTCACTTGGTTGGTTGGTTGACACCAACAGGTAACAACGAGAAGGATAAACACTGGAGAAAACAATGATGGTTCCGCTGACATGGAGGGTCAAGATATTAAACTCAGATATCAAACGTTCAGGAGCAAATAAACTTTAACCAAATTTGTGTGCAGGATATTGTTAACTGAGTCCATGAAAATGGGGGAGAGGGTGGTAATCCTTTCTGACAGCCAGGTTGCCACTAGGACACTACAGGCCATCAAATATGATTCCGAGACGATACCGAGTGTATCACGAGATTCTCGAACAACTGGTGGAAGTTCCCAGAAAATGAAAGAGCTTGTTAGCAAAAGATGCTAATCAGCGATCTTTCACAGGTCTTGAGCTGACGTGTGGGCGTTCGTATGTTTGACAGCACCCCTATAGGAGCCGATTCGCTTGTGTGACGATCATGTCTAGTTAGTGGATACTAAAGAATCTGTTGCATCGTATAGATTTAGTAACTTCTGCATTTTATAGAGGGAGTGGGCGAGGAGGAAGGGAGGATTTCCGACTTTGAGTAGCTTTAGTAGAATTTATTGACCATTAGTTGCACAATCAAACTGTTAAATGTAATTATTATAACAGTAGCTACTAATAACGTTGATTACTACATTTCCTAAACATTTATTTAAGAGATAATTGCATATCGAAAATAAATATAATCGAAATGCCGTTGAAATGTCACGATTGTTGTTTACACGGCTGGTCTTCGAAGAAGTCCCATTTATTTTCTCAAACTTATATTTTCCAGGTAGACCCTTCATCTCTTACGTAAACACACGTACAATTCTTAAGATATTGACCACGGACAAAACACAATAAGACTTGATTGCGCACCTCACGTATTTAGTTAGGTAATGTTTACCTTTATCGCGTATACTGTACGGCCATCGAGGATGAAAATAATAAGTATCTCGTGAGCCAACTATGCGGCAAAATAAATTGTCAATGTAAACACATTGCGGACAAGGCGTGAGTGAATGCACAAATGCGTTTGATTCACAAAGTATTGTGACTGGTAAGTACGCGATACTTTACCGGCTAAGAATGTCTAAAAATATCCACAGCATTCCATGAAACTAAACCGAACTAAAAGAAGATTGTTAGGGTCGTTGGAATCATGTGCAAGAATTTATTTACTCGATTGGAATTGAAGAGCTGAATGAATCCTCTATATATACATACATAAATATCAACACAACACAATAGATTGAATTTTATATAATTGGAAAGATATCTTCAAGTGAGTTCATTCGTTAATTATTTAATTACCTGGAGAAATACAAATATCCAATAAATTAACATGAACAGTTAATAACGCAATTAGAAGAATGCACTTAGCAAACCAGGAAATACTTGCGAGTTAAGTGAAAAGATTTGTTTCCAAATAAATCAATCAGCGTACGTTGTACAATCCTACTACGAAAACATGTCGGAGTTGTTTGTGTAAGAGTTTACCGTTTCGTCCGTGGTAAACGCGAACCATTCGAGTTAAATTAGTACTATACCTGATGATATATTGCTCAAAAGTGGTCTATTTTAATAACAGTATATTTGTCAACGACTTAGAGAGAAGCCCAAGTAAACACAGACCGAGCGTGTGAGACGATGCGCTACTATAGTCAATCCTACATATATTGTATAGTATAGAGAAGCCCCTGGCATACATTTACCCAAGAGTCAGTCGGGGTATTACTACATACACACGATCAGCGTTGGCGTGCGGGTGGATATATCTCATTGGACCTGTCCCAAAACAAACACTCCTAATGAGTAAACAGTGGCAGTTTATCTAAGACGGGCGAATGCCATCTACTTAATCATACCCTGTATAGAGGAACGTCTCTAACGGATAATTAATAAAAGCGTCTCTCTCAGGCTTTCCCTGCGATCATTAATCAACAATTAGAAGTCAAATTGACGGGATTACATCCGCCATTCTTTAAGATATAACTAGCGACGTGCAGTTTTCGTTTTGTACACGGTGATGTGAAGAGGAAGATATAATTACATCAAATTTACTCGGAGACAGATTCAAATTAAGGATCTAAGTAAAAAAATAGGTGGAAATATTTTCTACGAACTATCAGAAAATATTCAAACAATGTCAATTATTACTTGGCATTGGACCAACCCCCAACACGGTGACTTTGGACGCCAAACTGACGTACAAGCCACACCTGGAACAGGTAACAAACAAAGCCACGAGGGCCTTTTGGGCCTGTAGAGGAATGTTTGGCAAAACGTGGGGGCTGAAACCTAAGATGGTACACTGGCTGTACACGAAGGTTATAGTACCCTCTATAACTTACGCAGCGTTGGTCTGGTGGCACAAAGCTAGTCTGGGCTATGCGGCCAACACACTCAGTAAAGTCCAGAGGATTGCCTGCTTAGGTATCACTGGAGCCATGTCTTCGACGCCGACTGCGGCGATGGAGGCGATTCTTGGCCTGCCTCCTCTGCAGCTTGTCTTGTGGTCGGAGGCAGTTCTGGGGGCCTACAGGGCAAAACATAGTGGATGCAGGGGTTTCTCCGATAAAACGGGAGATCATACCAGCATCTTCACCTACATAGAGCAGACAGCACCACTGTCCATGAGGGCGGACAAGATCTCGCCTACTTTCAGCTTCAGTGGGGGATACATTGTAAACATCTCCAACAGAGAGATTACCAAAGCTTCCGTCCACAAACCAAGACGGGAGGTATCTCGCTGGTTTGTCGACGCCTCTAAAACGCCAAACGGCACGGGAATTGGAATTTGGAAAGATGGTGAAACCCAGGGTGAAGCTTTCAGCCTGGGGAGTACTACGACCGTTTTCCAAGCCGAAGTAATCGCAATCCAGACCTGCGCGGAAAGTATATTAAACTGCCCGCAGATTAATGGAGGAGTGGAAATCCTTTCTGACAGTCAAGCTGCTCTCAGAGCACTACAGGCTGTCAGATTTGACTCCGAGGTAGTGCTACACTGCCATAAGACTCTCGTGAGACTGGCGGAACGTCTCAGCACAACTCTGAGTTGGGTGCCAGGCCACTCTGGAATCAGAGGTAATGAGATGGCTGACAAATTAGCTAGAGGCGTCAGTGAGGGACCTTTTGTGGGTCCAGAACCCACATGTGGGAACTCCTATGGCAGCATCAAAGCTTTTGTCAGATCTGAACTCGCTGCTAGGCATTGCTCCCACTGGAATGCCCTTGCCGGCATGAGACACTGTAAAACTCTCGGCATTCGCCCGTATGAGAAAAAACTGCGCAAGGCAGTCTCTATGAGCAGGGTCAGGCTGAGGTTACTTACAGGAATCTTAACCGGCCACTGCGCACTGAACAAACACCTGCATTGCATGGACATAGTAAACTCTCCCCTGTGTAGAAACTGTGGGAATGCGGAGGAAACTCCAATCCACCTTCTTGCCCACTGCTCGGAAGTGGACAGGGAAAGGCGGAGTTATTTCGGGGTCGCACGTCTGGACGATCCCGGACTAAGAAAACTAACTCTCGACCAGGTTGCGGACTTCTTTGCCCGAGTGCAACCTGGCTAAGAGGAGTAAAACAGCACGGGGGCACAATAGGCCTCCTTTATGGCCGAGTTTGCCTTTACGGTCTTTCCGCCCGTGCAGTCCAAAAAAAAAACCCCCCCAACACATGCAAAACAAGTGCCCACCATCATCGGAACTAGAAGGGGAACTGAACATTTTTTGGGTATAACGTTTTAATGTTCATTATATTTATCATCAGAATATGAACCATGCTTGTGATTTGGATGACAATTTTTTTGGGAGCTTCTTTGGCAGTAACATAAAAACCTGCTCAACTGTATGCAGCGAGTGACTGAAATGTCGCGGTGATTGCAGGACTTGTGGCCCTGTCTGAACGAGTTCACTGTTTGAGTTGAATCAGAAGTTCATAAAGGCGGTTTCGTTTATTGGTATTCTGCAAATAAATCACAATAACCGGGATCTACCAATCAATGAAGACCTTGCAAAAACTGTTCAAGAACTTAAGAGAGGTGCACTTAGCCAGAGAACAGTTGTGAAGAAATACAAAATTAATACGACTGGCGTTCTAATTAAGGTTCATTACAGATACGAAAGAAATCTGAGCCATTCAACTGCTATGACGCTTGAAGAAGAGACACTGATGACTGAGAACTGAGACTTTGAGTGTTGCATCAGACAGGACATTTCATCGACATCCGAAGCGTTGGTCTCCAAGCAAAGTACGGATGTTTGCAAATCAAACAAAGACATGATGATGAAGGAGCTGTCGTGATCAGTGGAAATTTAGCTCCTCAAGCTTCCGCCAGAGAGCGCAAATGATTCAGGACATGTTTCCCATTACAGTTAACTAGAATTTAGAACCGGTACTTACTGATAAAATGATGCTGTATCTGCCTATTTTCGTAGTGATCGTTAATTGCCAAACTCATTCATTTTAGTTGATGATAGGCGACCCAACGTCCTTAGCAGCATATGATCAGCTGTTTATGTTTGAAGGGTCAGATCATCACATGTAGTTAAGAAACAGAGTTGTTTGTGAGTGATAGTGGCTTGTTGTCTCTTGTCTATTGTTTTTTTTTTGTGCACCGACTTCTTTTTAGCAGTAAATAACAGCAACAAGAACTAATTTTTCTAAGATCTTGATTTAGTCCGCGCATTTTTTAAAAGCGTCGTCGAAACGGTATGGAACGTGAAATTGGAAGAGAATTTTCTGAGATGAAAGCACCTCGAAGATCCAAAAGTCATATTCAGGGGAAAAAATCATGGTATAGATATCAACCAAATGTTAAAGTGGTATAAAATTGTGTCTGCTCAAAGAACTACCAGTGCTGAAACTAACCATTGCTGCGAGATACTCCTAAGAATTGCACCAATTATTAAAATCCATGGTAAAGGTTTTCTGACTTTTCAAGGGACACGCAATTGCTCCACTTATGGAAGAGCACGTCCATTGAGAGCTGAAAAAGGGAGAGACTAAAGCTCATTCAAGTGCAAAGCTTTATCAAAGTGTAAGGTCTCGTAATATTGATGAAGTAAAAAGCCCTAATCAATAAATTTTAAGCTGGCGTTGAAATTAAAATTTTACAACTCTCTCTCAATCTTAGGCGATTTTATAAAGAAGAATCAGAAGGTTTCAACAAAGGGCAAATTACAGCAATCTGCAGCGCTGACGAGACTATACAGACTGTCCGGTAAAAACGCCAACAGTCATAGTTCCGTTATTTATTGTCCGATTTTATTTAAACAATATATATATTTTTGGCTATACTCGGATTGGATTTTTTTTTTCTGAATTCAACGATGGAGAAAAATAACATTTAATAAAATTCATCTTTGTGTTATATTATTTATATATTTTTGAGTGTGCCATGAAGTAACAAAAATGCGATAAACGTCGATAAGTGTCAATGTGAGTTTATTAAATATTTTTGTTGTCCTGTTTGAACATTTTGCTACAACAAACGACGTATTTTGGTAAAAATGAATAACAATGAGTTAACTGACATGTTACAAGTGTTCTTTGAATGTAATAAAAACCATCTTCAAGTTGTTTATCGTTACAGTGTTCGTTTCCGCACAGGGAAATTCCTGATTCGAAAATATTTCAGGGAAATGAAACGAATTTAAGAAATTATGGATCATTTAAGAAACCTAAAACGCAAAGCCGTAAATTCTCTGAAGATAAGGAATTGGATGTTCTTCTCGACTCTTCGACTAGCAAAATTGCACAAAATGATGGAGTATCAAAAACAACAGTTCATGGTATTTTAAGAAAACACAAACTTAAACCGTACATAGCTCGAAAAGTTCGTGCATTAGAACAAAATGATTCTAGCCGAAGAATACAGTTTTGTCGATTTTATTTAAATGCGTTAGAACAAGACCCGAATTTTTACAGAATGATAATTTAGTCTGATGAATGCACTTTCGCAACAATGGTATTTTCAATAGAAACATACATCGACAATGGAGCTAAGATAATTCGAAGTTTGTCATTGAAAATAATTTTCAGACGTTATACAGTGTAAATGTTTGGTGTGGCATTGTGTTGATGTGTGTTGAGCAAGATGGCGGGCAATTGAACAATTATTGTAAAGTGATTTGTTTTGTTTCTTATAATAATACTTATAATAGTTACATTTCCAATGTTTCATGGTAGGTACATTCGAAAATTTATACATAATTTATTAAAAACAAAGTTGATTTTGAGAAATGTTTTTCGTAATAAACGTTTATGAAAAATAGACATGTTATACCTCGTTGAATTCAGAAAAAGAAATCCAATCCGAATATAGCCAAAAATATATATGTTGCCATTTAAAATAAGAAAATTGATTATCGTTTGATATTAATGAAAACAACTGAAAACAAATAAAACGCTGCTATTCTATAGTACTGTTGATGCTATTAAATTTACTTTTTGTTTAAATAAAATCAATAAATAACGGAATTATGATTGTTGGTGTTTTTTTACGGGACAGTCTCTATACATATGTAGGATCACATGATTATACAGGAAAACTTACTTATTAAAACGTTAAGGTATGCTTCACCTTCAAATTTTTATTTTCAATTTTTCTTTTCAATGATAGCAGTCGACAGTAAAGGTTTGATAGACAACCAAACTAGTAGATTACCAAAAATAGTTTAGTAAAATGAATCTAGAATTTGTTTAAGAGGGCACGTTTTCGAAACAGACTCCTGTTCTCTTGAATTGTAGATGGGCATGCTAGCTATAGGGATTTGAGCGCTACTCTTTCGTATGCAAGGAAATGCTTGCTTTTCGTCTGCTTCAAACTCCACGTGCATTCTGAAGTCCAGGATTTCCATCAATCTCGAAACAAGTAACATCTTTAAAGAAACAGCGATCTCCACCAATCGATATTGAACAGGTTAGAACTACACCTTTTACATGATCAATCTCATTGTGTTGTAATAGTGGAAGGTAAAAATTGGGTACAAGAAAATCGCATACCAACACCAAAGAAAAAGAAAGTTAGCAAAGTTGGAAAATGAATCAGTGGAAGTGATGAATTAGAAGGTCCAAATGCTCTGCAAATGAAGAGGAAAGAAGATAAACCAAGATCATTCGTAATACGAAAGAAATAAACGTCAGCGTACAATATTAATTTAGGCTATGAATTTAGTAAATGAAACTATAAAGCGAACGTTTATGCTTTAAACACCATGCAAAAAAAATCTGAAATATGACTCACTCCTTTGGAAATATATTAATGTACAACTTCCGTTTCTCGCCAGTTCGCTAAATCTGGACTAAACTGAGCTTAACGTCGTTTTAAATTACCGGGTAAACGATGTTAAACATTTCAAATAATTAAAGTTAGTTGTTATTCAGAACGGATCCCCGGCCTGACAAGCCATGGAACAAAGTGAAAAATAGAGCAATTCCCGTGAAATAGAAATTGCATATAGGTGCTTGCGTATTCATGGAAGGTTATCTGGTTGAACTGTATAAATTATTCCACGGTATATTTCTAGGGGACCATAGACCGAATAGACTAGACGAGAAATGTCTCGGAAACGTTCCCATCTCTCTCTTACACAAGGTTTAATTATAATACACACCTCTCGCGCCTTTAAATTAGACCCCGGGATGTTAAATTGCATCCATTCAGATATCAAATAACCCCCGCGTTTTCTGTCTTATTTCAGATTAATCTCCTGTTTATTTACTTCCGTCTTCGACTGTGAGGCTAAATAACCTTTTAACGCACAACTATTAGTTTGTTAATTAGGTTCTTTAAACTGCGCAAAAGTGATTAAAATATTTCCATTAATGCTGGTGCCGTGGGCGCAATTAAATTCGGTATATTAAGTTCGCGCCCGCGTGATTCGAACGCTTTCCAAATTAAATATGGTAAAATATTCATCAAAAACGAATTACGGTAATTAGTTTTAATCAAATCGTTCAGTGCATAGCAGTTAAAGTTCATTTAAAATTTCGTGAATTTAAGGAGGTAGTTGTCGCCTGTCAAATATGCAGCTGCAATTTTTTCGAAACTAAATAGTTGACAGGGAAACGCGACAATCAATCATCAATAGGGGAATGTACTATCCTGTGGTCGTTCCTTTCATGTCTAGGGTTGGAAGATAAGTTCCTTTACCAGTGTAATCTCCGGTTGCGTCTCTTTGCTTAAGACGCGTAATAAGAGTAGCGGTGGGGAGTTCGGGGAGATCCTCTGTAGAGTCTTGGTGACTAGTGTTGTTACATGATCCTTAATGGAAGAGCTACTAAGATTTGTTCGTAGTTGCTCGTTTCTGACAAACCCAGAGTGGAGGAAGCGACGCTGATCTTCTTCTGAATGTTAAATGCTGATTCAGAGTCATACTGAGGTACACGACCGTCTGGATCCACGCTTAAAGTTGTCCACAAACATATTTTCATGGGAGGAAAGAGGGGGGTGAGGGGGAGAATGGCAGTTCGCGTCTTTCGCTAAAACGGACTACTACACTGAGAAAAGTGAATTGGTTAATCCAACAAATTGGTGAATATCATTCCTCTGGAGGTTGAATGAAGCGAAAATGCGTTGTTTAGACTGAAAGTATTGGATTGGGTGTATTTTAAGAAAAAGGTCAAATTATATAAGTTCAAGTTCAAGTTTTGAACTGTTGGTTGAAGAAATAAGTAATATCCAATGAAAATGTTCGAAATGTTAAATTGCATTTATTAACTGAAAGCATTTTGTTAGTTGGATACATATATAGTTTGATAAAAACAACCACAACGTCTAGCTTTTAAAATTGGCAATTTCATGATGCTGAATTTACACATGACACGACAAAGAACGAAGCGTTACCACCCCTTCCCTTCCTGTAGCTTCGAATGTACCATAAATGTGAAAAAACGTAAAATTAACAGAATATTGCTTGATACTGGCATGGTACATATCAGCTGTTGCAACAGATAAGATTAATATACTTGTTGCAATTTGCACAAAACTTAACATTTATGTGCATATTTGTTAGTGAGAATTAACATCTGATGAAGAAATAGAAAAAATTATTGAACAAGTGGGGCTTTTCTAGCCTTTTGGAGGTGTGTAGGTATGTGTATTTTATATTTATAAACTGATATATAAAAATTGCATGTATATAAATATTTAATAGGAGTAATATTAGTAAATGTTGTTTAGTAATAAATTCTTATAAATATCTGCAATTTGCCGCATGTGATTCTTTAATAGAATACAATGTCATGTTATGTCATTTCGATCATTTCGAATAAAATCCGTTAGAGTCATATATTAAACACTGGAAGTTTTAGTTGAATTGAATTGTCAAAATTACACGTACACACATGCTACTGTTATTTAAAAAAAAGGAGGCCAAGAAAAGCAAGAGAAAGAAAAATTGTAAAGTTTCTAATATAATAATAATAATCCATGCCTTAGCATCCCCCAATAGCTTGCGCCAATTACAGAGGGCATCGGCTGGCCATGAGTTATTATTACCAAACTCAGAAAGGAAGCACCGGGGTACGAACCCGGTACTGCCGGACTGCTAGTCAAGTGTGCAAGCCACTAAGCCACCAGCCCGACAGCGTGTTCATTTGAAAACATCCCACCGCAAATTTCTGGAAATTCAGAAAATTATGAGAAATATCCTGAAACAGGTAAGAAGTATTATCGAGGGGGACAACTTTTGATGCAAAAATTGGCTCTCCTACTTGAACACGCTACCCCCTGGAGCTACCCCCTTAAAAATCTTAAATAGAAAGGGGTATCGAGTAATACTTCATTTTGATAGTCTTTTGAAACACCACATTTTGGCGTTTACTTTTTTGAAATCGATGGATTCGTTTTCGAAATTTTTAAGAAAATCTTTTAGTTTGTTCCATTTGTAATTTTAAGTATTATTGTAAGTATCGGAACCAAACCCTGTAAGTATTTAAAATGCACTTTAACTGATTATTTTTATTGTTACAGTTATTTCAGATTTTAAATTATTTTTTTGAAGAAAAATCAATGTAATAAGCTGTAAGCTGTCGTTAAATGTTGCGGCAGTTGGTCGAGCGCATTAATTTTCGGCTCCATAAGTTAATACAATTTCAACCTTTTCTTGCAAACTATAAACCATTTTTTATTATTAAGTGTGGGTTGATAACACTAAATACTAATTTATACTAAAGCAACAGACGATGTACATATTTCCGAATGAACAGCACCGGAAGAAAAACTGATATATCCGCTTTTTATGCTGTTGCCTGTTTTTCGTTTATAGCACTACTTTTTACGTTTTCTGTAACAAATTTATTCAACGAATGCAAAATCGACATCAAAACGTACCGAAAACATGCATTTTTATAATTTGTTTTTATTTTTTTTAATTTTTCTGCAAAAAGATAACTGCGAAAGAAAAAGTAAAACATTTAAAAAGTTATCAAAACGAATCGATCCATTTCAAAAAACTAAACGCCAAAATGTAGTGTTTCAAAAGACTTAAAATGAAGTATTACTCAATACCCCTTCCATTTAAGATTTTTAAATACTTTCTTCTTCTTCACTGAAGCTACAAAATTTAACATTTTAAAGGTTGTATACTGAATGTACGAGGGAGCGTTTTTATATTCGCGGAATGAGCGGGTTGTAGGGGGGTTATTAGGCGCATTGGGGGCGTGGCCTGTGCAGCGACTCATAATTAGTATAAATACGAAGTTTCATTGTTATTAGACAGTTAGTCTTTCAGCTATCGTCAACCAACTAACATAATCAGAAGTGAAAAGTGAAATATGGAAAAAATCGAATATCGTGCCGTTATAAAGTTCCTTACCAGGCAAGGAAAATCAGTCGCAATCATAATGAATGAGATGTCATTGGTTTACGGCGACTCTTGTCCAAGAAAAACCATGGTGTACAAGTGGCATAGTTTATTTAAATAAGGAAGGGAATCCCTTGAAGACGACCCGAGGCCGGGCAGGAGCATTGAGGTCACCACGCCATCACTTATCCAAAAAGTTGAAAAAATTGTACTCGAAGATGCTCGACTAAAGAAGAAACAACTCGCAGAAATGGTTGGAGTATCCGATACAACAATTTTTAAAATCCTACACGATCATCTCGGCATGTCTAAGGTCAGTGCAAGATGGGTGCCGAGAATGCTCACGCCGCCGCAAAAACAACAGCGCGTAGAGTGTTCGCGTGCATTTTTGGACCTCTGTAATAAAGACAAGGATGGTGTATTGAGTCGAATTGTTACTGGAGACGAAACTTGGGTTCATCATTATGAACCTGAGTCCAAACAAGACTCCATGCAGTGGCATAAAAAGGGCACAGCACCTCCCAAGAAATTTAAAGTGTCACAATCAGCTGGGAAACTCATGGCAACGGTATTTTGGGACTCGGAAGGAATACTGTTGATTGATTATAAAGATAAAGGTGTTTCTATAACCGGAGAATATTACGCTTCAATATTGCAGCGACTAAGAGAAGCCATTAAAGAGAAAAGACGGGGAAAATTGACGAAAGGTGTGCTGCTTTTGCACGACAACGTGCCCGTCCACAAGAGCCGCGTTGCGTTAGCCGCCCTGTATAAGGTGGGCGTCGAAATTGTGAATCACCGACCCAACAGCCCAGATCTGGCCCCGAGTGATTATTACTTGTTTCCGAAAATGAAAAAAGAGCTGCGAGGTAAAAAATTTACTGCCGATGATGAAGTCAAGGAGGCAGTTTCGGCGTATTTTGCAGATAAAGAGAAATGATTTTTTTATGAGGGTATAAATAAATTAATTGAAAGATGTGAAAAATGTATCCGTCTTGCAGGTGAATATATTGAAAAATAAAAATAATTTGGTTAAAGCTTAGATATCTTCACTAATAATAGATAATTGAACAATTTACAAATTGGTATATTAATCATACCACCACCATACCATACCAATATCCTAGCTAGCACATAACGTCCTTGGGATATCCTGTTTGAAACCTTAATATCTCAATACAGGAAAATCCCTGGGGGACATCTGGAGGTCCTATTTGGTTCCTATTTTCGGATGTACTAGGGGCGTCTTGCAAGGATGTGTAAAGGCTTTCCCGAAAGTCTGTCATGACCCTAATATGTATGTTCTCAAAGACAAACCTTGTAATAACACAAAGTTAAATAGAGTGCCTGATACAAGGTACCTTGTTATTTAGATATTTGTGATAAAGTAGAAAATAAGTGTTGATCCTTTAAACATATGTCTTATGATTTTGTACCTTATATCAACGTAATATAAGGATCACATTTGAGGCGGTTAAATTTAGAAATGTGAAATAAGAATTTTGTGAGGGCATTAGGTTATACGGATGTAGAGATGTTTGCTAGTCACAAACTTCAATAAAAGGGTGCATATTAAGAGGATCAATTGCCCATTTTGATACTTTGTAGTAGTGTGACAGTCTCTAGGGCAAACTAACGGACATCCGTGGGCTAAACCCTTTTGCATCACCTGGACATCCCTGTGACGTCCCAGGATTAGACCTGGATTTCCTTAGGAAATCCATTACATCCTAGTGGACTTTCCCATAGACGTTCCTAGGACATACTTGTGTTGGCTGAGATGGTGCCATCTACGCGGATAAATATAATACGCATTTAGGGAATTTTAATATAAGTACCGCCACCTAAACAAGACTTTCTCCAACTTTGAATCGTGTTTCAGCTCGTCCCATAAGACTTCACACCCCATGGGTAAGAGCCCTCACGTAAAACTAACCCCACTCTCCACTGTCGGGAGTTTTTTGCTCCCTGCTGTACGTACATTCAAAAACTATCCAGTTACGATTTCTCACGATTTTTTTTCCAGCGACGCTAACGAATTCAGTTTAACACGATCTGGAAGCACTGCCCTGAAATCTGCAACACATTACCTCGTCTCTTCCGGAGGACTGGTAGATAGCAAATCACGCATATATATCAGGAACAGAGTGAGTCCAAGAAGAGAACCTTGAAGGGTTTTGATCACCTTGAACAGCCGGAGTTCCGGGGAGAAACCCTCCGAAAATTCGAATTGTTCATATTGCAAGATATTCAGTACAAACAGCTCTTCCTTCAGCCTATTGAGGATGGAACACACTGTCATGGTCTAGTGCACTGATGAACTGATGAACAACATAGAAATACAGTTCAAAATTTCAAAATTAACCTATTAAAATACGATCCTATAAGATTATTGTCGTCTTCTTTTTCGCGGCTGGTGTTAAGAAAATGTTGTTAAAATGATGATTAACCTCAAGGTGGTGGCCTACTAAATAGTGCAGAAACTATTGTACACATACTTCGTATGCTTGATGAAGGAATTGGAATCAAGCATATGAAATAAAACATAATGCACATCTTTAAAGAGACGTTCAGCTCTACTTCTCCGTTCAATTGCAATATGAAAAGTTTCAAACTAGTTCTCTAGGAGTAAAGCTAATTTAGCCCCTATATACTTCCGCTTGCGACTTTTACATTTCAATTTCCCACAGTTAAATTTACATCCATATAAATCTTAAGTTAATCCCGTCCAAAGTTTTAATAGGAGGTCATTTTAAATACTTCAAGACATAGCGTTCAATTGCTGAAAGAAATTCTATAGAAAACTCTTGCATATTCGAATAATATTATCTCGTATATTTAACCAGATTTCTTTCATTCTAAGATAAAAATCGCTCCAGGAAACGCACGTCATTTAATTCTAATCTGATCCCACATATATTTAAATTAGTATCATTCGTCGGGGACATCTCTAAAATTATCCAAAATAGAATTAACACTCGACACAAGACTTGCATCAGCGCACACTTGATTTAGATGCGATAAAATGTGATAAATGGTAGACTGCATTTATATGTTCACGTGCAGTAAACTGTAAGTACCTATTCTAGTATATCTACTTGGTGACATCGCAGTTGACTGTTTTTGTCCCAGCTAAATTTACTCGGGGAATGTACGAGATATCTTTTAAAGTTATCCACAGAATTACGTTTAAATTCTAAAATAATGAAATGCTGTTTAGTTTCGTCTGTCATAACAACGCCGATATAATAAGTAATTCGGGCGAAGAGGAAATTACTGTTAATGTAGTGATAAGTGAGGTTAAATGAAAACATAAATTTGTACAGCTAACACACTTACATGATTTAAGTTAAGTGATTGCAATATTAGAAGACACAACTTTTGAAGTGGTTCATTAGTTTTTGAAGTAAAATATCTGAGCTGATGAAGCAATATTACAACATATGGGTTGATAGTCTTTGACCACTTCTAGCCGAAATATACTGCTGAAATTATGATATAAGGTGGTCATCTTCAGATGCTAAAAGATACGATTCTTCAATACAATAGTGCGCATTCCAATGTGGCAAAGCTTTCTACAAAGTTCCTTGATATTAATGTCAATATTTTAACGTTTAAAGAAATGATTTCCTGAAACATGCGTTGGATGCGAGGAAAGAATTGGATGGCCAGCAGGATCATTATTGCTGATACGAGGTGCTTGACTTTGATTTACGAGTATACTATACTACCTCCGTTATGAACATGCAACTACTTCTTTCACGTATGTTCATTCCTAGTACGGTATGACATAGCTGGCCAGACGAGGTTCGTACAGGTCTTTCATAGAAGCTGGCCCTTCCTTCGGCATCACCAAATCGCAAATTAAAAAGTTCATCTACGAATGGATACATAACAGGTCCAAGAAATGGTGGAATAGATCACTAGGACAAAGACAGCCAAAGGAATTCCTAAGAGAACAGACTCTGGAGTTTATTGAAGACAGCAAGGCTGCCAAAGCGATAGTAGGTCTGTTTACCGGTCATTGCAAACTGAATAAGCATATGTTTAACATCCGCCTGGCAGATGATGCTCGCAGATTCTGTTAAGAGGAAGAAGAAACCCCAGTTCATTTTTTGTGCCATTGAGATGGCCTAGCGAGGACAAGGTTTCTAGTGTCCGCTAGGATAAAAGGGGATCACAATAGACCTGCAAAGGTCGAGGTGAAACAGGTCCATCTGGCTACCCAATTCCTAATTCAATCTAATCTAATGGTATGGAATCTGCATGTTTACGAATGTCCCCGATCTATGCATTCAGAAAGCATTCAAATGTATAAGTAACAATACTAGGTACTCTAGCATCTGATCTGGCTGGCGGAGTTTGCCACCACACTACAAAAATTTACCAACTACATGAGATGAGTTTCTCAAAAAATAGATTGATAAATGTAAGAAGGGTAGCATCTTCCATCTAAAGTATTACAGAAAGTGAAGTGCCTGGTTCACCAGTTATCTGTCGTTCTGTATGTAGGAAAATAGTTTTAGAAGATTAACTGGGCGTTTATTACCCTTGCTATTAACGGGTCGATGGCCGCAGTGGTTAGGCGGCTGACTATCGTTGTGAGAGGACGATAGGCGCCGGGGTTCAATTCTCTGGAGGGACGGTGACATTTTTTCAGAGAGTTTAATCCCGGATCGACTTGCCATTCGGTGTTGGGAGCAAAGTGATTAACAGCGCGGCATCATAAAAAGGCGATATGGTGCTGTCACAAAGCCATTGAACACAACTTACACACACACAAACTACACCGCGAGAGTTGCAGTGATAGCCAGACAAGCGATACAGCTTACGGAGTCACTGCAACTAAGCACCCACCCACAAAAAAAAAATTATGTTTCTTTATAGCAAACATAATCCTGCAGTCCCAGAAATTTGGGCACCCTATTTAGAGGTAAATCGTATATGCAATATTGTAATAAACATTACTGTACTCAATACATTTTCTATCATGGACGGACTCTAATAGCTTAGCTATTTTGACTTTTTTCTCTTCACCAAATTCTAATCCACTGGCAATTCAGAAAAATTTTTATGAAGAATATCTGGACTACAAATATTTCTGGCAAATTTTCGAACATCCTCTGAGAAATGGCGTGGAAGTTTGGTCTATCTTAGAGTTTGAATGGAACGGCAGCGATAAGGAAACCCCTTTTTCCCATCTAAAAGCAAAATGTCTGCAAACAGAAACCTAAATTATTTTTACCTGACTGAAAAGAAAGCGATGTCATCTACAATCGTCCTCCATTTCCCCTATATGAGATTCAGAACACCTTTTCTTTCAATTTCTAAAATATTTCCACTTGTAGGTCAATAAAACAACAATTTATTAAATACCAATTTATTACATCGTCACATTGTCTCATCCAGAAGAGGTGCTTCTCACTCTTATATTGTGGTCCCATTCTCTCAAGCAAAGCCGTACATAACGCCATAAAGGTGTGGTTCGATAATCTCAGGAACCATTTCAACAGCTCGAACCAGATGTTGTTGTTTCCTTGATGATTGCTCAATTGCTCCTGGTAATTCGGTCCAGGATTCGTGATATTTCCTATCTAAAGAGATCTGGAGCTATACCGATCGGTTTAACCAATGTGTCTGAATTGTGTATGTGGTGGGAGAATAAGCGATTCCTCTAGTGGTGAAGGCTGTATCTAGGTAAGCTGCAGGTTCAGCTTTCGGGATCGGATCTGATATGTCTATCATTTAGAAAAAAACGTCAAAATTATACCGGAAAAAGTCTAGATAAAATCGTTTGCTAGAAGCAACGCTGTGTGGGTGGGAAATATGACGAATCCTGGACCGAAGTTCCAGGAGCAATTGAGCAATCTTCAAGGAAACATCAACATCTTGTTCGAGTTGCTGAAATGGTTCCTGAGATTATCGAAGCACACCTTTATAGCGTTATGTACGGCTTTGAGAATGGGACCACAATATAATAGCGAGAAGCACCTCTTATAAATTGGTATTTAATTAATTGAATTGAAAGAAAGAACATAGAGGTCACAAAATAAATATATTAATAGAACATCTTTGTAAAAAGGAATTTCAGTCTTAGACAAAAAGATGTAGGGAGTGTAGAAATGGTCAACAGGTCCATGTAGCAGTTTTATTTTCAAGTTTAACTTAATCGTGTTTAAGTTTGCAAGTCAACTCCCAAGTGTTGTTGCTGGTGTTGTTTCCAGGGCGTCTCAGAATAATTGAGCTTTGGGAATTTTAAGTTTAGGATTTATAGTCAAATTTGAAGTTTCCATTTAATATTAGAAGTGCATCATTTACAGATATCTCGAAATTACGTGGTCGATAGGGCAAATCTGAAAATCTGGAATCGAAACGAACATGATAAGCCAAGAAAGGCACAAGAAACTCTCAGAACTTTGAGTATTTCTTTGATTTGTGGGTGACCTACTTACAAAACAGCTGGGAAGGACAAAATATCTTGTATTTAAATTTGTAATTACACACATAAATAGCTTCTGGAATAGATCTTAATTTGTTCAGATTTAGGTATAAACTATAAACGGAATAACAGTGAGATTCCTATCTAAAAGAAGCTGTAGTTTACCTACTGCTCTATGCACACGTATTATGCATTATTATGTTTATGTAGCAGCAATTTCAATATGGTAATCGATACAAAAGCTATGCTTACAAAGCGCCATCACCAAATAAGACATTACTTTTCATGTATTCGACAACGATACTATTATGTCTCTATATAAACGGTTCGCTTGCACCGTCCTCGCTACGAAATAAATCCGGCGAACATGTTTCCCCCGGAGATAAGAAACGTGAAACATTCGCTGTTCTGACCTCATGTTAAACATTTATTCGTAATTTACGATAGCCAGAAGAAAAGTACTTATCGTTCAATAATGTATTGGAAAAGATAAGTACTTTTAAGTTTACTTTGGCCGAGAGTTTGCACCGTCACAGAGAGCGGCGAACATAAGGAAACACTTCTAGGCTTTATCTTAGAAAGGTTCCACGTAAGGAGGACTCCCTTTAATCTTTAGGCACTTCAGAAAGTTCTAATCCATTCATAAAACATGTGCTCCGATTAGTGTTAACGTTTGCCTAATGCGTAATTATTCGGGCGGCCTTTTTACAAAAGCCGCCTCTCCTTGTAGAAGAGATAACATGAAAATGCCTATTAATTAATACATTAGAAGTGAGGCGTTCTGGAAAGCTTTTCCTGGTTTATAATTAATTTCAATTTGCGTTTGATGTATGAGGTTTAAATATAAATTTCAATTATTAAGATATGCTCTTCAGTGTATGTTACATTGTGTAATACATTAAGATGATGAAATAATGTCAAATATCTGGATCGCCTGGGAAATGTGAATGGAATAATCATTAATATGTAAGCATGTTCCTAGAATTACTTCGTAATGAGATTGTCGTTTGTGTTCTTGTCACTAAAGGAACACATGTGGAAGTATTATTACAATATATGACAAATGCTGTTGATTATTAATTAAAAAGAAATATACAGGGAATGTGCTTTTCTATTGTTTGCATAAAATCTATTCATTAGATGTTCTTTGTTGCACGTTGGGTTTTACTTTACACTTTGGGTTTTACTTTTATTCTAGATACACAATAGACTCTTCAATCAACTAATATTTTATTGAGTAAAATAAACGTCTAAAAAAACATTTTCTTTTCTGACACACTACATCAACTATTTTTCTTAATATCTGCCTTCTTAAATAATTATAATTGTTCAAATTCTGAGAATTTGGATACCTTAGTAGGCAGTCATCTGACTCTTCAAACTAAGGAGACCTTTACCCCTTTACAACCTTTATCTACAGCCTTCTTCAAACCCACAAGTCTTGAAGGTGTGATGTGTATTTCAATATATGTATCCAAAAACATAACTAAACACTTGAGGTCCGCTGATGGACACTGGAGCTTAAGAAGCTTGCTCGTCAAGTTTATATTTTACCTTCCTATTAAGCATCATCTCTGCTTATGTCATCGTCATAGCCCTCTGTGTAAAGATTCGAGCTTGGAAGATAATCTACCACAATGCATCGTGAAGGTGACAGTATTCCTCTTTGTGGGCAGCCAGCTACCAATTTATTCTGTCTTCGTAGTGCAGAGGTTCATCGAGATATAAACTTTGTGATGCTTTATTTTTTACTTTTTTTGATGCGTTTACAAGGTCGGCTCAACTGATAAGATGCACGTCTTCCCATACTCAGAAAGATAAGCAACACAATATCGTTGTTGCCTCAGTGATTTGCCGAAAAATGAAAGTAGAAGCAGGACCAAAAGCTTCTATCATCGAACGTGTGAATCAAAGGCATAACTTGCAAATCTAAAAAGAGGTATCTAAAATAGTCGAAGGCAGCTTAGAAAATTGAACAACCATTCCTTTCAATATCTTCTTGAATGCATCGCAGATTTTTTCTGAATGGTAGTTCATTTACCACAAAAAGAGGACCTTTAACATTTTAGCTCTTTTAAATTTGTTCTCCAACCCCCATTTAAAGGACAAAGTGACTAAATGGGATGATGTCAGAATGTTTCTAAAAGCGATCTTTAGGAAACTTCTGAAGACGTTGATATCATGATCAGCGAAACGTTAAGTGTAATCTTATCTAGGCGATAACACCCGGAAAACTTTAGAGCAGTAAACGACGGTCGTGGAAATCTACGCTGAACTAAAGTGACTAATTTTTGAAATTAAATCCACCATGAATTGCTTGATTGAATGATGGCGATAACATTTGACCAACGCTTTGTCGATTGACAAATCATTAATGAGAAATGCTTGTTGAAGATTTGCATTTAGGTTATCCATAGCTTTGGAAACAATGTCCACTTGAAGATCGTTATCTTCAATTAATAAAAACACTCTCTAGCCCTTTCAATCCGTGAACCAGATGCGCCCGCAAATAAAAATCTTTATGTACAGTCTGGAAGCGGATAACTAGGCAAAGCTGGAGGCCAATTAATACCTGGCACCGCACGTACTATTTGTCGATACTTTATCTATCATTGCCTACGCATAGTTCTAATTGGTTGCATATCCTTCACCCCATAAAAACGGTGATACTTCCCCATCGTTGCAGTCGTGTTAGAACAGAAAAACAAAGTTTCTTTCTGCGTTTCAGTGCGTAATTTGCTGTAGAACAGAAAGGTTTACACGTTTGATTTGTATAGATACTGACTGGTGTAAGTTTAAAAAAATAATACGTAAAAAATTTGACTGTCCTCCGTTTTAGGTTGGTTCTACAGTACTACCATTCTACGAGTCAGATTGTTTTTCGTAAAGGAAATAAATAACCTAAAAAGGTGACACTTTTTGTGTAGCAGTATAACATATAGTGCGTCAAAAATGGCAAGTCGTGGACAATCAGTGATGAGGAAGAAGTATTAGACGCCAACTCAGAATACGAACTTTTGGAAGACGATGGTTGGGATTATTTATCAGATTCCGGTGACAATGACGAAAATGTGTTAGATAAAAAGTCGGAGAAGAAACCGCCGAAAAAAGGTCAGTGTAAAAATCCATCGAATGCTGGCGAGACTTACAAGAATAATATAATAATAACCACCTACCTGAGGACCATCATTTTCATTACTGTCCTTGTCTGTTTTTTGTTTAGGTTGACTGTACACAACAGCAATAATTCGTGTCGCCTTGTTTCTAGTTCCTGTCACAGTACTAGCTCTGTAACTGGAGCAAGGAACATAGTTTCCACAATAGGCAACAAATTTTTTGATTCGAAAAAAATTTAAATCAATTTACAAACCAACCTCAATCTCACCTGGCTAATTGTGAATGAAGCAACAAATAGATGAAATTAAAACAATCAGGTGTTTCTATTTCTCTGAAAGAAAACAAAAAAGACAAAAATTCGGCAGGAATTTTCTATGAACGCTGCAGTCGCAGCCCAATTAAATCCAATCCAAAATCGAAACCAACATTCCCATTTATTTCGCAAAAACCAAATATACGAAAACCGAGCGTCTTCTTTCTCATGCGGACAACTCGATGAAAATAAAATACTTGTAATGAGTGTTAACAATATAAAAAGAGGGCGCATTGTTGATAATCAGCTTCTTCTCCGGCCGTACCCTTATTATCTGTAAGACGCGAACAAATATTCGTCGAAAAGAAATTTCGAAATTCTTGCCTGTTCGTATTAACGCCTTGATTTGTGCGTCGTCGCCAATCGCAACAGTCGCATTACCACACTAATTGTATTAATGATACAACGGAATGGACGTTTTTCAAGCGAGCATCCTTTCCTTTCTGGCTGGAGCGTAATCATTTAAGGTACGCGATCATCAGTCAAGTCGAAAGGTATAAAATACCCGCTTGAATTAAACGCGGCGCAAGAGAACCGCGCGTTTACTTTGTTTTACAAAGGCAACACAACACGTGTATCTGTATAAGAGTAGAGGAACTGTGCAAAAAGGAATAGAGCGAAAGAAACATAACAATGTGTCCACCATCTTATACGTACACAAGCTTTTCATACAAAAATACCCGCACTCTACATATATAAACGGAGTTTACTAATGTTCGGATGATCGGAACGATGTAGTTAAATGGCTCATCTACGATGTTTAAGAGTCAATTCTAAATATATTGAAATTGTAGATTTATCGTGCAATATTCAACCGTGGCCTGGACAACATGGAAGAGCAGTTAGAATTGTACGCATTATCAATTGAGGCACCACCAACTCCAACCATATCACGAGCAACGTGTACAAGCCCTACCACTAGTGGGTCATCCCCCTCGAGTACAATTTTGCGAGTGGTTGCCACATTAACATCAGTTGAACTCAAACTTTACCAGTCACGTTTTAACTACGGATGAGACAATTTTCACACGTAATGGTGTTCAGAAAATAAAACGGATTATTCGCGGGTGGAAGGGGTGGAGAATCCTCATGTCACTCACCTAATACATTTTCAACAAAGATTTTCTCTGAATGTGTGGGCTGCAATTCTGAACAGACTTCCTATTGGCGTTT
This sequence comes from Holotrichia oblita, assembly GCA_023690525.1. Taxonomy (NCBI): domain Eukaryota; kingdom Metazoa; phylum Arthropoda; class Insecta; order Coleoptera; family Scarabaeidae; genus Holotrichia; species Holotrichia oblita. The sequence continues at coordinate 139,730,327 of CM043018.1, forward strand.
CCATTCTGGAGAATTGATAAACTGAAAAACGATAATTCACTGGGGCTGCTCGAAGATGTTAGGCGAGTTACGTGAGTTTTCTAAGATGATCATCATATTTTTCGTGAGAAATACGGCAACATCTATAAAATGCGTTTTCTGGAAGCTGGATTGGTCGTGGTGGTCCAGTAGCCTGGCCATCTCGGTCTCTCTCAATCCTCTTGATTTTTATTTTTGGGGTCACTTAAGAAGCACAGCGTACACCAGCTGCCAAGACAATCCACCAATATAGAGTGGTTTAGTACGCGTTAGTGGGAGATCGTGGATTCGGATGTTGATCAGCCACAATAAACTATTATATTTCATTAAGTCAAACACAACGCAGGTAGTAACTAATTTTGCTAAACGTGAACTCTATAATTCTGTTCCATTGGTCTTAACACTAACTCAAAGCACAAATTTTAGGTATTGCTGAAGATTGTTGCTTTTAAAAGCAGATATAGTTCTCATTTGTCCAAACGCTGATAGTACTGTCAACTTCTTCAGTTTCTTTCATAGGTCAAATAGGTATCGTAGTCCAAGAGCCAGTCCAATAGTTGAGCTTAAGTTTTCATAACTGTTCGTTACTAAATTGAAGCCTTTTGGAGATGGTTGTGTAGTTTTCATGTGATTTTTCGCCCATCATGTTGTTAACTTCTCCAGAAAATTTATAACCGGGATTGTGAGTGCAAAAGCTAGACATAAACTGTGTTATATAATTGGAGTTAAAAAAATTTAATTTAGCTGTGCCAAAACAGTCCATTGTAGTATCATCCATGAACATACATAGAAGAAGAGTTCAATAAAGATTATTTCAGCGTACGCTAACACAAATGAATACAGCAAGAGTTACGTTAAGTCTGAGCCATATTGTTGTGATCGATGCATACTTTGTACTCTTAAGAATGACGCTCATAATGATGTGTCATGTTATGTCATTTCGATCATTACCAACAAAATTTGTTAGTCATATATTAAACACTGTAAATTTGGGATAAAATGAATGGTCAAAATTACACGTATACACATGCTACTACGATTTAGAAAAACTTAAAAAAAGGAGGTCAAGAAAAACAGAAAAAACAAGAGAACGGTTTTTTGAAGTTGATTGAAAAAAAAATAGAAACCTGACTTTTCTATTTTTTTTTTCAATCAAGGAAGGAAAAAAGTTCTTTTTAAAAGAAGAAAAGCCATAATAAAATGGAATGTCAACAGTTTGAAAAGAAGATTGAGAATTAGAGAGACAGGAGAAAGAGAAACGTTTTGAGAATTGAAAGAAAAAAGATTTGGATTGATTTTGAAAAAATGACGGATGGGAGAATTTAAAAAGGAAAATATTTGGGATAAGATTGAAAAGTGAGAAAAGGAAAAAGATTAAAGAAAAGTGTAACGAAGAAGAAAAGATTCAAAGGAGGGAGAAGGAAAAGAAGTAGAAGCAGGAACAAGGTTTTTTTTTTGGGAATAAAAATAACAAATAATTAAGGTAAGAGAGGGTGGGTTTCAAAATGATTATTGTATAGTGTTTAATATATAATATGTTTTTCTTTTTATCTTATTTGACTTTAATATTGAACATTCATTATCCATGAATAAAATAAAATATTCAGCACACCCTAATATATAGAAAACTTGTCGGAGGAAGGCAACCATATAATCGTGCAACCAGGAAAGCATATAAGAGGCTCTGGAATAAATATTTCCAGATAAAACACAGTACCTACCTAAAAACTGTGTTAGGTTTACGTGTTCAACATAGCAGTGTAAAATACTTAGGAATCATCCTTGTGTTTTCTGAACAAGCAAAATACTTGCTAGATCATATATAGCTGCTAGCAATGCTGCCAGATTTCTTGGATTAACTTTAACAGATGTCCGAAAATTAGCTTTTGATCTAGAAACTAAAAATACCTCGAATCACAATTTCGACCAACTAAACCAAAATGAAGACCTAAAACTAAGAGTCATCGGTTTCTGCAAAATTTGTTAGCTGAACGTGAATATAGATGGAAACTCTCTTGATTTTGGATAGACAAACCACCCATTCGAAAATACTCGATCATTGTCTGAAACTTGTGTGCCAAAATGTTATCTTCTTATGCTTGAGGTCGCATTACTTCCATCACTTCTTCGAGCACCTACTACCGTACACACATGTACATACGTCAATGGTTTATTAAATGGATTCAGATGCAACAGTAGGATTCCAGAAGGGAATCTATTTGCCAAGCAAATCCTGTTGCAAAAGAGCACCCACGTACAACTCTAGTTACAGGAGGTGATCCAGCAGAAAAAAGACCCTACTTTAGGAACACAGCAAAAATCTGACCTAATGTAAATGAGCCTTATAATCACTGATGAATGGTGTCGGTCAGTGGCGCTGGGCATCAATTCAGCGAAAACCACGATTGTACCTTTCACTAGGAAGAGAAAAATTTCAATTTCAAACATCTGGATGCAACAACGATCGAATGCAAATCAGAAGTTGAATATTTAGGAATAAGACTAGACGCAAAATTTCTGTGGAACAGGCATATCGATCTGACAATGAATAAGGCAACAAGAGCATTAATGATATCCCGAAACCTGGCATGTAGAACGTGGGGTGGCAATCCAAATATACTGCGATAACTGTATATCAGTATAGTAAGACCTATGATAAGGTACAGGGCGTTAGCGTGGCTCCAAAAGGTCATACAAGTCATAATCACCGAAGCTATGGGAGCATGACCAATTAAGGCCCTAGAGGTAATTCTAGAACTCACAACCCTAGACATAGTGGCGGAGGGAGTGGCTCTTGCGGCATGTCACAGACTGACCAGGAGGGGGGCCACTGCTAAGTGTACCGGACGATGAAATTGGTAGGATATATAGCCTCGAAGAGAACTTTCTTGCGAAGCTAAGTAACAACAGGGAATGAGCAGGAGAATCTTCCACCTAGTCCCTAATGACACGCTGGCTATGTCCTCATTTGCTATATCACCAGTAGGCGTTGTGCCACCATATTAGCCACAATATTAGCCAGAACAAAAGCAAAAGGAAAAGGATTTTTTTTGTTATATATTTGTTTATAAAATTTGAAGCAGCCATTTAACTGCGTTTCTTAACTCTTTATTGGTCGTACAGAAAGGCCATCTCATAGTTTACAGGTGTTCTAAAAACAAATATAAGACTTCATTGAATTTCTCAGTCTAAATAGGAACTATTCTAACACGTTTCCATTTTTCAATTGCGAGGTTAATGACTTTACATGAAGGTGTTGCCAATTCACGACGCATCTTTTTGATCGGGAAACTCGGTAGGGTATCATGTCCAGCAGGGAATGCTGCCATACTATCAATTAATATATTTTCAGTGGTCAGTTTAATGACCAATGATAGAAGCTGGAATGGAAGATCAGGTTGGCATATTTTGTTATCTGTTAAGAAAACAGAACAATAAATTATTTTGAATCAAAATTAAACACATAATTATTGTATGTTCTATTTCCTGGTGCTGCTGATGATGTTACAAACTATGTTTTTCTCACGATCGTCTCTGATGAGGTGGAAAGTCTAGCTTCCTGTCCCTGGTTTTGTATCCCTCGTAATTGATTTAACATTTGTTGGTGATTTTGTTGGTCCATCTGTAAATAGGGCTGAATCGAGGAAAAATTGGCATGACCAGTTATTTTTATTAACTGTTGTTCGGGAACTACCGATTTGACTAATTGTGACACAACTGTTGAACGACAAGAATGGTTGGTAATTTTGAGACATTAGGTATTTAAACCAATAGATTCTGCTCCTTGTTTGGTCCATTTCGAAATTTCGTTCTTTCCAATAGGCGAGTTTTTATACCAGCAGCTAATTAGTAGATCTTTTTTTTTCAAAAGTCCATTTGGCGCTGTCTCGTCAAAATGGTCTATCATGTCAAATAAATTGTCAATACTTAAAGAGGTCGCGCTTTGCTTTCGTTTATCTGTAAGTTTTTGCAGTACTCGTCGTTTGCTATTACGAGCATCGCTTAAACTTATGAATTCAATTCCTTGAAAAGGATCAATTTTAATCTTATGCTTCTTAAAATCTAACTCTTAAAGGCTTTTGGCGGTAGAATTCCACATACATTTTACAGTATACTCCTTATAATTATCTCCGTTCTCTATTTTCATGTTGCATGCCTAGCCTTGTCCAAAATATACTTGCGTTCGTCACAAAACTGCGTGAACTGTATCCAGACGCTGTCTGAGACTTAGTACGAAGACTACGACCATTGTAATAATAAACATTAAGATTAATTGGAGTAATATTGGACGGATTCAGTTTTTCGAAGTTATAATGATTGGTAATAATTGGCAAAATAGTCTCGCCAGTGTTCAAGCGGTCCTGGAGATTACGTTTCATTACTCGTTGCAGTTTACGTTGCATGCTGGTCCTGTGCGGAGAAAAAATCACATTCCTCCACCTCCCTCACAGATTTTATTGTAACAGATCCTCTCAAAATTTAGAAGCGGATAATATAGAAGACTACCGTATCTAATCTCTTATCTCGTCTTAGGAATCGCACTAGTTATCCCATACAATAAAGAACCTAGGTTCTCTCTAGTTCTTGGTCTAATAATGAATCACCACAAAAGTTTTTTTTTACAAGAAAGCCTATTGGAAGGGAGAGATGTACCTCCTTCCTGTCAAATTATCCTTACAATTATCCAAAAAAGCTTGAAATTAGTGTGGACTTTGCTGACCAGAAGGCAAGCTGTGTATGACATGAAAGAAAATCTGCTAAGTGATGACGTAAGGTCTTTTCCAGGTTGTTCTTATCAGCTGCAAGCAATTCTTGGATTTCAGTAGAAGAAATGAAACACAACAGAGTTCGGTTCATAACTTTTTTTAGCTTCTCAGTAGGGAACCATGGTTGCTGTGTTATTCAGTAAATCGTCTTTGAGGAGACTAAACGATAAAATGGAAGATCATATCTCTAAGGGAACCAGGACCATGGAAAGTTTGTAGACGATGTGCTTCAAATGGTATGGCGTCAGTTCTGCAAATACATTACAGGAATATGTCATAATTTTTAAAATAAATCTGTGTCGTCGTTTGCTATTACGAGCATCTCTAGAACTTTTGAATTCAATTCCTTGAAAAGGATTTTTTTTTGTTATATATTTGTTTATAAAATTGAATCAGCCATTTAACTGCATTTCTAAATAAACTCTTTATTGGTCGTACAGAAAGGCCATCTGATAGTTTACAGGTGTTCTAAAACAAATATAAGACTTCATTGAATTTCTCAGTCTGTAAAAATCCTTGAGCTTGAATTATTTTGACATTGGCTGTTTGTTAACCCACACGCTCATTGTTCTACGCCACAGGTTAAGTTATTGTAGCGTTTACCTACGCCGCACACTGGAACAATAAACAAATTTATTATAATTGTCCATTAAATAATACAAATGTTACGAAAATATTTATATGTGTAGCCGTAATTTGTTCTGGTGGAAATGCTATGGCGTTTT